>CAJQUN010000020.1:7138108-7675389 GCA_907163345.1 Haberlea rhodopensis | reverse complement strand
TGAATAGTCGCAACCGACGCAAACCACTGGGTCGTACTGCCTAGCTTGATCAACCGCGCCTCCCAATTTCTTTCACTTTGATCCCTTCTTGGATTTTCCTCCTTTTCATTTCTTAATTTCAATTCATTACGAATTTTTATCCAACAAATCCACATTATCTAATTAATTTTTTGTTGTGACTCATTATCTTTTGGAGCATATTTGAGTGGGTGGAGTTGGTTGTTATACTGGGGTCGTATCCTGAGGGGGTAGCAATCATTAGACGAGGTCCAAGAGTTTGATGTGTCTTTAAATACAGTGTCTTAATGGAAGCATCAAACCCACCATTGGAGTGCTATAAACATGTACAAATGATCTTTACGTAAGGATGGATCAAATTGGGAACTAAGTTGAGGGAGTCGTTCCATCTCGAATAAAATTATTTTTCATCTTTTTTTTAAATCTTTTTTACAAGATATAAATTTATTTTACCTTCCATAATCGTCAGAATTTTGCTTAGGCAGGCGAAGATGCTTTTCTATGCCCGAGGCAAGGCAAGAACATTGGCTATGATCAATTGGGGCAATATTTCTTCGTGGGCAAACATTATGTAACATACATGTGATGCTATGATGATGATTTCCAAGAATTCCCCAATTTGTTAAAAGTCACAAATGGTGACATACAAAAGCTCCAACTGCCCAAAACTTCATCCGGTTTACCTAAAAGAAGAACACATATGCTCTCAATGTACTTTCCATAGGGTTTATCATATATCTACCACCCCTCTATGCTTCTCCTTATATGGTCATATTTACTGCTCTGTTAAGCGCGTATATCTTACCAACGGTTCATATTTGTGATCGGCTAAGATAATTATATCCTTAAAGTTGATTTAAATTTTGACACAAACACATAAATGGTGAAATGTGCCAAAATTGTTATATTGAAGTGTTCAATTTGTTATATATATATATATATATATATATATATATATATATATATATATGTGTGTGTGTGTGTGTGTGTCAAACGGGCCGCGCTGGTTTAATCATACCGGCAGGGGCCTATGTGTGTCGTGCCATGACGACTAGTTTCCACGTTAGGCATGGCTCGGCACGGACCCTACGTGTCGTGCCATGGCCGTGTCATTTCTAGTTTTTTTATTTTTTTATTATTTTTTTGGCTTTACAATAATACCGATCGATCGGTCAAGAATCATTTTTGGCACACAGTGCTACGACATTTAACGAACGATCGATACATATCTGACAATCACAATCGATTGCTACACTAAAAAAATATTCTATAATCGTACCGTGGCATGTCGTGCCCGTCCGTTCCGTTGACATCTGTACATATATATCAACAAATAAACAAAATAAAATTAATTAATTATTTTTAATTTATGATTATATTGTTATTTTGATTGATTAAGTGTAATATAATTTTTGCAAACTCTTGTTGAAAAACCGTCAGCCTTGAAGGTACTCTAATTGTGGGTTAACACTTAAACATAGAAAGCTAAATCTTCATTAAAATGGCAACCCACTGACAAAGACTAGGAATTTTGTTTGTACCTTGTTGGCACGTGTCAGTTTGACACATGGCAGTTAAATAACCGTTAACGCAGAGTAATGATTAAAGGCAGAAATTACATATGACTACTTTTTATTCACTTGCCAATACGCACTTGGGCTGTGCCTCATTTACTTTCAAACCCGAATGATTTTTTTATAAAAATAATTATATTACCATCATGTCCCTAGCTGTTTTCTTATCTATATCTTTTTTCCTCCATGACTTTTACCGTGGGCCCAGTTTGGTATGGCCCGTGACTTTTACTATGGGCCAAACTTGGTATAACCCGTGACTTCCCCAAATATGTCCCAATAAACTTACTCGTTGGAATATTACCATATTTATAAAAAATATAAACTCCCAAATAAATTTAAATAAAAAAGTACTGGTACCATGCAACAATTTAAACAACAAACGATTGTATAAGCGCATAATGGGTGCAACAGCATGCTAGTATGTAAGAAAATTTAAATGATATTATAACAAAAATGGAGCACATAAAAATTAGATAAAATATTTACAACTAACGATTAGGTAAAGCCATCCCAGACAAGTGTAAAAACCAAATGTTGGCATACCCTTCATTTATTTCCTATTCTATAAATTCCCCTTATACGTCTCCCGCCTTTAATCCCTCCCTACAAATCCTCTCCTCCACTCTCGCAATCTCCATACCATAATCATCACGTTCTCATCAATTTTCAAAAACCATAGGGCACCTCCTTCTTGATTCTCATATTCTTTTCTTCCTGCATAATCCATACTATTTTCATCTTATGATCAAGAATATGAAAGAAGATCAAACAAACTCAACAATGTTGGAAGAAAACAACAATCATTCCCACATTTCATCCTCATCAGCGGCCTCCAACGATGTTGATGATTTCGCAATGCGAAACAGCAACTTCTCGGCCTACGATACCAACCGCCTCAGCTGTGAGGGATCCCCCATGATGATGTCTCCATGGAACCAAACCTCTCCCTTTGCCAAGTCCCCTTGGTCTAACTTCTCCGAAAACTCGTCCCAGAACATCCCTCAGAATGGGCTAATCTGCTCACTGGTTCGAGAAGAGGGCCATATCTATTCGCTAGCAGCAAAGAATGACATCCTCTACACCGGCTCGGACAGCAAGAACATCAGAGTATGGAAAAATATGCAAGAATTCTCAGCTTTCAAATCCAACAGCGGCCTTGTTAAGGCCATTATCATATGCGGTGACAAGATTTTCACTGGCCATCAAGACGGGAAGGTTCGTGTGTGGAAGATCAATCCTAAAGATCCTAGTATCCATAAACGCTGTGGCACGTTCCCTACATTCTTTGACATCTTCAAAGCCTCGATCAGGCCGAAAAACTATGTGGAGGTAAAGCGCAAGAGGACAGCGATTTGGATCAAACATACAGATGCCATTTCTTGCTTAAGCATGAATCAAGAAACAGGGCTACTCTACTCTGCTTCGTGGGACAGAACATTTAAGGTGTGGAGGGTGCAGAATTCGAAATGCATCGAATCAGTCAAGGCACATGATGATGCTGTTAACTCTGTTGTGTCATGCATCAATGGGATCGTCTACACAGGCTCGGCCGATGGAACCGTTAAAGTTTGGAAAAGGGAACAAAATGGTAAGGTGGTGAGGCATGTTTTAACACAGACACTTCTCAGCCAAGAATCCGCTGTCACAGCACTGGCTGTCAACGGGTCGGGATCCATCGTGTATTGTGGGTCCTCAGATGGAATAGTGAATTTCTGGGAACTGGAGAAGCAGCTGTCACACGGAGGCGTGCTGAAGGGGCACAAACTGGCTGTGCTCTGCTTAGCAGCGGCTGGGAATTTGGTTTTCAGCGGGTCTGCTGATAAGACCATATGCATATGGAGGAGGGAAGGAGCCGTGCACACTTGCCTCTCGGTGCTGACGGGACACACGGGGCCGGTGAAGTGTCTGGCGGTGGAGGAGGACAAAGAATCAGCCAGCACCGGAGATAAGAAGTGGGTGGTGTATAGTGGCAGCCTTGATAAATCTGTGAAGGTGTGGAGCGTGTCGGAGATGGCACCAGATTTGCAGCAGATGGCTTTGATGCAGCAGAGTGAGGTGAATTTTAACTGGGAATCAATACCATCGGCCAAGTATTGAGTTCGTCTGATCTTGGTGAGTGTTTGATTATAAGGTTTGGATTTTCTTCTTTAATCGATGGGACATGAAGGAGGAAACTATCTGTAAATTACGAGTTAATTACGTGGAATGTTGGTGTGATGGACTATTTATGATTAATGAATGTATTATGATTATAAGCTGTAAGGAATAGGATATGGTTTCACTTTTTCCATTTTCCATGATTTACCAATGCAATATTTTCTTGCTATCAGGATCGGGTATCAATGATTAAAACTAATATATTTTTAACACGATAAAAACTACTTATCTTTTCATTAAAGATATAAAATATCATAAGGAGTGCAAATACATGCGATCCGCCTTTGCATTACATACCACAATCACATTTTTTACCATATATATGTCATTATATGGTAACCAGGATCACTTGCATGGACATCCCTTACGTTCAGCCCTTGAATACAACACCCCTACCTACCAAATTACAATGACCTCACTATCGTTTTATATGACAAAACATTTACACACTTTTATCGCAAGAATTACAAGGAGAGAACCTTTAATTCATGCCAAAGACAGCGATTTACGTTTTTTTCCCCATATAATTTACTCAAAGTCATCATTTCTACATCTACATTTCTTCAAAGTTGATTCATGAATACAAGTTTTCCATTTTTAGAATGAATATTGACTTATAAACGACAGATAAGAAAGGTCCGACCTTTTCAACAATTGAGTGTTTGCCATTATTCAGCTTGGGTCAACTGATTGGTTGCCATCAACTTCCCATCTGCACAGCATCAAACCGTTCATTTCAACAGATCAAATTATAATGGAGGAATGAATTTATTCATAATGAAGCAAAAGTATTTCACATTCCCAAGGACATTGTAATTGAGGGGATGAAATGTTCGAACAGAAAGGCCATGTCTATTTCAGGTTCATCTAGCTTAATTACCTTTGAGGCATCTGATTTCCACAAGATAAAAGGGCTCGACAACTTCTCAATAAGAAAGCCTGCGTGAGTGCATCCTTTTCGATTTGGGTTGTGAATTTGAATTGGGTCCCTGCATGTGTCCACTTCTACAACCAACCGAGGCCATGTCCAAAGCCAGGGATGTCACCTGATTTCCTCCTTCTAGCATTTTAACTACCTATCTTGACCAATGAAAATGTATGAGCAAGATTACATGTAACCCCGTTTACTGTCTAAACTAGATATTAAAGCATAACAAATAGTAAAGATTAAGAGGAGTAGAACCTTCGACATGGGCGGCCTCAAGTCAGGATCTTGCTGTAGACACAATGAGGCAGCCCATCCCATTGCATGAAGCTCACAGGGTAAACCTTGGATTTGGTATGAGGCCAAATGTGGATCCAGCAATTGAAGCTTGTACGCCAAGATATGTATCGGTTCAATTGCAGATAAAGCATGAATATTATCCAATAATAATTGATGTTCCATACAATATTGCATATCATGATCTCTCTTGCCAGTTATTAGCTCTAATAGTACAAGGCCAAAGGAATAAATGTCAACTTTCTCCGTCATTTCCCCATCAGAGAAATGTTCTGGGCCAAGATACCTAAGGACATAAAACAAACACCAATGAACATCAAACAATGTTGTGCCAATCTCCGAAAATTTGTACTTGAAATTGAAAACATCAACCAAAGTTTCTCACATATTGGGGTATCAAGATAATCTTATATTTTGCCGAAGTTAAGGTGTCCGTTTAACAATAATCAATAGTACAAAACAAGTAGTAACAAGGTAGTCAACTAGGAAGCCTGTAATTTACCCTGAAGTTCCAACAACTTGGTTCCTATCACAAAACTCCCATTCACTGTTCAATCTTGCCACTCCAAAATCAGCAACCTGAATACAAAGACGATGTGATGAGATTGTAGATAAAGTTCCACTACACACTGACTAATGCATAGCATGAGGTGGGTGGACAATATTATCCATCAGAGTATTAGGTATACAGCTTCATCAATTTTTTTAAGACTCGGAAGGGACACCCTCTATCCCTGAATGACTGAATAAATATTGAATGCGTTATATTTACTGAGTTATTAGTTCATGGTGAACTACATGGGCAGATACAAAATGCACTCAAGTTTCTAGAGAACGTCTCTAAAACTCTAATAGGATATACCAGAGGTTCGAAATCATGTGTTAAGAGGATGTTGCTAGGCTGCAATTTCCCGTGAATTATACATCCCACTCTGCAATCTTCATGAAGGTACCGCAACCCCCTAGCAGTACCAATTGCTATTTTCAAACGCACATGCCAATCAAGAATAAGCCCTTTATTTCCTGCAAATGAAAACAATAATATTTTAAATCTCCGTGAAGTGCCACAGTCAGTATCTAAATAGGTAGATGGTATTCTTGGAAGATATAATTGTAGAAAATAAACAATCTGAGTGTTGAAAATACTCATTATTAATTGAATAATTAAAAGAGTTACAATGGCTATCTATTTATAGGTGAATATAAAGATTAATAGGAGGAAACTACCTGATTTATCTCATTCTAAATCAAATCAAACTAAATCTCTAGATAATATTATCCTACCAAACTTCATACCAAGTTTAAACACAAAGATTTAAATACTAAATCTTTATCTAATTATTCAACAATAATCGCAGAGGAAAAAGATACCATGCAGATGAAAGTCCAAGGAGCTATTGCATATATATTCATAAACCAGTAATCTCTTATTCCCCTCAATGCAAAAACCAATAAGCAATACAACATTTCTGTGCTGGGCACAACTCAATACACGGACCTCCCTGCAAAAATCATCATCTCTTCGACGCCCAGAAAACTTCAATCGCTTCACCGCAATGACCAACCCGTTGCTCAGAACCCCTCTGTGAACCAAATCTAACCCACCTTCTGCCATAAAATTTGTTGCCGAGAAACCATTAGTAGCTTCCTCTAGCTCTTTGTAATTAAATTTCTTTGGGGGTTTTCCGAATTCTGGAGCCTTAGATTGACAAAGAGAACACAAAGGGGGTGGTGTTGGACAAGTTTTCCCAAGAGAGACAGCCTCCCGAATGTTAGAGTTAAATACATAATCTCCATCACCAATTTCATCAAGTGCAGGTCCTCTTACCTTGATATCTTTCTTATCTCGAGTAAAATTATCAAATTCCTTTCTGGCAGAAGTATATGCAGTTTTAGAGAAATTATTACAGTTTCCACTTGCTGAGATTTTCTCATCAACTGTATCATTTTGCGCAATCCAGAAAATTCTTCGATTCTGACAAGCAGCCAATTCCGTGCTTTCTGACACATTGATTTTTCTATTTCTTAAATTGTTAAATACATATCGTCTGGTGAGTGGATTTTTATCCACCCCATCATATAGGGGATTTTGTTCATAAACAACAAATACTGAAGCCCCAGTGTCAGAACTTGAGAATGAATTTTCGGCTGAGTTCCTAGTGCACGAGGTACTTGGGTCCTCAGGACTGCTAACAGGTGTGGTATGCTTCATGTTGTGGCTGTGCAACTTTTCAACATCTCTAGTTGGTGAAGAAGTAGTTGAATAAAAGGGTGTTTCAGGATCATTTGAGCTTGCTAGATTGAGACGCAGAACTTTTGGCTGGGAACCCTTCATGACTACAATGTTACAGTGTAGTTCATCTACGCAAAGCTTTAGCTCTCCCTTCAGTTTCCTGTCTTAGGATAAAAACACCAAAAAGACAACTATTCAAATTCAAATAACATTGATGAGTTAGTACCTAGCTGAAGAAAAGCAGACAATTTGGAATCATGTGTTGATTGATTCAACTAATACAATAGGTATACCGGTGGCAGGTTGAATTTACAGATATATTTTCGTATCCAAGAAGTTGTTGAATTTACAGATATATTTTCCTATCCAAAAAGTTTATTTGAATTTATTTGGCTAAATAACAATTCCTGATGCGGTTCATGAGTGTAAAATTGTAGTCTCAGCACTAAAGGAGCCGGTTCACAGATTTGAAGTATCAACAGAGGCCAAATTTTTACTTTTATGTCAGACAAGCATTGAACCGATATGTTGATATTATTGTGAAACAGGAAGAGGAGAAGTAGTTTCATTCCAGACCTTATTAGCATGAATCAAATGATATTCTAGATTTGAAGAATACTATAAATATGAAGTGCTCCAAAATTTCGAATGACCAGAATCAAAATGCGTCCGCCAATTCTTTCTAACCCTGTCAATTTACAAGTTTCATTTATGTAAAGAAGACCTGTCATAGTACTTGATCACAAAACAGAGGTCGCACGTTGAGCACTGGATATTCAAATGCGAGGAAAGCTGTCGCACTCGTAGCTTAACTACTGATTATACATCATAGTGGCAGCGGTCGTTGATTTTCGCCACTGTATGCACAGGTTCTCATTTTAAGATATCAAACTATAAATTCTCGGACATATGTAATTGATTGGGATGAGAGTAAAATTTGATTGATTTAGTCTATTGAATTTTGAGATAAAGAATGTGGATTCAAAATATTTCCCGTTCACAATTCTAGGTTAGCTATAAAGCTAATAATATATTAGTATATCGGACAGTATATCTTAAACTAGGAACTTGTCATATCAGGAAAAAGTACAAAACCTATTTTACGTTTATTTACTTGTCCAAAATGACCCAGTTGGCCGCATTGCTATTTGCTTCAGCTACAACAGCACCGGCAGACATAGCTGATATAACCTTAATCTGCACTCTGACCTGCAACCAACAACTAACCTTTAGATGCATTAATATAGCATATATCTATTTTTTTTTTTTAATGAACATATATCTAGCTATTAAATTTCATCAATCATAAGCTCCTTTCCTTATCTTTTGACAGCATAACTAAAGAGGACAAAAATATAATCATCCATAACTAAGCCTGCATGCTACATAATGGCTGCTCTACATTAGATTATATCCATGAAAAGCCTATGTTTAAGGTTTTTGGCTGTGGTAAAAAAAAAAGGATACACTACTTGGCTAACCATAGTTCAAGATTTTAATTTCATTTACAATATATAGCAGCTTTTTCATGGAGAAGATCATATTATCCCCAATTGGATAGCAACTATAATCCATTTCTACATGGAGAGGCACCAGAATCATCTATAGCGATTGCCTAAGCAAAATGCAAGAGTATAGCAAAAGATTTTCTTGGTTCCACATTGAATTTTCTAAAGCACATGCATGATGCAACCGTCAATAACTTCACTGTTATAACAAGAATTGAACATCTTTACAAGCTAGGAATCTTCTATCACACATAGAACTCAATCAAGTTTTCAGCTAAACAGGCATTTTCTAGATTTTTTATAATTTTCTACATCTACTGACTACTGTGCCCACCGTGGCAGAAGTGGAGGCCAGTTTTGGCACTTCTGGTGAAAAAAATATTCAAATTTTAACTTCAATCCGAAACACACTAAATATCTAGCCACTGAATATCAACCAATGCAGTAATTTTATAAAACTTCCATAAAAAAGGATACAAGAGGGCATTCGAAGTAACACATTACCTGAATTTGATCCTGAACTTGAAGAACCATCTGAGAACAAGACTCGGAGATCTGACAAATCCGATCCGGAAACTTAGTGGGGTCGTTACTACGGCAATCCGCTTTCAACCTCGAAAACCCCCAAAATCTCCTTCTATCTGTTACGTACACATACGCAAACAAAAATAATACTTCCAGTAGCATGTGATTTCTAATTACGAGCAGTGATCACACAAGTACCATGATGCAGAGCTATGAAAGGTAAAAGAAGACATTAAGGACGGAATTTAGCTAGGACTTCAGCAAATTACCTGTTTTTTTAGGGGAAAAGATGGCGAGAAGAGTAATACAGTCACCGGGTCGGGCGGCATGGGTGAGAGCCCAAGCCAACGCAGACTTGGAGATGACCTTCTCTACTTTAACCGCCACGATAACTCTACCCGCCGTGCCTGCGCCGCGTCGATTGGTTGCTTCTAGTTTTGGCGGGAACATGCTGGACGACGTCCGATTCTCTGTACTACTTTGTTTGAGTGAAAAAGGTTGAAACGAGCAGCTCAATAATTATTATATCATTAAATACTTCAGATACTACTCCCGACATAAAATGCATTGATACGATTCTAAATTACTTATGCTATACTATTAGGATTAGGGGTGGGAAACGGGTTCGGGAATTTGGGTCCCGACCTAATCCGATCGGATATTTCTTGATCGGGTCGGGATAATCGGGATTTTGGGATAATTGGGTATTCCCCGATTGGGTAGTTGCGGGTTCGGGACAGCATTCGGGTAGGGGTTTGGGAGAAAAATTGTTCGGGTTCGGGTACCCGAAACCGATTTCCTTTTAAAATTAAAAAATATATATATTTTAGGTTAAATCTGTGTAGCGTTCCTTTAAAAAAATTAAAAAAAATAAAATTCAAGGTTCGGGTACCCAAACCCGATTTTGGGTATCCGAAACCCGAATTTCGGGTACCCGATATATTCGGGTTCGGGTACGCTTTTAGTATTTCAGATACCCGATTACCCGAACCCGAATATCCCGATTCTCAGAAATCCGTCCCGATTCCCACACCTAATTAGGATTATTTGGATAGTGAGATTTGAAAATAAGATTTCAAATCCATGATTTCAATTTCATTTGATTGTATGAATGAATTTATATTGAGTGAATTTCAAATCCCCAACTTTCTTAATTTGTATAAATATAATGGTAATTATGATCTGAAATACATCCAAGATGTTCATCATTTCAAATCTATTGGTCAGATCCCTTCCCAAATCAAATCTATTCCATCAAATCAACTCTCACAATCCAAACACAACCTTAAGGATTTATATTTGAATTTGAAATTTAAATTAATTGTTGATTGCTTGTAGTTAATCTGACATTGATCGCAGTCGTATTCGAGTTTTCATCCCGCTTTCCGAATAGTTGTAATAATAATCGCTCAAAAAAATTAATTAATCCATATTCAAATTAATAATTTGCTCCAAATTTTGACAAAGAATATTGGATGAGTGTGTCTTAAATGTTTATATTCCGATTGGCCCATTTTTATCCAAATGTCTAAAGCTGCTCTGTTTTGTGATTAAAGAGTATATTGACGGTCATGATTTTCTGACAGCGATGCTTCAAGACAATGGACGGCTAGATATAGTGATCAGGACATGACTCATAGTCTTAAAGGTAGTTGCTTGTTTTCAAGACAGGTCATGTAGAAAAAAACTATCATGTGATAGGAATTATTGTGCAATTATTTCACTCAACACCAATATTATTATTATTTTTTTAATCAGTATTTTTCTTTCTTTTCTTTGGTCAATTTCATATAGAGGTGGTTAACGGATTGATCCGGTCCAAATCGATCTACAACCGGCCGATTCCGGATCAGATAATCCCGGAATCAGTCCGATCCGTTAAGAAATCGGATCGAATCCAGGTCCGGTCCAACCGGTTCCGGGTTGGACTGATTCCCACCCGAAACCAGTTTGTTTGATTTTTTTTTTTTCAAAAAATCTAACTTATATTAGCTTAAATAAAAAAAATTAAAAAAATGGACCCAGTTCCGGTTCAATCCGGAACTGGATCCGTTTAGTTCAGAACCGGTAAGATATCGATTTCGGAACAGTAGAACCGATCCGGACAGGTATCTTACCGGTTCGGAATCGGTAAGCCCGGTTCCGATTCCGAACCGGGCTAATCGATCCGATTTTGGGCCAGGTCCGGATTGACCCGGCCCATTAACCACCCCTAGTTTCATATGATCTTCAGATTTGGTAATTATGTTTGAAAAATTTATCAAAACCTTTCAATTTCTCGGTGCCCCGTCTATTTGTTACATCATGTAGAATATCTGCAATACAATATCACGCATTCTAATATGTAATATATATAGGAAAAATTATAATTGTCTCTCATATGATTTGACATAAAAATGCATAGAAGAGAAGGTAGATGTTATTGTTTAAATTATATGTGTCACTTCTTTAGTTATTTTGGAGAAGAATTAGAAATGTAGTTTTGCTATTTCTACACATAATTATATTCTAAAACAACTTTGTTTTTCTTTTAGTTATTTTTTTTTAATTTTTCGAAACCGTAAACATTCATTCATATAAATAATTACTAGAGCACGTATATTTAAGAACTCATTAAGTTTGTCGTAATTCGATCTTTATTTAGGGCATTCATTAATTTGCATCCCATGTTTTGATCAGTAGTCGACTTACACTTAAGGGGATGTACTAAAGTATAAAAATATAATTAAATTACGTAGTTTTCATAAGCTCAAACTTTTTTACAAGTATATAGCAAATTTACTGATTTTTAGTGGAGAAACTTTATAAAATAAATCTAGTTTTTTTTTTTTTGTTTGACAAGGTATCCAGGCTTGTGTCTGACTAATCATTGGGTGACAACCCCGGCCCGCCCCTCAGGACCGCCACCAAGTAAATCGAGGGATGTGAATGGATGGTATGTTTCTGAGGGGGCGAACCAACATGACCCGAACCCAGGACAAACCCCCATAATATTTCAGTGGAAAATTTGTCCCACACGGGATGCGAACCTACGACGTCGGGGGATTTCTCTCCACGTCGCACCAGCCCTTATCAATCCGTCTTTACGAAGCACTTACCTTACTTGCCACCATCCCCACTAGAGAGTAGATTTAGCATGGATATTTAAAGTAAGGTTCAGTCCAACAGCTATTGAACCTTCATTCATTCCAATGTTATGTGACCAAGAAGGAAATCATCTCCGAACAACGGTTCCAAACCTGGTATCTAATCCGATACTGGCATGGTCCAGGACGAATGGTCCAAACCTTGTAGTTGATCATATTCAGTAGTCGGTAGTCTATGGTTTAGCCACATCCAATCTTAGATAGATAATTATCCTTCGGAAAATCCTTTCTGGGTTTTTTCAAGGGTAAATTTCAAAATTGGTCCCATTAAATATGAGTATTTCTAATGTCATTCACAATTTTTAGCACTAATCAAATATAGTCACACATAAATTATTTTTAATCAGTACTAGTCCCAAACTTTTAGTACTAATCAAATATAGTCCACGGAAACTGTATTATATTAAGAGTAATCCAAAGCCCCGTATCAATAATGTGACCACTTTTGATAAAAATACAATTTCCGTTTGACTATATTTTATTAACTCTAAAAGTTAGGGATTAGTATTAGCTAAAAACAATTTGTATGGGATTATATTTGATTATTGTTAAAGTTTGGGACTAGTATTGAAAAAACTCATATTCGCTAGGGTCATTTTTGTAATTTCCTCAATTTTTTTTTTCAAAAACCATGTAATTTAACTTGAAATTGTATTGTCCCCATATAAATTATTGTGAAGTGTTTAGTTAAAATTTTACCCACTTGTCCAACGTAACATTCCTCAAAATTATGACAAATCTTGCCAGAAAATCGTCGATTTCTTCCAAATAACAACATAAATTAGCTATTTCCTTATTTCTCGCGATATGAATTAAGGTGGGAAAAACAAGTAAACTAGAGATTTTGCCAATTATCTTCATTCTCTAGCCTAAACATATGGCAAATGTATGAATTAATCAAAGAGTTAACATTGCAGAAGTGGTGTCCATTTTCCAGCTTGGTCTTCCTAGCGTAAACTCTAAAATCGACATATCTGGAGAAGAAAGTGGTCGATTAAAATCATTTAGCTTTTCCTTTTCTGCCGATAAATTATGGGTTGCCCCCAGTTCATCAACCTACATTCATGACAGAAAAAACTCATCTTGAATACAAGAAATATGATCATGGTTAAAATTTGTAGGTCTCTCCTAGATTGCTACAGTCTTATAATTATTTCGGATAAATTGTAAAAAATATTAGGGACAGTCAATTTATACCTTGATTACATCAACTCCGGATCGGAAATCACTCCATGCATTTCGTTGAATCGACGGACTTAGTATGCAGACGTCGATTTGAGTTGATGGCGGAGAAATTCTGGTGAGAGCAATGAAAAGGAAAATGAAACTAAATAGGTGCATGAAATAAGAGAAACACTTCACTTCATGTGCTGGTTAAAATCTTGAAGCTAATACATAACACTAGCAGTTATTAAAAGAAAAATAGCATTTATTCAATAATAATGTAGCAAGTTCCCTAATTAAGTCAATGCTTAATACATGTAAATACATTCTCGATCATCAATCATTCACAATTTTACATTTTATGATAGTATTAGTTTATTATGAAACTATTAAAATTATTGATGTTAATTTCGTTAGATAGTTTGTTGATACAAGTGAAGTAATCCCATTGTGAAATGAAGATAAAAGGGCGAAAAAATAAAAGAAGGATTCAAAACAGAATGAGAGGCGTATTCACGCCGCTTGGTGGTGTGAATACACCTCATGAACAAATATGTTTTTTTCTCAAAACAGAATGAGAGACGTATTCACACCTCTTGGAGGCGTGAAGGCGCCTCTTGCGGTGTTTTATGGCCGATTTTCTTTCATAACAATTGAATAGTTGTATTTTGGAAGTTGTGTTTCAAATGGTAGTTATATTTTCATACCAAGAGACATTTTCTTTCATAAAAGACAAGACATGTTCTTTGACGAAGAGTCATGTTCTTTCATGAAGAGATATATGTTCTTTCATGAAATTATGTGTTTTTTCATGAAGATATATATTTGCTATTCAATATCTATATATATTGGGATTGTTTTGATTGAAAAAACATGACAATGAAGATCATAATTCACAATATTCAATACATTGTTCTTACGAGGCTTTGTTATATCATGTGGTAATGTATTGATAAGTAATGCAGTATACACTCAAGAAAGTTTACTTTCACGCCTCAAAACCATTTTTTATCATGGTTTCCTAACAAATTTTTGCTATCATATGGATGACAATATATGCTATAGTGTTAATTTATATACCCTGCAAGTCAAATATTGGTTTGTTGGACTTTATGCATTCAAAGTCCATTAATAACTCACTGACATATATAAATATATCACCCAAGTCTTTGATAAAGATATAACAACTCTATAAATCAGAATCATATATTTTTCGTTGTAGAAACACCAAACTAGCACTGATGTTGATATCGTATATGTTCAAGTTATTCAAACTTGAGGAATCATTGCTTTGAGATTTGCATTGAATAACAATAATCTCTTTGAATGTTATATATATATATATATATATATATATATATATATATATATATTTATATATATATATATATATGAATATAGCGTAATCAATCCAATAAAAAAAATTTAAATTATATTTCTTCTGTGTTTCTATTTGATGTCGGGACCAACCAAACATATAGTACATTACATGCAAATACTTTAAATTCCTTTTGTAAATTTTTAGTTGTTTATATGACCGTGACACTATATTTCGATTTAATTAAGCAAATTTTATTTTTATTACTTGGACTGCATGCCCAGCCTTGCACGAAGCCATCCAGAAATAAAGTCAAACAAAGCCAGCCAAGATTTTGGTTATATTCAAACATAGAAGCCCTTTGTCATTACCTAAAACATTATTTATTACCCAATTATGTAGATTTCAACCATTCTTTTGACTTTAATTTATTGCCATACACCTCGATATTTGTTCTTTTGAGATATTTAAAATTTGTTTCCTTTGAGATATTTAAAATGGGTTTCGAGATTTTTTCAAAGGTAAAGTGTTTGCAAATAGATAAATAGAATTAGCTACTAACATTCACATCCTAATCCATCTTCATCAATTTCAATGCAATCAAGCCCCTCATGTACTCATCAATTAATTCACATTATTTTTCAATAGTAAATCATATAGCTGAGCATATTCTGAGCGAAAACAGAAGGGGATGAAACCGAGAAAAGAACAACTTGTTGATCATTACAAGCTATGTTAGCTTTTTATAAGATATATTAGTTACTCCACTCATTACCATTGATTTTGAGTTGGAACCACATTCTTAATATGGTATCAGAGCAGGCTTTTCATGTGATTGTTTATTCCCCATATGCTCACCGCCACCCGTGACCTATATAATGTCACATGTGAAGGGTGTCCCACGTTGAGAATTTACAAGCTATGTTAACTATGTATATGACATATGAGTTACTGTATCCATTACCAATTCGTGAGTTGGAACCCCATGTCAATGGATTTATGAGACGAAACTTGAATACCATAAAAATTAAACAAAAAATTTCAACATTTTCTTGCTTAATCAGGGGACTACCGGCCCTTTTTTTCCTAATTTTTTAAAGAAATATATATATTTTCCATATAGTATATAAATAGCATAAATGGATTTCTTTCTCCTAAATTTTCAAAACCTTTAATTTTAAATTTTGCTCACATTGTATCTAATCTTTTCAATCCACCACAGTATGCCAAAATCTTATATGGAGTTCGTCTAAGACTGCAGATTTTGTTCTCAACACTAACATTGATGATTATGCATTAACTAGCTTGCCAGATGATGATGACAAAAAGTAGTGAAGAGAGAGTGCACTCACCTCAGATCATCTAGGAATGTAATTGGTTGCAATGATGATACTAATGGTGGTGGACCAGCTAATGGAGTACTCAACATTTTGTGAATATTAATATCATGAGACTTTTGATTATCTTCAATTCCTGCAACTTGTAATCTCAGTCCAAAATCTGTATGCCCTTGATCAGCTCCAACATTTTCAACTATGGAGACAACGGAAATATATACTTCATCAGAAGAAATGATTCAATCAACTATTATGCTCAAGGTTTGAGGGTCAGTGGGAATTGAGTTGACGGAAACTTTTGTCGCCATTGAATCATAATTACAAGCACAATACAAAGAGAACATAATGGTAGTGGGATTGAAAATGGGATCTCTTTCCAAATTTAGTTACCTGTTCCTTTTTCAGTGCTCTTCACTGTTCTATACATCTGCAACAATGCGAAACAACCCAAGAAATTAAGATTGTAAGAAAACAGTTTAAGGGAGGATGCCAGAATGTCCTTTTTTTTTTTGTTCTCAATTGACAACACAATAAATACAGGAAAAAACACCCTGAAATAGATGAGGCCGACTTCATATATTTTTAGAGATTTTTTTTTTGTTTTTTTAGCAAAAAAAGTTCAGAATTTCGAGAATCTTTGAATTGATTCAATGGACAAATTGATTGAAGTGAAAAGGATAACCTGTAAGTGACTCTTAACATGAGCTAGAGTTAGATCTTTCACATTCATCAGCTCTAGAACTGATTTCGGTGTTGCTCCTGTAAATATTTTTGGAGAAACAAAATTAACTATATAAAAAGAAAACCTTTTAACTGTCGAATCAGCTAATAATATAGTCCATGTTCTTATTAATATGGTTATATAAAATTTTCTTTAAAATATTTCATATCAAAGTTCAGCATACTTTCATGGCCGCCTAGTAGCTCAACTGCGTGAACAAAATGAGCATGAAGAGTTGAAGTCCATCTCATTCTGGGAGCTCTAACACTTCTCTTCCTAATCCCATTCACCATCCTTGAAGTTCTTTTAAATTCCCGGCTGCCATATATTTGTGGCTGATAATAATGCTGAAAATTTCTTGGAATCAGCAAAGGAATAGGATTCAATAATCCTGCCATATTGTCAAACCCTAAACTCAAACTGGGCTCAACTTGCAGATGGTTGAAACCCTTTTCTGCGGTGAAAAATCCATTTTCATGGCTCAGATCGCTTCCATTGCTGCTGGTGGAAGATTCTTTGAACTGATCGGTACGGTTGAATACTGAAGGTGTACTGATCTGTAAAGAAAGATCAGCCGCCATTGGGAAACCTTTTGTACTTCCCATTTTCATTTGTTTTGAGCTAAAAAAACATTCTGAACAGATCAAAGAACGCAGGGAATCGCTAAATAGGATTAGTTTGTAACTTTGTAAGAAGATCAAGTGAAAAGTTTCAGATTTTGGGAAGAGGGTAGATAGTGAAATGGGTAGGCAAAAAGGTGATTATTATATCATGAGTGCTTTATGATTTGCATGGTTGTGGAGTGTGTGCTAGCTTGCGTGAGAGAGGGCGGTAGGGATAAGCTTTTTCAATTTGTAGGATAAAGAAATGAAAGACAAGAAGATGAAGAGAGTAAATTCTGCTTTGAGCTGAGCATCATTTATAAATCAATTAATACTAAAATCCAATAATTTAAATAAAATATAGTTGAACTTCATATAGACCCTCTTTAATTTTCATAATTATCGTTTTAACCCCTCTAATTTGAACAATAACATCAACCTCCCCTATAGTATATTTTATTGTCAAATCAAAAGTGAGGTAATTGTTGTAATACAGCTATTCTGCAATGGAGAAAGATGTAATTGTTCAAACTAGATGGTGGATTTGTTAAACAACTATTCTACAAGGAATGCATTGTAATTATCCCTAAAATATATATAGAGATAATATATCAATAAATTTAGACCATTTATATTAAGTTGGTCCATAATTGAGAGTCGAACAGAGTCCATACAAGTATAAGATACCAACAATTTTAGATCACTTATCTTAAGTTGGTCAAGTTGGTCTATAATTGAGACCTGAATCGAGTCCATAAAAGTATTTTTCAAGTTAAAGGAGTTGTAGAATGTTTTTCAAAGTAATAATGTCAAATAAATAATGGTGGGGAGACAAGCAAATTAATTAAACTACACAGGGTTTTGAATAATTAATTAAAGAAAAACAAGTCGTGGCAAGATATTAAAAGTCAAAAAATTAATCTGAAATTTTGATAATCTCAATAGAAAAAAACAAGAAATATTGGTTTGATTGCAAATTGGATGTTTTGTTCGAGATGAGTTCGAAGATTTCAATTTTTGGATTAAAAAAAAAAAGGAATCATTTATCCTTTTTAGTGTAAATAGACAAATCGATTGAAGCCCTAACTTATATTAAATCAAATTTAAAACAAATTTTTTTATTCTTATATAGCATATTTATAAATCATATTATTTTTTTAAAAAGAAAAGGTTTAAGAGATACAATTTTAACTATAATAAAGAAAAAATTAAAGAAAACAAAAGTGAGTCACTTTGTTTTTTGGACGAAAATGATCTTAATAAGCATGGAGGCAAAAAGAGTGAGTCATTACGATGCGTACAAAAACAAGAAGTAAAAATAACATTTGAATCAGAAAAACAGTCTAAAATAACAGCATTCGGTAGAAGGCCTTTCCAATGTATTGAACGAGCCCACTTGACAAGATTATGAGAGTTTTATTGCCCAAACGTTGTATTTTCTTGATCTTCCATTGACTGCTCGATTTCTTATTATTATTGATTCATTGTTTAGTGTTTGCCCATCGATCGGATTTTGAATCATTATTTATCCACTACTTAGATTTCTATAAAAATTTTTGTTTTGACTTTGTGACGGGAAATATTTATATATACTCGGTTTTATCCTAACTTATATATCAACTCAATATTAAAATTAACATATTATAAACAAAACAATACTAAATTAACTTACCAATCATAATGAATTAGTTCATAAATAGAACTCGTACTTAGTTCATACAAGTATTTTACCTTTGCAAGACACTCTATATTTTTTATTATTCTGCCTAAAACCTTCTTAGGTCTAAAAGATACTGATTTTCGTGCGATTGTAAATTTAGCCTCGGTGTGATTGGGTGTACTTCGTAAACATCTAGCTGTACACGTGTTATTTGCTATCACCAAAAGTCTAAATCCTTTTTTTGATAAAAAATATCGTACGTTGGTAATACCCTTATTTTTTGTGAAATGTAGGCAATATTTTTTATATTTAATATCACTTTTTTAATTAAAATATTACATTATTTTACTGTAAAGTATATACTCAAAATATTAAAAAACATTGTATATTTGCTATTGAAATAAAAAAAAAATAGTTTAATGAATTTCACTTTATTGCAATATTGCTATCATATAAATTAAAGCAGTCAAAAACATCTCATTATTTGCTTATGTGTTTCTGTTTTTACCTAGTTTTTTGAGAGAAGCAAGCCATGAAATTTAACATCCAAAATCTATTTTTTTTAAATCTTAAAATCAGATAAGCACTTCTAAGAAGCAGAGCGACCGAGGCTATCAAAAGTCATGCCTCTTTTCCTTACAATAAAATTAGCAACCAGCTATAGATCTTACATAGTAAGTATTTTACTAATTTTCAAGTATTAAAATTATCATTAAATAGAGGAATATAGGTGTTTTTTAAAACTAAAAATGAACAAATTGAAAGATCAAAGTTTAGAAATATATTTACCTACATCACTTTAATTAGGTTGTAAGAAAATTCATGTAAGGGAGTTGTATATGCTGGTAAAGATATAGTAGGGGACTATCATTTTTATACTCTACAAAATTTGGAGTTTTATATGGATTATTTTGAAAATTTATGTTTGGCTTGTTGACACCCCTTTCTTGATATACTTGCTAAGTTCCATTTCGGGTTATGTACACATATGTTCCTCGGCAAATATTTGTCGGACTATATTGAGATTATATTTGTTTAGTCATAAAAGTTTTGGAATATTGTTGCAAATATTTCTATTCTATGAGGTCGTTTTTTGTAATTTTCTCTTCTAAAACATATAAAATGTTTCAAGAAAGGAAAAAAGAAAATAAAAAAAGTAAAAGCTATCCTAAAGTTCTTCGACACAAAACTAAGTATACAAGTCAAAGTGTAAAGGTTCATAAAGGAATGAATGTTATAGTGGGAGTAGTTGTGGACTGGTGATGTAATTAGCAAAGATAAGGCAAAGAAACACCAATATTCCCTCACTGTGTCCAAATAAGCCAAGGAATTTGCGAAGCCAGATTATTCCTTAGGCGTCAAACATGGTACCCCTCACGTGGTTTGTTCTACTTTACACTCTTATTCATTTCTTATTGTTGGAGTACAATGTTCATGTTTGGATAGCGATCAAAGCATGACGTTTGAGTTGCTTTAAAGACTAGAGTTGCACCGTTACCACCAAGTATAGTTTTTGGTAAAACGGCAAGCGCTTGAACCTACAATTGGTATCAGATCCAATGTCACGTGTTTGATTCCCATGAGTTGCAAGGTAGTGCAATTATTGGGAGGATGATTATTGGAGTGTAATAATTGTATATGCTTGGATAGCGATAGCTCCGTGACGTTTGGGCTACTATACAGTTTAAAAATTAGAGTTATACCGTTACCTCAGCTAATAACTTATGGTAAAACGGCAAATCCTACACTTATTCTCATCATTCCTAATATCTCCATGAATTACAACGCCATGCGTCGATGTAAATAATATTTTCAAAAAATAAAATAAGCATATAATTAACAATTAATTTATATATAAAAACTGGAATAGATTCATATAAAAATATAAATATGACCAATAATTTATTAGCGCATAAGTTAGGATCAATTTGGGAAAAAAACACTTAACTTTTGAAAATTTGGGTGTTTTGGTATGAGAAATTGTTGATAAGAAGCAAAGCAAAAACTTAAAGAACTTTGTTAACGTGCTAATATTTGTTAACAGCCAAGTTCAGCGCCTGATCCGCTCTAGATTCTCAACCAAATGCATTATTTCACTTTGTTTATTCTATGATTATAAAATTCTAGCTCCCCAACATTTTAATATTTAAAAACAGGGCTCATTTTTCTAATATTATTGAACTATATGTCTGGCTAACGTGCGTGATCCGTCTTGATTTTTTCTATGATTCATGCAATCTATTCAGTTCATTGAGATTAAAGGTTTAGTATTGTTGAGTTGTATACGTTGGGTTAATATGGGAATATTAAGGTTTGAAATAGTATCAAGTCAACGATTTATTCTATGTTACCCCATGAGGTAGTGTCATATGTATATATCCAACCATTCATTGGAGATATTCCCACTTAACATCATTGGAAATATTCCCAATGAATGGTTTAATGTATCCCATGGGATATTCCCACTCAACACATCTAAACACGCTTTCATTAATTATACGTTTCATATTGTTTGTTTTTATCAAACATAACATATATTGTCTCGCTCTTGTTGTCTCTCTCTTTTATTCTTTTTATCCCTTCAAATGGAATATTGGAAAATAATATTCTTTTATGGGGTGGGGAATTGGAACTGAACCATATAATTATTTATACTAGTACAAATTTAACGAGCCTGTGCGATTTTAGCTACCAAATTTATATGGACTGCAATTATATATTATTTTTAACAAAGTAGATGAATAAACTATTTGTTTTAAAGGGGCGCCCCTCTGCAGAGTTGCGGACGGGTGTGTTCCTTCACGTGTAATTGTATTTTTTCATGAAATGGTGTCTCCAAATAAGATCTTTTGATAACAGCATTGGTCTAATATATATGTTTACAACCCTTTGACGAATTAAAAATATTTTTGCAAGATCAAATTCAAGTTTTGACAACAAAATTATGTGCATTAGTCATCATATGATGTTAGGCTTTGAAATTTGAATAGAGAATATAATTTCTTGAATATTACAGAAGAGAAGACAAAAAAAGAAATAAAGGCAAGGGAATCAGTAGCGGAATGAACGGCATTTCGATGGACGTGAGCCCACGAGACACCACATATGACCGAGTAATTACAGATTATTATATATAATTCTGCCAAAATTTTCAGAATGTTGTCAATTCCTCATTCATTTCCATGCATATTTCACTCCCACACACGCCACCAAGTGGGCATTAATCGCGTGTTACACTTGCGCATTAGTTATAATAGTAGCCGATGCACACGCGTTACGTGTGTAATGAAATTTTAATTTTATATATATACTAAATTTTTATATTTGAAATATCTGATTTAAATATGATATTTTATGGGGAAGAGAAAAAACTGTCTATATATTTTCGGAAGGAAAAAAACTGATGAAAAATTGAAAATTAATAGTTGATCTTTCGATATTATCGTTTATCTCATTGTCTCATAGCTATTATTTAAGCAAATAGAGGGTATTGTGGGATTTCACAATGGTCATACCAAAGTGGTTACTCTAAATTGTTCACACATTATAATATAGTATAGTATATATATAAGATTAAGTTATACCTGACAATTTGCATCTTGCATTATGGTTTTGGCAGGAGCGAAACAACGATTATAATTTAAAAAAATATTTAAAAACACCAAAAAATTTGGGGCGTATAGTAATCAATCTAGTGTTCCATGTTATATTATCTCGCCCGATAAAATAAAGATTAATTATGTTCAGGGGCGTATCTTATCTTTGGGCAAAACCAGACTTTTGCCGACCGGAAAAAGATTCAAGATGTTATCACTTTATCCTTAAAATCTTTAATTTATAATAAAAAAATTATATTTTGTCCATAAATTTTTTTTAACTTGTGTCCGATAAAATATATAGAGATGAGAATTAGTTTAGTTTATACTTATTATCGGTTCTTGGAAAAATTAACTCTCTTAACCAATGCTATAAAAAGCAAATTGAAGCATAGAACTCTATATAGAACTTTTTTTTTTGAATGCACATAGAATTATTGAAGTATAGAACTCTATATTAAATAGTGATATTTTAGATCTTAAAATTTTATATATCAATATTAAAGTAACATTCGTTTTAACAAATAAGACATCATTAAGAAACTAATATAATAAAAAAAATTAGTATCTGATGTCATATGACATATTGACTTCCTCGGGTAAAATCTCCTCAATAGTCGAACAAGTCATACACCGAGCAGATAGCACCGAGCAGTGTTTTACCGAACAGCTGCTAAACCCTCCTCGGTTCTATGGTCAAAGATTAGCGGAAGACCCGGGAATAACCAACAAATTAACCGGCGTGAATAAACGTGCAGTAATGGGGCGCGGATTTCTCGGACACGATGGGCTCCAGTCAAGCCACGATCGTGTTCCGGATCCACCGCAAGCCAATCACTAGGAATAGTCCTATAAATACCCGCGGATGTCATCGTAGAAGAGGTTGGAATTTTCTGGGCAAAAAGACTCCGAAGAGAGCAAATTCATGTATGTTCCGTCTTTTTTATTATTTCTCAAAAATATTCGTATAAGTCATTGAGCGATTGTAATTTGTGTCCAGAAAGTCTTGTAAATCATCAACGTTTATAGTGAAGTTTTATACTGGACTAGGTCCCGTGGTTTTTCTCTCAATTTGAGGGTTTTCCACGTAAAAATCCTTGGTGTGTTTATCGTTATTTTTCATTAACACTTTATTCTACCTTATACTCAAAAATCACGAGTCACATCATTGGCGCCGTCTGTGGGAATCTAAAGAGTAAAGACGTTGAAGCAATGATATTTCATTAAGAATCCAAGGCGAATGGTTAGAAGCAAAGGGCGAGGGCCAATGTCGGGAAGGGATAAACCAACGACCCCCCCCCCCCCCCCCCCCCCCACGTTCATGCCCAGAAGCAGAAGGAGCAGGGGAGGCTGGATCATCGCAGAATGTTTCACGAGTATTACCCACCGGAGGAATACCCATGGAACATTTGACTGAGATGATTGTAAAAACTGTCGGAGAAGTTATGAAACAATTTATGACCCCCCCTGTCAGGAAGAAGAGGAAGACTCAACCTCTATAAAGAAGACGGAGGAGGAGGCTGAAGAATTGAAGGACTTATCTAATCATTCAAATGATGAAATAGATAGGGCTTTGCACCATCAAATGGGGGATTTAAAGGAGGAGTTACAAAAAATGCGCAATAAAATGGAAGGTCGTATTAACTCGGCAAGGAGGAGCACCCCATTCACTCCTCAAGTCATTGATGATCCTCTGCCTCTTAATTTTAGAACTTTAAGTGTGGGGAATTATGATGGCAGCACGGATCCAGAAGAATATTTGTCTCGATTTGAGAATGCTTCACTCCTTCATCAGCTGTCAGATGGGGTGAAATGTATAGTGTTCTTGACTACCCTAGCTAGCGCTGTTCAATCGTGGTTCAATCAATTACCTTCAGGAATAGTGGATTCCTTTCCTAAATTCAGCTCGCTGTTCCTTCATCAATTCGCGAGCAGTAGAAGTTGCAAGAGAACAGCCTTGAGTTTGTTCGGTCTCAGGCAGATCGATAAGGAGTCCCTGCTGGATTTTCTGAAAAGATTCAATCAAGCATGCCTTGATGTTCCGCATGTGACATCTGAAATACTAGCCAGCGCTTTCACCCAAGGGTTGAGGGAGGGGGATCTGTTCAGATCGTTGGCCAAGAAGCCACCGTCGGATTATGATGAATTACTGGGGCGTGCCTCTAAATATATTAATTTGGAGGAAGCGCAGAGGATGAAACAGAAGAAGGAAATAAAAAATGGTGGTGAAGTCAATAGGAAGGAGAGGCCACTGGAACAGCCTAAGGGGAACTTTGATCAGTACCTACCGATGAGACCTTATCGGGAGGTAGCCATGAATCAAATTATGCCGAAGAGGGGTCGGGGGGGGGGGGGGGGGGGGTGTAAGGACCCTAATCCTTAAGTGCGGAATAAAGGCATAATAGAGCTAAATAAATGATCAGAGTAGAGTAAACAAGTTGAGTCTATGAGCTTAAGTGTTTACATGCCAAAATAAAGGACTACAAAAAGGATTAATTACATTCCAATCAATGAATGTTCCACTATAGTTTTACGCTACTCCTAGAGTAGGCACTATACAAAAGAATCCTGTCCTTTCATCTACCAAAGATGCTCGTGAAGCTCACTGTCTCAACCCGTTCAAGTCCATCTATCATGCCAAAAAGGTACCTACAAGGACAACCCCCAAACATGAGCAATAATAATCATTCATATTCAACACAATATGAAGATAAAGCGTAAATGCATAATCAATTATAAAACACTTCCTGTTTTCCCATGCATTTCAAACGCTTCCCGTTTGGTTGTCCCTGTACCATAACTCATGAGTATAATCAACAGATTATTTTTAATGGCCAAACATGTCATGACATCATATACCATCTCAACTGTACCACATATTGGTCACCATTCCCTAGTCTGTCCATCACAGTGTATTTTAATGCCCCTCGCTTATATTCATATGGGCGGCATAGGATAACCTCGCTACAATGGACATGCGGCGCTCCCACCCCTCGCTTCACAGAGAGCGGCAAATACCCTTTCCTCGCCCCATATGACAACCACGCTCAAATGTGACATGCGGCGCTCCCACCCCTCGCTTCACATTTAGCGGAACCAATACAAAAAGCGGCAAGCATTAAAATCATCAAAGGATGACCACGACTCATGGGATGTGCATCCAATAATCATAATATGCATCTAACATCAATATGCATAAATTACCATGTATATGCATCCACAATGCAATACCTCATATGGCATAAATCAACATGTATATGCATCCACAATGCAATACTACATATATACTCGCATCCACAATGCATAAACAATGAGCATATAAAATACATGTTACCGTTGGGTGCCCGTACGTCCACTACGTACCTTTCCAAAAGTGGAATATGGTAGGACTTCAATTCCTCGGCTGTGTTGCCACCTGGGTTGGTTCTACATATTCACAAATACCAATATTAGAACCCAATAATAGTCCAATACCAAAAATCCCACAAAAATATCCAAAAAAACCATATTTTGGCTTTCGCGATCGATCGCCCATCACGGCGATCGATCGCCAAACCCTACTGCCCGAGTACCAAATTTTGCACCCTTCGGCGATCGATCGCCACCCCTGGCGCGATCGATCGCCAGACCCGCCGATCGATCGCCCAAGAGTGGCGATCGATCGCCAAAGGCTTGAAAAGCCTACTGCCTGGGCGCGATCGATCGCCTGGAATGGGCGATCGATCGCCATCCCCTGTAACCCGAAAATCCTACATTTTTGCATCTCAAAACCATTCCAACCCATTCCAACTCTTAACCAACAAACCTACAACTCAAATAACAACATAAACCATCAAAATACACCTTAAAACAACCATAAATCCAACCTTTAACCAAAACCACAACAACCCAACAAAACCCATTTTAAAACCCTTCAAAATCAAACCAAACTCAAACAAAACTTCACAAAATTAAAGCATGAGGTACCCATACCTCTTGGGGATCTCAAATCACCCAATATGCTCCACAAATCAAGATTTTTGCAAGGTTCCTCTTCCACCCAAGGCTTGAGCTCGAAATTTGGAGAAGGGAAGGGTTTGTGGTTTTGATTTGGTAAAGTAAGAATGAGGTTAAAAGAGTGGGGTTGGGGATAAAAGGGGGATTGGGTTAATTTAATTAAAGGTATACCCAAAATAATTCCATGGTGTATAAAACACCCCAACATGATATTTTTCAAAGCATTTACTCAAAATGCACCAAATATCAAATAAACACATGATTTCCAATTAATATTTACCCAACATGCACCACATGCACCCTAAAATGCAACCCCGGGTCATCCCTATCCATATGACCATGCATTTTCCATAAGGTAAATAAATCCCAACACATAATCAATTACCACATAATTAATTATGTAAACACAATTAGAGCCAAATAGCAATTAACCATTTCGGGGATGTCACAATACTCCCCTACTTATAAGATTTCGTCCTCGAAATCACATGCACTTACCCCAACAGAAATTAAACATGAACTCATACCAGAGAATAGTTCCGGGTAGTGCTGCACCATATGCTGCTCCGTCTCCCACGTAGCCTCCTCGACACCCCTGCGATCCCACTGAACTTTGATCATCGGTATCACTTTGTTCCGAAGTCTACGGTCTGCTCTGTCCAGAATTCTAACAGGCCGTTCCACATAAGATATATCTGACTCTAACTGAACTTCGGAAGGCTGCAACACGTGAGACGGATCCGGCTCATACTTTCGCAGCATCGATACATGAAACACATCATGTATCCCAGATAAAGAAGGCGGCAAAGCCAGTCGGTAAGCCAATGTGCCAATGCGCTGCAAGATCTCGTACGGTCCAACATACCTCGGAGACAGTTTCCCGCGCATCCCAAACCGCACAACGCCCCTGAAAGGCGAGATCTTCAAAAAGACCTTATCTCCCAACTGAAACTCTAACGGTCTCCGCCGTTTATTTGCATAAGCTGCCTGTCTGTCTTGGGCTGCTTTCATTTTCTGCCTTATAATCTTTATCTTCTCTTCCATTTCCCGGATCAACTCAGGCCCTCCGACTGATCTACTGCCCAAATCATCCCAACATAAGGGTGATCTACATCGTCTGCCATAAAGAGCTTCAAACGGAGCCATCTGAATACTTGCCTGGTAGCTATTGTTATACGAAAACTCTACCAAAGGCACTGAATCCTGCCAAGAGGCATCAAACTCCAATACACAAGCTCTCAACATGTCCTCGAGCGTCTGAATAGTGCGCTCGGTCTGGCCATCCGTCTGAGGATGATAAGCAGTGCTCAATCTGACCTCAGTTCCCAAAGCTGACTGAAGGCCTTCCCAGAAATGAGATGTGAATCGCGGATCTCGATCTGACACAATAGAAACGGGAATCCCATGCAATCTCACCACATCTCTAATATACAACTGCGCCATCCTCAAGAATGTAAATGTCATGCTATAGGGGATAAAGTGGGCTACCTTGGTCAATCTGTCCACAATCACCCAAATAGCATCGAAGCCTGAAGCACTCCTCGGCAAATGAGTTACGAAGTCCATGGAAATGTGCTCCCACTTCCACTTCGGTATCTCCAAGCTTCTCAATTCGCCGCCAGGTCTCTGCCTCTCCGCCTTAACCTGTTGGCAGATCAAACACCTCTTCACAAAAGCGACGACATCGGACTTCATTCTCTTCCACCAAAACTGACCACGCAGATCTCTGTACATCTTCTTCCCGCCTGGGTGGATACTAAGTCTGCTACTGTGAGCTCGCTCCAAGATTCCCTTACGCAACTCCGGCGCACTCGGAACTACCCAGCGGTTACCCAATCTCAAAGATCCGTCGTCGGCCACTCTGAACTTCGTCGGCTGACCAAGATGCACTATAGACAACCATCTCTGAACCTCGGCATCTGACCTCTGAGCTCTCCTGATGTTCTCATAAATATCTGGCTCAGCTAGTAAGGTAGAGACATACACTGGCGATGCATCTATATCAAAATCATAGCCGAGATAGCAATAGGAGGTCATCATAGCCGACAAATGGATGACGTCCTCAGCAGAACTCCTCACTTTCCGGCTCAAAGCGTCTGCTGTCAAATTGGCTTTCCCCGGATGGTACTCAATCTCGCAGTCATAGTCCTTGGGTAGGTCCATCCATCTCCTCTGCCTCATGTTCAGCTCCGCCTGAGTGAATAGAAACTTGAGGCTTTTGTGATCCGTATAAATGGTAAAGGAGGTACCATACAAGTAATGCCTCCAGATCTTCAGGGCGAAGATGATAGCCGCCAATTCCAAGTCATGAACTGGATATCTGGTCTCATGCGGCTTCAACTGCCTCGATGCATAAGCTACCACATGCTTATCTTGCATCAGAACACATCCGAGGCCCTGCAGTGATGCATCAGTATACAGAACAAATCTGGAGTTCTCCGTCGGGATCACTAACACTGGCGCCGTCGTCAACCGGTGCTTCAACTCCTGGAAGCTCCCCTCACAAGCTTCTGACCAAAAGAAAGGCATACCCTTCTGAGTCAACTGAGTCAACGGCTTGGCAATCTTCGAAAAGCCCTCAACAAAGCGCCGATAATACCCGGCCAAACCAAGAAAACTCCGGATCTCAAGGCACAGAAGTGGGGGCAGCCCACTCCATCACAGCCTCAATCTTCTTGGGGTCCACTGATATCCCGCTGCTCGAAATGACATGCCCCAGAAACACTACACTGCTCAGCCAAAACTCGCATTTACTGAGCTTAGCATACAACTGATGCTCTCTAAGAATCTGAAGCACTGTCCTCAAGTGTTTCACATGATCTTCCTCACTCCGGGAGTAGATAAGAATGTCGTCAATAAACACGATGACGAACTGATCAAGATACTGCTGAAACACTCTGTTCATCAGACTCATGAAGACGGCCGGGGCGTTCGTCACACCGAACGGCATCACCAAGAACTCATAATGCCCGTATCGAGTCCGGAACGCTGTCTTTTGCACATCTTCCTCTCTGACCCGAATCTGATGATACCCGGATCTCAAATCAATCTTGCTATACACCCTGGTACCTTGCAACTGATCAAACAAGTCATCTATCCTTGGGAGAGGATACTTGTTCTTCACTGTAGCCTTATTCAGTTGCCGGTAATCGATGCACAGCCGCATCGAACCGTCCTTCTTCTTCACAAAGAGAACTGGTGCGCCCCATGGCGACACGCTCGGGCGTATATACCCCTTGTCCAAGAGATCCTGCAACTGTTCTTTCAATTCTCTCAACTCAGCCGGTGCCATCCTATAAGGTGCACGAGAGATAGCGGATGTCCCTGGCAGCAACTCGATCCCAAATTCAACTTCCCTGGCCGGTGGAAATCCTGGGATCTCTTCTGGAAATACATCAGCAAATTCTGCCACAACTGGTACATCCTCAACCCTCAGTTCTTTACTCTTTCCAGACGTGTCCACGGCATAAATAAGATAGCCCGTGTGCCCACGTTCCAACAGCTGAGACATCTTGATCGCTGAAATCAACGGAATCTTCGCACGAGACCCGCTGCCAAAGAAAGTCCACTGACTGCCCAACTTAGGTCTGAACTTCACTGTTCTCTGCCGGCAATCTACCACTGCCTGATATCTGTTCAGAACATCAATTCCCAAGATGCAGTCAAAGTCTGACATACCCAGCACAATCAAGTCTGATCTCAACTCGTTGCCCTCAAAATAAATGAGGCAATCTGCCATCAACTGATCAGCAACAACATTTCTTCCAGTGGGTGTCGAGACTAGTAGAGGCGTGGGCAAAGGAGACGTGCGCATATGGTGTCTTTCCACGAATCCCACAGACAAAAGAATGGGAGGCACCTGTATCTATCAAAACAAAAGCAGGGTACGTAAATAAATGACACGTACCGGCAATCACCTCCTCTGGAGCTGCCTGAGCCTGCTCCCTGGTCAGTGCATATACTTGCCCCTGGGGTGGTCCTGCTGTCTGACCTCCCGATGGACGAGGCCCAAACTGCTGCCTCTGCTGCACTGTCCTATCCTCAAACCTTGGCCTGCTGCCCTGATACTCTGACTGGCCTCCCCTGGTGGGACAATACCGAGCAATGTGGCCCATCTTGCCACAGACATAACATGCAGGACACTTGTTTGAAGAATGTGGTCCTCCGCAATTATTGCACCTAGGCTCTCCCGGCCTATCCCCTTGTGAAGATCCTCGACTAGCGGACCAATTTCCTTTCTTGCCATCCTGTTTCTGACCAAAATATTTCTTTCCACCATACCGTGAAGATGAAGAGGCACCACGGGGTTTAAATGGCTCACCCCGAGGCCTCAAACTGTCACTAGTCTGCCTCTGTTGCGGTACCGGTGGTGGCATGGCATAAGCTCCCACGCCAAGCTCAGCAAGCTCCGCTCTTGTGAGAGCATCATCAAAAGAAGTTGGGTTATTGATAATAACCCGGTCATAGAGCTCCGGTCGCAGTCCTTTCATGAAATTTCTCATCTTGGCGCGTCCATCAGAGGCAATATGGGGGACATACCTAAGTAGTGATGAGTACTGTGTGGCATAGTCTGCCACTGTCATGTTCCCCTGCCTCAGACTGGTAAATTCATCCTCTTTTGTCTGTCTTGCTGCCGCGGAGAAGTATCGGTTCAAGAACCTGGTCCTGAAGAGCGTCCAGTCAATCACAGCACCCAGTGCTCTCATCTCCATCACTGTGCTCCTCCACCACATCAATGGTTTCTTAGCCAACTGGAACTCCGCCAGCCTCAGCCAAGCAGTAATAGCACACGGAGCCGATACAAAGATCTGCTCAAGTCTTTCTAACCACTCTTCAGCTTCTTCTCCGGACTCTGTCCCCTCAAACCGGGGCGGATGATAAGACAGAAACTGCGTCAAGCTAATCTCACCCGGTAGCAATAACTGAACTACTGGTTCCATCCCTACAGCCGGTGGAGGTAGAGGATTAGCCTGTCCAATACTCGCATTTACACTCCCAACATCTCCGACTTCCTCATTAGCAGCCATGCTGTAACACAAATGTTAACAACAATCCAAAGCAATATATAACATGTCGTTAGATAACAGGAGTGATATAAGCATGTTAGTATAACAGGATATACAATAATATGCCCCACATGCATAAACATGCTCCAAATGTAAGCACCTAGCCAACCATGCTAAGGCTACCCTTCACTCGTTCCCGGGTTCTCTAACCACTGCTCTGATACCACTAATGTAAGGACCCTAATCCTTAAGTGCGGAATAAAGGCATAATAGAGCTAAATAAATGATCAGAGTAGAGTAAACAAGTTGAGTCTATGAGCTTAAGTGTTTACATGCCAAAATAAAGGACTACAAAAAGGATTAATTACATTCCAATCAATGAATGTTCCACTATAGTTTTACGCTACTCCTAGAGTAGGCACTATACAAAAGAATCATGTCCTTTCATCTACCAAAGATGCTCGTGAAGCTCACTGTCTCAACCCGTTCAAGTCCATCTATCATGCCAAAAAGGTACCTACAAGGACAACCCCCAAACATGAGCAATAATAATCATTCATATTCAACACAATATGAAGATAAAGCGTAAATGCATAATCAATTATAAAACACTTCCTGTTTTCCCATGCATTTCAAACGCTTCCCGTTTGGTTGTCCCTGTACCATAACTCATGAGTATAATCAACAGATTATTTTTAATGGCCAAACATGTCATGACATCATATACCATCTCAACTGTACCACATATTGGTCACCATTCCCTAGTCTGTCCATCACAGTGTATTTTAATGCCCCTCGCTTATATTCATATGGGCGGCATAGGATAACCTCGCTACAATGGACATGCGGCGCTCCCACCCCTCGCTTCACAGAGAGCGGCAAATACCCTTTCCTCGCCCCATATGACAACCACGCTCAAATGTGACATGCGGCACTCCCACCCCTCGCTTCACATTTAGCGGAACCAATACAAAAAGCGGCAAGCATTAAAATCATCAAAGGATGACCACGACTCATGGGATGTGCATCCAATAATCATAATATGCATCTAACATCAATATGCATAAATTACCATGTATATGCATCCACAATGCAATACCTCATATGGCATAAATCAACATGTATATGCATCCACAATGCAATACTACATATATACTCGCATCCACAATGCATAAACAATGAGCATATAAAATACATGTTACCGTTGGGTGCCCGTACGTCCACTACGTACCTTTCCAAAAGTGGAATATGGTAGGACTTCAATTCCTCGGCTGTGTTGCCACCTGGGTTGGTTCTACATATTCACAAATACCAATATTAGAACCCAATAATAGTCCAATACCAAAAATCCCACAAAAATATCCAAAAAAACCATATTTTGGCTTTCGCGATCGATCGCCCATCACGGCGATCGATCGCCAAACCCTACTGCCCGAGTACCAAATTTTGCACCCTTCGGCGATCGATCGCCACCCCTGGCGCGATCGATCGCCAGACCCGCCGATCGATCGCCCAAGAGTGGCGATCGATCGCCAAAGGCTTGAAAAGCCTACTGCCTGGGCGCGATCGATCGCCTGATGGCGATCGCCATCCCCTGTAACCCGAAAATCCTACATTTTTGCATCTCAAAACCATTCCAACCCATTCCAACTCTTAACCAACAAACCTACAACTCAAATAACAACATAAACCATCAAAATACACCTTAAAACAACCATAAATCCAACCTTTAACCAAAACCACAACAACCCAACAAAACCCATTTTAAAACCCTTCAAAATCAAACCAAACTCAAACAAAACTTCACAAAATTAAAGCATGAGGTACCCATACCTCTTGGGGATCTCAAATCACCCAATATGCTCCACAAATCAAGATTTTTGCAAGGTTCCTCTTCCACCCAAGGCTTGAGCTCGAAATTTGGAGAAGGGAAGGGTTTGTGGTTTTGATTTGGTAAAGTAAGAATGAGGTTAAAAGAGTGGGGTTGGGGATAAAAGGGGGATTGGGTTAATTTAATTAAAGGTATACCCAAAATAATTCCATGGTGTATAAAACACCCCAACATGATATTTTTCAAAGCATTTACTCAAAATGCACCAAATATCAAATAAACACATGATTTCCAATTAATATTTACCCAACATGCACCACATGCACCCTAAAATGCAACCCCGGGTCATCCCTATCCATATGACCATGCATTTTCCATAAGGTAAATAAATCCCAACACATAATCAATTACCACATAATTAATTATGTAAACACAATTAGAGCCAAATAGCAATTAACCATTTCGGGGATGTCACAGGGGGGACCTTATGGAAAAGGAGTATTCCGAGGAGGAAGTGCCCGAGGAGGGAGCGTTCATTAAGGAAGAATGGGTGTAAGGCGAGGAGCTGACGATGACCTGAGGAACAGTGCTCCTTTCCCTCGGAATTATGTTAATCCAGGGAGAGGAGCACTTCAGCCAGTTCCTTGGGCAGTACGGGGGGAAAGAGTGGAGGGCGGAAATTGGGGTTGAATCTCTCCGCGTACAATGTTATGATCCAGAGCAGAACGAGGGTAAGAGAATGCAAGAGTTAGATGAGATTGATCAGCTAAGAGAACAAGCTGTAGCAAGAACATAGCTATATAAAGTAAGGATTACCAATGCCTATAACCGAAGGGTTCGATCAAGAACATTTCAAGTTGGGGATTTAGTGTTACGAAGAACAAATCCTGCTGGTGAGGTAAAAAAGTTGGCACCCAAATGGGAAGGCTCTTACAAAATCAAGGAAGTGATCGGAAGAGGAGCCTACAGGCTGGAGGATCATGAAGGTCGGAAATTGGTAAGACCTTGGAACATTCATAACCTGAAGAAATATTTTGTGTAATCTTTCTTTTTTATTTTTTTATGAATTCAGCAGTAATAAAATGAAAGTATTTGATTCATCGAGTTTGTCCGGAATTCTAATGATTTACTCGTGGAATCGGGATGTTTGGTCCATATTTAAACATTAAATTATCATCGGTTTACTCGTGGGATCGGGATGTTTGGTCCACGTTTAAACATTAAATTATCATCGGTTTACTCGTGGGATCGGGATGTTTGGTCCACGTTTAAACATTAAGTTATCATCGGTTTACTCGTGGGATCGGGATGTTTGGTCCACGTTTAAACATTAAATTATCATCGGATCGGGATGTTTGGTCCACGTTTAAACATTAAATTATCATCGGTTTACTCGTGGGATCGGGATGTTTGGTCCACGTTTAAACATTAAATTATCATCGGTTTACTCGTGGGATCGGGATGTTTGGTCCACGTTTAAACATTAAATTATCATCGGTTTACTCGTGGGATCGGGATGTTTGGTCCACGTTTTAAACCTAAAATTGCCTAAGTGTTTGTGCTCGGGGTAGCGAGCTTTGTTCGGAATTTTAGTTGTTTACTCGTGGGATTGGGATGTTTGGTCCACGTTTTAAACCTAAATTACCTAAGCGTTTGTCCTCGGGGTAGCGAGCTTTGTTCGGAATTTTAGTTGTTTACACGTGGGATCGGGATGTTTGGTCCACGTTTTAAACCTAAAATTGCCTAAGTGTTTGTGCTCGGGGTAGCGAGCTTTGTTCAGAATTTTAGTTGTTTACTCGTGGGATCGGGATGTTTGGTCCACGTTTTAAACCTAGAATTGCCTAAGTGTTTGTGCTCGGGGTAGCGAGCTTTGTTCGGAATTTTAGTTGTTTACTCGTGGGATCGGGATGTTTGGTCCACGTTTTAAACCTAGAATTGCCTAAGTGTTTGTGCTCGGGGTAGCGAGCTTTGTTCGGAATTTTAGTTGTTTACTCGTGGGATCGGGATGTTTGGTCCACGTTTTAAACCTAGAATTGCCTAAGTGTTTGTGCTCGGGGTAGCGAGCTTTGTTCGGAATTTTAGTTGTTTACTCAAGGGATCGGGATGTTTGGTCCACGTTTTAAACCTAGAATTGCCTAAGTGTTTGTGCTCGGGGTAGCGAGCTTTGGTCGGAATTTTAGTTGTTTACTCGTGGGATCGGGATGTTTGGTCCACGTTTTAAACCTAGAATTGCCTAAGTGTTTGTGCTCGGGGTAGCGAGCTTTGTTCGGAATTTTAGTTGTTTACACGTGGGATCGGGATGTTTGGTCCACGTTTTAAACCTAAAATTTGAGCCGTCCCTGAGTGAGGTACATACTCTAATAGGCTCTCATTAACCTGTACGATATTAATAAAGAAGAACCACGCTTAATAAATACTTGATTTGTTCTTTGACCCTTCTCATTAGCTAGCATAGTCAATGCCTCTTATGGACCAAATACAACAACTGGGCTTGATTTTTCATTTATTTTTGGGCCTTAGAGCTTCGGATTTCCAGGCATGGATAGACTCCTGGAAACCCAATTAGTAGATCATTGTCATTATCCCCATCGAAAGACACCACTTCCGACGACTCCATTGTCAAGGAATCTGTGTTTGGATCTCCTCCTTCTCTCTTACGTTAACGGCGACACAAAGATGACGATTTTTCACTTCTTCAACTGCGCAATCCTGACGTTTGGCCCTCACGCCGTTTACTACTCTGCCACTCCCTTGTAAGCTTCATCTCTCTTTCCTTGATTTTTCCTTTTCTACCTTAATTCTGTGAATTGTACTGTAGAGTTTGATGCAATTTTACTTTTATTGGCTTTAGATTGTCAATGTGATTAAATTAAAATCAACTCCTATAGATGGGTTTCGATCTATATGAATGATTCTGATGTTCAGCATAAAGATTTGTGAGTTTGATTTTTTTAAAAATCAGGGTTGTCTTTTTTTATTGAACTTTGAAAATCCCTTCTTTTAGTTTGATCTTTGAATTCAAAATTTGTGTTCTTGAGTGTATATTTGATTTCCATTGAGTTGTTTCGGCTTACCATTTCAACCGGAGTTGATTATATGCCATGTGTTAATCACATTTAGTGAAGGAATCTTCAATATTATAAGATTTGTTTCTTTTAAACTGAAACACATGTTAATGATTGTTAAATTGCATGTGTAAACGGAATAACAATAGTTGCTAGCATAAAATCAAAATGTGATGTTTGAGTTGCTCCCACGACTTACAATGCTGAGTTGCAACGACAACGTCAGCTATATTTTTGGTGGTACGTTAGGTAGTCGTCCTGATTATTGTATTGACTAGTTTCTATCCGCAGATCTGAATATGATACGATTGGCACTTCAATTAAAGCAGCTGTTGTTTATCTCATAACCACATTGGTTAAGGTTGGTCGTTTTGGTCGAGCTGTTTTAATGCAAACCCATTTGATTTTCTTCTTCATTTTCAGGCATTCTTATTCCTGTATTTTATTTTGCAGCTTGTTTGTCTTGCCACATTTCTCAAGGTATCTGAAAGTGACAGTTTTGATCCATATCAGGTATTCTTTATCCATATGTTAATGTTTCTATCTTCTCGTATTTATCAGCGACGCCTGTGCATGGTTGAAAACTTAGCTGCAAGTCGCAACCGCAGTCAAATATTTGGATTATTTTATTGTAAGTAATGTAAAACTTCATAATCAATACAGTGGAGGTCCCATGTTTATTTTTTCTGTCCATGAAAACACATTTATGTGTTGTAAAATTTTTATTTACAATCCTATTAATTCCTAAAATGCCACTTCAACATTTGCCTTGCGTACAATTAGTAAACTTTTAGCGTGAGGCATTTAGCTTCTTTTGATTTGTCATTTTGTAGGTCGAATTTTAACCTGGGAAATGGCTAAATTGATTCCTTGAGAAAGTTTTGACAGACAACCTTGTTTTCTCCCCTCAATTTTCTGTGTTTTAACTTTCAATGATGGCGGAGATTTAAAATTATTTGAAAGGTTGTTTCTTTCAGTTAGAATATTTCCCCAGTAGGAGACAATGAATAATGATAATTTGGTTGCACTTCATTTAAGAGATCCTTTGATATAAATCTTGAAGTACTTTCCGTCTGTCTCTCTCACTCTCTCTCAGGAATTGATGAAAGCTATGATTGGGTTCATAGATGTTGCCGGACTTTATTTTGCCTTAACACAGCTGACTCACAGAAATATCTCTCAAAATCATAAATTCCAAGCTGTTGGACTTGGTAAGTAAGAATATCCTTGTCACTATTTTGTTAATGTTGTGTAGAAAACACATTTTCTTGTCAGTGCCTCAATGCTTTATGGTTGATCAATAATGTTTCCATTCTTTCGGTTGTATTGGAGGCTAAAGTGATTGCAGCGCAAAACAATATTATACCTGATATAAAAAGAAAAATGTCTCTTGCACTTGCGAAAAAGAAATCATATAAAACCTAATCATCCATCTCGGGTTGTCTTTTATATTAAATTAAGAACCATTCACCTGGCCAATGCAAAAACTAAAAAGGATGGCCAGTTGTGACAAGTAATAATATTTCATCCTGCATTATTAATTTACTATATGCTTAATGCTTATTTCCGTTGGCATTTGCACTAAATTTTGATTTTGGCAGGTTGGGCCTTTGCTGACTCTGTCCTGCATAGACTGGCACCTCTTTGGGTCGGCGCCAGAGGCTTAGAATTTACTTGGGACTACATCTTACAGGGTCTTGAAGCAAATGCCAATCTGGTACTAAATTTTTCCTCTCGCTTACACCAAAGTATTGATTTTTCCTTGCAAGTTTCATGAATCAAGTCTTTTTTTTTTTTAAATGTTTTGATATTTTGAAATCATTTTTCCATGATATTGCAGGTGTTGAGTATATCACTAGCAGCATTAGTCTCTTTGACATGGCTTCGGAAAAACAAGCCCAAGCCTTTGATTCCTATTATATATGCATGTGCAGGGATTGTTGCCACAATGCCATCAATCACCAGGTGCCATTGTCTGCTACACTTGAAGTCAAACTTTTATCTACTTTCTATAGTACCCTGTTTTCAAGTGTTTATCCATGTGTTTGCAGCTATCTGAGACGGGGCCTGGGATGGCACTTCCCCAAGATAGTAGGATTCGAGCTGTTGATTTCTTTGATAATGGCTTTCATCAGCTGGCAGCTATTTGTTGCCTGCCAGAGATCTAACTACAAGGTCGCGATGACATGATACACTGATGGTTTGGTGGCCTCTTTCGGCGTTGAAGCAGCATTCTGATCACCAATTTAGGTGGTGGTTGTAGAATTTCGAGGCACTACGCGTACTTTGAGCAGTTTTTTTATTCGAACCTTATCTTTATAGTTGTCGATTATTAAATTTTGAATGGTCAGAAAGAGTATTGTGCATTGATCTTAAGCTTCTTGTTTCTCACCATGACTATGTATCTTCACACGTTTTATCTGGCAGAAAACTAAGCCATTTTACTTAAAGCGAGAGGAAGAAGAAGAGTTGGTGGCCACCCTGTCTTTTTATTTTACATCATATTGTTAAAACAGATTTTGTATGCAATAAGAACAGTTAAATCAGTGTGAGTGATCAATTTTTCTGTAGATGCCTTTTATATTGGCTATGCTAAAAAGAAGACTACAGCCGAGATAAAAGGTTTATTTGTCACATCATATAAAAAATAATTTGATTAAATAATTCTATATTTTAAAATGAAATTGTTTTGTTAAAATGTAATATAATAAAAAGAACTTGTGAGAATTTATGAAGAAAAGTATTAATTATGTTTAAAAATATGAAAATGAAAGTAAATTTAGAAATAAATAAATAAATGACCTATTTATTTTTATTTTAACGGTTTAAACGGGACAATATTTCAGACAGACAATATTATCTTTCTTTTTTGGTCAAAACTTGTCCGGTACAAACACACAACCAACTCTTAACAGTTAAAAGTAAGGTAAAACAAACTTACAAGATATCACTAGACTTTAGAAGTGATCTTTCTTGATTCTTACTTTTGCCGCATGTGATCCTCCACTTGTCATCCTTGCTCCATTGCTTGTAAGAACGAAGTCGATAAATTATCCAAAAATCCACTTCTAGACAATTTTGGATAGGCTCTCAAACGCTACAATTCATTCATTTCCCCACAGATAGCTCTAGGAATGGTAAATCATCTTATCAAAATCAGTTCAAGAGACTCGGTCCATGACTTTTTTCCTCATTAGTATTCTTGACAGAGAACCTCACTAAATTAGCTGATTTGTGAGATGACGAAGGTGAGGAATATGGTAAGTGATCAACTTTCCTCCAACTTTGATGGCTTCGCATGATTCTTCGTTCCATTTCGATAGCTTAAACCCTTGTTCCCGATTCCGCATATGTGCACACACATTTTGCATTCTCCTATAAGTTCGAAAATGCAAATATCTCCAATCTGGATATCATTATCGCGAACAAAAGCCATCCATCCTCCACAAAAAGTGTGCAATGTCTGCACCCTTGTAGTAGGGATCGAATTTACAGTCCAGCTTTGTCCTTTTAGATTATGCAGAACAACCTTTGTTTTGAAGTTTGGCAGGTGTTCGACCGAGAACTGATACGGGATTTTCTTGATGATGAAAGTAAGAAAATTTTGTCAATGAGTGATGACAAGTGAAGAAGGCACTTTGCAGAAGAACAAGTTCTATGATGGAGAAATAGAAAATCAGAGCAAATTAAGGCACATATCACAAGTCTGCCAGTTCTCTACACAGTTGTAGTAAATATCAAGATTAAAACTTAAATGTGGTCTGCTTTTATAACATAAGAAATGTATATTTTTACACAGTACAGAAAATACGAGTGAAGTTGGATAATATTGCGATTTATAGTTAAAACTAAATACACGTTTGTGCCAAATATCGACCCAGAAAAATATAAAAGAATACTCACCAGAGTGTAAGAACCACTGATGTTGAACTTTTTCATGACTCTGACAAAATGAGGAAAAACGGATACAAAGTATTTAGCAGCTATTTTTTCTTCTGGTGCTGACTTCAGTGACATACACCCTTTAGTGTGCGAACCCTTTTTGTCATCAGAGCCAAAACTATTACCACTCTCTGCTCAAATATGCAGGAAATAAAACTTAGAGAAGGTAATATAGGTTCTAAGGAAAGATAATGTTACAAACCACTCTTATCAAAAGTTCGAGCTCCAGGGAGGGTGGGCCAACAATAAATTTATACTTAAAACACTTCCGTATGTGTATGCCATAGATCAGGAAACATACGCCATATTACTATCCAATGCGAACATGGGCATATTTTATTCAGATTTTGGACAACAAAGGCCAGAAACAAGTATTAAATATCATATTCGTGAATTATAAATGGGATTGTAATCCAGGTGAAGGTGGTGACAATAGTTTCACACTTTGACATAACAAACATCATGTACTTTTGAAAGGGCAGGTTCGCTACCTGATTGCACGAGGCAACTGTCCAATTGAGAGCTGAAAACAGATCCTCCGCCGTAAGAAGGTTTGTTTATGTTCTTTGATTTACGTCTAGACGTTTTAGGTGATGCTGTAAAACCATTGATACTCCCATTGTGAGCTGCCTCAGTGTCCTGACTACCAATACCTTCCTTTCGAACCCTAAGAATGCGAACACGCAACTCAAAATTGCGCACAAGCTCAAAGATGCATATATCCCCAACATCAATTTTATTATCACGAACAAAACTCAGCCACCCTCCACAGAAAGTATGTGATGTTTGCAATTTTGTGTTGGGAACTGAATTAATGGTCCAACTTCCTCCTTTTAGATTATGAAGTAACACCTTTAATTTGCATTTGGGAAGATGTTCCATTGCAAATTGGTAAGGGATATTCTGCGTTCGGATGACAATGGTAAACATGGATGACAGGACATATGGATAAGATACATTTGAACATACATATAGAAAAACCATGTTAATTACATATATGTCGAATTTATTCGACATAATCGAAAAATCATCTTGTTTAAAATAAAGTATGACAAAGCTCAAGGTAAAAAGTTTGACTCACCAGTGTATAGGAACCACTTATGTTGAACCTTTTCATGACTTTTACAAAGTTGGGGAAAGATGAGGAAAATGATTGGGCAATTCTTTCTGCTTCCAATGGTGATAATGGCATATCTAGCTTGGTGTTTCTATTCCTGACCGATGGATCTATTTAACAAATTCATAAAGAAAAACAGTTTATATCTTGATAAGATTGAGTATTTTTTTTGTCTCAAGTATGTCAGTGTTAACATAATAAGCTGCATTCAAAACTCTTGGCCATCTTAAATTAGTTTAGAGAAGTAATAAACCAAGTGTCCAACAGCAGTTCTAACTTCTACATTATATGACAATAGTTGTTTTTACTCGAAGATCGGTCACAGGAAGTAGTGTCGGAGACAAAAGTGTAATATAGAGCAAAACTGATACTTGATAAAGTTAGTGGCACAAAATCACAATTAACAACAATATATAAAGTTAGGTCTCCCTCTAGCTTTGCCACTAGCAAAAGCATTGCATTGCACACTAAAAATGCAAATTCATTAGACTATCCAACAAGAAACTCTTGGAAATATTACCTGAGTGGTCATTTTGAGCCGCTGCAGGAGGTGATGCTGCAACAGTGACAACATCCTTCAAATTACTATTTTGATCCGCTTCTTGTCTGCCGCCATTATCATCACCAACATTTGTACTATATAAATGGATCTTATCAGCACATTCAGATAATAATTCAAAGCATCTCGCTCTCTTTGGAACACCTTCAACTATGCTATCTAGTAAAGCTGATACGTCCCCGTCTCTCTTTTTCGCCAAATGACCACCATGTTTGTTGGTATGTCGATTGTTTTCAGCGCTAAGCGCGGCCTCCTTCTCGCACATACTCTGATCAAAAACTAGCACTGTGAAGTGCAAATTTCCATCAAATCTGAAAACTACAAAATCTCCTTGTTCAAGAAAGTGATCCCTAACAAATGCTTCCCAACCATCACTGAAGAATAAGCCATTACCGATCACTATTAACTCCGCATACCAATTATTCCCACTAGGGCCAACCAAAGTAGCCGTACCCGATGCTATTCCTTCCATATGTCTGACGAAGTTGCAAGGAATATTCTAAGAAAACGAAATACTTGTCATGTCTGTACAAGGTATCACGACAGAACTATGCTCCAACAGTAGCAACATAATTTACTATATTTTCATATTTCAAAGCAATACTTATCTTATTTGTGCAACAATTAAGAAATATACACTATAAACTTCAATTTCAATCATACTCAAAAGAGAATACAAACATCATATATTTTTACTTAGAGTTTCGCCAATTTTTTTTAATTGAGCTCACATCGAAGTAAAAATATGATGCATCGGGCAGCAACACATACACCACTAACATCTATATCTCATAGGTACTAAATGCAGCATTAGATACATAAATTTTCCATGCGTGTCAATGCACATATTGAACATCAAAGATGTGTGAAATAGGTAATAATCTTCTAAACAAGGAAACAACTTTTTTCTTCTTCCAAATCACTACAAAGTTTAAAAAAAAAAAAAAAAAAAAAAGAATCAAAATTCTACCCGACTTCATGGCATAGTACATTCACAAAGAAATACTGCTATAATTTACTAATGCACTCATAAACTCCATTTCCTAGTCTATTAAAAGCGATCTTCAACACATTACATTTGCCGAAACTTTATCAATTCATAAACGAAATATGCAGATATAGATCCAGAAATGAACTAAAGTAAAGCCAATTAAAATTACCACTCTTTCTGAGCATATAGAAGGGGCAAAACCCAGAAGAAAGTGAGGTCTTTTTGTATCACACATAGTCCCTCTCCTCTACACTTCTCTACCTCTTTCTCCAAACAGAAAACCCATAAATTTCTTGAAATTTGCCCTAATTTACTCTGCCAGAGACGCTAAGGAATCAGGGAATTCCAGGTAGCTACTGACTCACTCGACGAATGCAGGATTTGTAAAGAAAACCGAAGGATTTCTCTTTTCCATTGTTTTTTTGGAAACAAAATAACTCATTAATTTTCTTCACAAAACAATCTCTATTTTACAAATAAATAATTTTATTTAATCTCATTAAAACTATATATAAATTTTATGAAAACAAATTTATAAATATTCATATATATATTATATAGGTTTATATATAACTTGTTTTTTGTTTATATATTATGTATATTATGGTGAAAATTTATTTTATGCTTTTTTTAAAAAAACATTTATATTTTCTATATGTGCATTTTGTTTAATACATTCAAAACTTGGAGAAAAAAAAAAGAATTTAAATTGGTCAATAAGCATGCATATAGTAAAAGAAAAATCTAGAAAAATTATTTATAATCTTTAAAATTATACCATAAAAATTATTCACTTTAAAATTCTGAATATTATTCTTTTAAAATAAAAAGAACAAATCATTACAAAAAAAGAAGAAAATAGAGTAGATGCAAAAAAAATTGAAGATCATATTAACAATCGAGAGGGTTTTGTCATGATTTACGAAAATAGAGGGGTTTTTTCGTGCAAGGTTTCAAAAAAAATAGGGTTTTTTGCCCTTTTATTACATATGGGGTTCCATGCCGACTTTAAGAAAACATATGGATTTTTTATCCATTTTGTTAATACATGGGAGCTTCATGCATATTTACTATAACATATGGAGGTTTCATGCCGACTTTAAGAAAACATATGAGTTTTTTGTCTATTTTGTTAAAAAAAGGAGAATTTGTACATGTTTACTATAACACAATGAGGTTTTATGCCTTTTACCCATATTTTTTTTCCTCCTTCTACATGTAAAATTTGTTAGTGTTATATTTTTCAAAACCGATCAAATCCAACGTCCAAAATGGTATGCACAAATTATCATTTTTAAATAACACAAATTATTTAACAATTTACTATAACGTTATTTAATCATTTGTTATGGATTAATTGACGCCCGAGTAACAAATTAATTCTTTGAACACTTTATTATAAAATTATTTAATAACTTGTTATAAAATCAATTTTAATAGTCATCGTGTAAAATTAATTTATATTGATTTTTTTTAATAAGATTTAACGTTTTGCGGACCATGGTGATGGGTCGGTTCATGCCGTGCCACGGGCGGCCTGATCCGTTTGCCAACTCTAGTAACATGTATAGCACATTACACTAAATTTCCATAATCTCCCAAATTCTTGGAGTCAACCAATCACAATTTATTTACTTCTGCAAAATTATATTATCCCTATTTATCATGTTATTATTCAACCAAACCACAATAATAATAATAATAATAATAATAATAATATAATTTAATACCACACTTCCAATACTAAGTTTATATATTAAAGTTTTACATCTTTTTTTCCCTAAATCCATAGAAGATGAAGGTTATGTAACATCCACCATTACCAAAACCAAATAACTCCTCAAAACAGATATAAAAAACACTCTGAAATAACTGCACTGGAATCAAACAAGACAGGAGGAGGATCATTTCATTCTTAGTTGGGAGGCTTAAAAAATTTAAGTTTCATTCCACTGTTCACCATGCTCCAGATACCACCAATGGAGAAAGCCAAGCTAAAAGCAATGCCCAGCCAACCCAGTATCCAGTTAAAATACCAGTCGAAGCTGTATTTCATTGGTCTTTTAATAAGAACCCACATGAAACACGGGTACGCAAACGTGACTGGCAGAGTTAGCCCTCCCAATAAACCTGCAAGACTAGACAAGAATGGAAGTGCTACACCGATGAACAACGAGATGAACCCGTAAAACACTCTGAAACCTGATCTAACCCAAACTGAGCAAGGGCGGTTGGTCCGACTTGTGTACCCTGCTTCGAAGCTGTCGAATACGGGCATTGAGTATATTTGGAAGCTACTCAAGCAACTAAACACGACGAGAAGAAATGTCATGGCAAGAAGTCCCCTTGAAATGTCGTGGACATGGAATGCAAATAGAGCGTTGAGAATCCCTCCAGAAGGCATCTGCAAAAATCAGAAAAGCATTTTGATATTTGTACACAGCATCATCATAGATGTTAAGGTGCAACAATTGCATTTATATTCCTGTATAGCTAAATATGTCACTTGGGTTGTTATGGTTTACGAAATATGAATTGCATTGTTACTGTCAACTATAGCATTTATACAGAAGTAAACCGAGTCTTATGGTGATTTAGTTCATCTAGGATTGCATCTTATGTCCAATTAAATATTTTCAAGAGAACCATTAATCCACAATCGCAAAGCACCATACTTACAAGGTCTCCATAGGCCCAATAACCACCAATGGCAACAGGGAAAACGCACATGGCAACAAAGACATAGGCGACTTTCGCTCCCCTCCACATTGGCATGTGAGATGGTTTCTTGAAAGTTGATGGCATAGTTGCCTAAAAATGTAGTATAAACTCTTTCTTACAATGTGACATATACATATAAGGTGCATTCAAATAATCCAGTTCACTACTTGTGTAAGGAGATAGAACAGACCTGAATCTCCAGGGCTAAATTATGGCCTCTAAATGCAAATGCTATGATTCCAAGAGCATTCAAGACGGAAAAAGTAGAAGCTGTTATAGTAGGCATTGAGAGTGGTTGATATGAAATGGTTGGTGGTCTTGGTTGGCTGACAGAGAGCACCCACACCATAGTCGAGTATGTGATGGCTGTGACAGCACCTACGAGCGAAAGTCCGGCTATAGAGTTGAGGTTTGGGAGTTGGGATAATACAATACAAAGGGTTGTGAAAACCAGGTACCACTCGACAGTTGTTAAAGGGTTCGATGAACAAAGTGGACCACAAACAATCTGAAAGAATAATTTCATGGTCTCCCCTCCGACTAGAATTAGAGCTGTCGCAGTGCCAGCTGATAGGTAGACAGTGGGAAAGAGAGCAAGCCAGACACCCAGTCGTTCACCTAAAGACAAAACGTATACACAATGAAAGAGCTTGTGTGCGTAATAACATCTTAAGAATTTTTAAGGTGCATATGTTTTTTTGTGACTAGTGCAATTAGAACTTTTCGACTTTTTTTCTGAAATATGCAACTGATGCACTCACCAAATGCTGCCTGCGCAAGTTCTACATATCTATTGTACCGTTTTCCCGGGACGGCTTCATGCAGCTGAACCAGAATCCACAATGTGTATAATTGCCAGAGGTAGGCTATTATTAAGGAGATTATTCCCCAACTCCTGCATCGTGAAATATAAAATGATTTTTAAACCAAATATGTGGAAGATGGGGGCAGGCCTCATGTTGTCAAGAATCTCTGCGCTAACACGCAACGGGTGTTGAAAACCGATCCTCTCAAAACTTGAGATGACGCAGCTGCACTACATCACACCCCTTGCTTGTATGCAGGAAATTTGATTTATTTTTTTGGACTCAATATCTAAAACGTGCACGTATGAGTTGATCAGATATTAAACAACATGTGAAACAGATATCAATTTTAAGAAACATATGGGTTCTTTGCACACGGGGGTTCCAAACTTGGTGCTCGGACTTTGATGCCATGATTAAACCAATTGTCCCTGGAAGCCCTTGAATCAATAGTTTTAAATTTTAAATAGGGGAAATACATTGAAACGTCCTGTAGTTTGTGTCCGGTTCAGTTCCTAAAGTTTTCAGCCGATTTAGTCACATTAACGTGTCGGCAGTACGAAGCAAATGGAGAGGGGCTGAATCGTGAATATTTAAAACTTTCAGGATTGAATTGAGAACAAACCAGCCTCGGTTTAGTAAAGTTTTAAAACTATTAACAGTCCCAATTCTTTGGTTCTCACCGCCGACTTAAAGTCGGGGACCGAACCAAGAATATTTTTAAAATTTTAAGTATTAAACTGGATCACTAAATTTTTAAGGATTGAATCACGAATGAACTCAAACTATATGGGCGTTTTAATGTATAGGAAAAAGAAACGGGCACATCGAAATTGGAAAAAAGTTAATAATATCCCAGATACTAATCAAGTATAAAGAAATCGCCACTCTCTGGATTTCCATAAAATATCATAATTCTTGGACCCAGTTGAAGCGGCATTCATATTTGAAAAAGCTAAAGGTGAAAGCGTTTGCTAAAGAATAACTCTGGTTTCGATTCATCAAATCATATTCATGATAGCGTTGGAAAAAGTTAAGAAAAACATATTATGGCTAAAAGTGAATCGCCAGGTGGAACCACCAGTATGCTGAAATTTGAACAAGAATTCAAGATTTGAATATTAAGCAGTTCAAAGGTATTGTTTGCTGTGTTTAATTTGTAACAGGGTTTATTTATCAGAAATTGCACAAAAAGATGAATAAAATTGAGATTGAGCATGTTAATCGAGGAAGAAAGAATATATTCTCCAATATAATTACAAGGTTCTGGACTCCAGATGAACCCGAAAAACGAGAGAATAAAATAAATGAAGTATTGTATGAAAGAAAACAAGAACAATCAATTGGAAAGCGACCACAAAATGCTATCTTGAATACATTGAATAGCCCAAAAACAGGGGAGAGAACAGGAAAACAGCAGGTAAAATTAGTCTTGACAACCGTCTTAAATGCAACATTACTCGACAAACACAAGGAAAAATCTTCAGATTTAAGGTCATTTTCAAGGAACATAATAAAAAAGAATAAGAAAAAGCTTACCATCCAAGAAAAGAGAAAGCAACAGGTAAAACCAGGGCCTGGAACCCAACACCGGCATTGAGATTGTGAAAAGCAGCATAATGCGCGTTCCCGTTTCGAGACTCGGTAATGGGAAGCCATGCATCTTGGGGGTTAAGCTTCGTCAAATGCCCAACTTCCTCCAAATAGCACTTCATATTGATCAAGACCCTTTTCATCGGAGTGCCTATGGGGCTCAAAAATCTCGGAGATATAAACGAAGTCGGCGTCCACGACTTGGTTGTGGCGCCAGCCGCCGCCGACCCCCGCGGTGATCTCTGCCCAGAGGGAGTTAGTATCTCGGGAGTCGAGGTTCTTGGAGTCGCCGGGATCGACAACAGTTCAGTCTCCGGCCTCTCCTCCATGAATGGTGAAGTGGGTTCCGTGTTCTTTTGCTTTTGGCAGTCGGGAGTTACGGAGCAGGCGAGTGTGCGTGTGGGACAGAAGCGAGTGGAAAGGCAGAAGAATAATTTATAGCGACGGAGACTTACCGAGTGTGCGGTGACATGCAAAATTAATGTGTGAATCGGTGCGAAAAAAGTGAGTGAGAATTTGCGAAGATGTGATCTTGGCCATTGGTGACAACACGAATCTCGATGAACTTGCTGAAGTGTGGTGATGTGTGTTTCATTGACTAATGAGTACTGTGTTGAAACTGTGGAAGACAGACACACAAACGTGACTACAATACTTCGGTGGTTCAATCTATTTTACCGTTGGTAAATATAAATTCTTGTGAAATTTATATATAAAAATTAAATCTTTTATGTTAGAAAAATTTAAAAAAATTTATAGTTAATTCAAATTTTATTTTACAATCATTATTTAAAAAATTACAATTTGCATCATTAACTTTCATAAATTATAACATTTTTGCATCATGTTGACTCGATTTATTATTTTTATCGAATATTTATCATCGATTCCATTATCATCATACATTATCAAACTTACAATCCTTTTAAGATAAATAATGCAAATTTTAAAAATTCAAAATAATTTGTGGTGTCAAAAATTTTTAATTTTTTTTTTTCTGAAATCAAACAACTAGATATTTTATATCCAAATTATTTTTTTATTTTTAAAAACCTTACAGCATCTAGCTTAAGAGACTGTGTATTTGAAGATGTAAAATGATGATAGAATGTCATGATGAAACTTTGATAAAAATATCAAATCGAGTCAAGGGGAGCAACATGTTACAATTGATGAAAGTTAGATATGTGATTGTAACTTTTCAAAATAATTGTTGTAAATTGAAATTTGGACTAAACTATATAATGATTTTTGCATTCTTTCCAAAAACTAAGAAAGTGAATCAAAATCGGAAATTCAATTTATTTATAAAAAAAAATCGAAACTCTATTTACCAAAATTGAAATCATGAATTCATCTCAAATTCCGGATGAGTTCAACCTAGCATGAGGATAATACCTTAATGCTAGATCCAATGTTCAAAATTTAATTTGGATATTTTTTTTTACGTGTACCACATATATTCAAATCAAATTTGGACAATTCTAACATTAGGGTATTACAGTTATACTAGGATATCGTTTCTCATGCATTCCTTAATGTCGATCATACTTGACGTAAATAATTTAAAACAAGTCCTATTAGTTTCTTTTCTAGTAGAAATGAAATAATCATAAATTTTAAGACAAATAAAATTTAGTTTGGTCCGTTCGAATATCAACTAAATCAGAACAAAATGATTGAAATCTATATTAAATTAAGGACCATGTAATTTGATTCCCATTCTACTTTAAAAGCTAGTTGTTTTTAAGAATAATAATAACAGTGACAATAATAAATAAATAAATAAATAAATGAAATAAGCATATATGATAGTATACAAAGAAATTCTAATAAAATTCTTGGTTTGGTTGATGTTACTCCTTGATTATAATATTCTTATTACACTTAAAAGTGTAATATCAATAAACTAATTTTAAAGCAATTAAATTGGATTATTTAATAACTTTTATGCTAAGGGTTTCGCCAACTCTGCGCCAAAATAGCATTGGTTTATCCCCCAAACCAACGCCATCCTTGGTGATGTTGCGCCATTTCTGGCGCAGCGCAGTATGATTTAGTTTTTTTAATTTTTTTTGTTTCTTTTTAAATGATATAATTATTTAGTTTTGTTTTTTTTTGGTTTTTAACAAAAAAAAATACTAAGTTTGATAATTTTATAAAAAATTATAATGATTATTATATATAGTAAATTAATTTTTATAATTAATTTTTTTATAATAAGTATTTATAAAAATTAAATTTAGTAGTTGTTATATGATATAAAACATGTTTAAGTAATTAATTATTAAGTTAAGTTAATTAATTATTAAATTAAATTGATTAAATTAAATATTTATATAAATTTAATTAATTAAATTTAAATGAATTAAATAAAACTGATAAATTATTTAAGCATAAATTATAAATAAATATATAAAATAATAAAATAATAGTTATAAATGAAATTAAAATGAATAACTTAGGAAATATTCTTTATAGCGTAAAGTTTGAAGTTGATGGGTTTGAGACGCGTTTTATATTTGGTGTAAAAATTACACTATTTTATGTAAAAGTTGCGTTAAAATAAAGTTTGTGATTGGAAATGACCTAAGTAAAGTCTCCCTATGCCAAACAGGGTTTGTTTGATGATGCATTTAAAGGTAGTGCCCTTAGGGGCATCATCACCATTCATTTAGAATCTTTTTTTAAAAAAAGAAAAAAAGATTCTAAATGGGTGGTGGATGATGCTCCTGAGGACAGTGCCCTTAAGGGCAGCAACAATGAAACCGCCAAACAGATGTGCGATTGTTAATGATGATGACACATTATGGTGTTTACACACAACGACAATTTTATATCTTGTCCAATTCCACCAATGAAACTTTCTTTACTACTGTACCCTTCAAATGTACCATATTCCTAAAAATAATGATGCAATACCATAATTTTTGTTAGAAAATATGGGAATCTATTTGTTAATGTTTTACAATATAATTATTTTTAATTCAATTTTCACAGATAAAAAAAATCAAATTACACAAGTGGTCCACTCCATGGGATTAGTCATATCATTATGCATGTGTGATTACTTGGAACAAAAGCCAAACAATACAGCAAATTCTCGTCACGCCATTGGGACACAACATTAAATTTTCTTTGTTAAAAAGTTGCACGCCACAATGTCGTGGTCTAAATAATTTTATACAATTCTTTTATTTTAAAAATAATAATAATATGATCACCTTTGTTTTTACTATTACGATTATAACGATATTACAAAATCATCATAATGATAGCACAAATCAATACTAGAATACAACACTAACAAAGTATAAAATATAATTTTTTATTTTTTTTAAAAAAAATGCATTTTAGCTCAAAAAAATTTAAAATTTACCCCTAAAAAATAACATTTTACCCCCTTTAAATTATTTTTGACCCCTTAAAAATTGTTTTTATCTACATTTATATTTTAAAAAAATTTGCCCCCTTTTCTATTTTTCCTGCATCCGCCAATGCATGGGACTAGAACCCAAAACCTCTTCTAAAATTAAATTAATTAAAGTTAAAGATCATGAAATCTCTCCTTTACCACTAGGCCAAATAATATAATCACTTATGTTATTGGTTCAAGTGTAAGATATTTCGGGAGATATTTAGGCACGTCCCAAATGTCATTTTTGTCATGTTTGACAAACACATAAATATACTTTTTTTTTTAAGTTTTATCTTATTATTTTCATTATTACTATTTATTATTTAGGATAAACTCATAAAAAATTCCTAAACCCAAATTTTCTTTAACTTTACCCCCATTATCCACTATACTATATTTTAATTCTCAATAACACTTTCATCTTTATCCTAACTCTCTACCTCTTAACACTTTACCAATTTACCATTACAAAGTTAAAAGGGATTAATTGCTTAATACCCCATAGAGTTTTAAATACTTTTCAAAAGTTAACCAAAGTTTTACCATTTTTGCTAATAACCCTTTCCGTCGCGATCAGTCTTTGAAATTGGTATTAGAGTCTAGGTTTATTCTGGAAATACTAAAATAATATAATATTAATATTATCCTTTAACGGATGAGATAATACACAAGAATATGGATCCGAACTATTGTTCAAAGTGTCAGTCATACAGGTGGTACTTTCAAAAATTGAAAATCTAAATCAAGAACATCTGGCTGAAGCTAAACGCTTCAACAAGAAATAGAAAATCTTCAAGAGGTTGGTGCTAGCCAAGCTAGCATATACTAGTATCAACAACAAGAGAAGTTAGCGAGGAAACTATACAAGATGAACCTAAAACTTCAATTCGAGTTTTTAGAAGCTCAAGAAGAATACCAACCTAAACACAATCTCATGATTCCAGATCCAAACAATCCAACAGGATCTGGAACAGACTAATAGGATGAGAGAACTGACCTTTCGAGAAATCGAGCAGGATACTTCTAAGATATCTCAAGATCTTAGAGAGATACAGTAGAACTAACCTTTATGTAGACGAGTACATCAAACTCTTCACAGAGTATAGAAGGATGCAGCATAACTGTTCTTTGCCAAAATACCGAGTCCATGGAGAGAAATGCTTATCCAGGAATATACACCACAAGAAATAGAGACGGTGTCCAGGAGAATGTCATTTCTTAAAATGAAGCTTGCGGAGTGGTGCTATCAAGCAAATCTCCAAAAGAACTACAAGAAGCTAAGAGGAATCAACAAGACAACCCATCTTTGTTGTACGGGGAATGATATCCCTACTATCATTGGAAACTACCCACAAAGGCGGAAGATGAAGAAACACATGAGTCATCCTTATGCCCGAGAAAGTAGATCGAAAAGATGTAGGTCTTCATGGAGACCTATAACGTTCTGGTCAAAGCAAAAAGTCCAAAGTTACAGATCCGAGCAAAGATCAGGACCAACAAGGAGTAGAACCTCGTCAATATGTTCTAATCAAGCAAGTACTAGCAGAGCACCGACGAAGAGTACTTTCAGACTCACTCATACTCGTGCGAATGAGAGTTTCAAATATTGTAACTGCTGGACATGCGGAGCAAGATGCCATATCTCTACAGATTGTCCAGAGAACCAAAGACGATGAGTAAGACAGTTCGAGCATACCAAAGAGTTCGAAGATGCTGTTTATTTCCAAGATTTGGTGCATGTGTATCAATTTGAGGATATCCACTAATATGAAGAAGAAATCTATTCTGATAATGGAGGTGAATCCAGTACAGAATCAGAGTGAAGGAGAATTCCTTCAACACATTATTAGAGAAGGATCGTCGGGGTTTTTCACACATACCGCGGTTTCTCATAAAACTCTTATGAGGATCATGAAAGAAGAGTCAAAGCTTCAGATGTATGATGGATTTACAATTGGAGCAATGGAAAAAGCCATGGATATGATTGGTCTTCGAAGAAGGAAGCATCAGATTATCCATAGGGTGACAACAGGTGAATTCACGATTCCGATGGAATTAACGAGAAACCAAATTGAGATTCATTTAATCCACTACAAAGAAATTAAGGAGATTTAGAAGAAGGTTAAAAGAGAAGTTGCTAATACGCTCTCATGGATTCATATTGGAGCCACTTCAAGGAAGGAATTGATTCGTCGCTTAATCTGGCAATCTTCAACAAGAAAATCCCGAACCTTAAAGATTCTTGTTTGGGAGCAGTTGCAGGATATTTGTATACTGGAAAGATGGCCTTCAACATCTATCCAGAATTGCATACAATTTGGGAGATCGAGATTTCAACAAGGTTCTTACTATTCATCAGGATTTTAAGAGAAGTAATTTGATGAAAGAAGTGATTAGGCCTCATCGATCACATACAAGGTGTCTTGCGTGCTCTCGAATACTCATCACTCAGAAGTATTTTTGAGAAAGAAATTCATCAAAGTCCCCCGAATCTTCGAAGATTTCGCAAAAGCAGTGTGGCCGGATATTATCAATACTCCGACAATTGGAGAGATCGACATGAGGGTACTAGACCAGCCTGTTTTGAACAGAAGCATGAGCCTTATGATCGAGCCAAGAAGAATGTCTTTTCAACAGGATATGTTAATCATTAAATATCCCGGGGAGAAAACAAAAAGCAATCTCGAGCAGGATTCAGAAAATCCCTGGTGTATTCAAAACAACATGAATGTTGAAATGCCCAGAAGGCTGGATAGAAGTGCAGATAATCTTCGACATTACTGAGAAAATTGTAAGGCCCTCGCTACCTTAACCCGCTATTAGTGCGTTATCAACAAATAATGGTGCAAACTTTTATCAATTAAAGAATTCTTGTAGATGCTTCAATGACCTTAACATGCCATCCATAAAATATTTTGCATTATTCCTCATAATGTACAATTCTCAATACAGCTCAACTAGCATAAGTATACACCTCATAACGCACTAACATGTTCTCAATTCATTATGCAATTCTCCTTACCCAATTGCATGCAAACCATAAATGAAAAGAGATATCTCCAAAACCTTTATACAATCCATATACACATATAAGAATGCTCACATGCGAGCACTGAATGAATAATGTGTATCTACTGTATAAACATTCTACCCAATATCAACATTGGTACCTCAGCCCTGGGAGCATTTCCAATCATCAGCTCGAACTCAACTCCAGAGCCCATGATGTACCTGTTCAACCTGTCCCAATAGAAACAGCCCCGACACGGGGTGAGCATACCAATCACACAATGTTAATAACATCAATATCACAATTCATAATTTACAGTAATTAAATGTCATGCCTCGATATGACGTATACATGTGTAATATGCTTATGTTGTAATTATGATTAATTACAGTACGATGTGGACTCGGATTCGGGTTGAACCGAGCACGACTAATGTTACGAATGAATGAAATCTCATATAAATATGAGAAATCAAAGAGAGTGAGTTAAGAACATGAACATGTGATAGAGGGACTTAACATTTTATGTGATAGTGGAAAAGAGACTTGAAATGCATCACCTAGTTGAATCTTAATATGTCCTGCATTTAACATGAATTTGGGGAGAACGTGTATTTGCATTTGGGGTGCATGTGGAGGTGACAAGATATTGTAAGTAATCCATCATGCATAGCAACGCAGCGGAATAAAATTTTTATGGATTACAAGACACCGGATCTATACATAGGGGTTCATATCGGATAAAGGAACAAAGGTCTCACCCTTGTAGCGTGTTTGAGCAGATTCCACGAAGCAGCACGTCCAACGAACTTCGAGTCACAAGCAACACCTCCAAGGTCTTGCCTCTACGGTATCCACACGATCGAATCGAAAGGGACGTTCAAGAACAAGTTGCTAGACTTATTCTTGAACCAAAACTGAACTCCCGGTTCAAAACCGATCAACAATTACCAATCCCTTCTCCCTACAACTCGACGGCGGCCGTGAGCCCTTTTGGAGAGCAAGTGGCGGCCGTGAGCTTTGATAGAGAGGAAGAGGCGGCCGAGAGATGTTGTGGAGTTAGGTTTATGATATGAAGTGTTAATTAAATTAATCACCATGTAATCTAATTATATATGATTTAATTAAAGGCTTTCATAAAGCCTTATGGGCTCAAACCCATGATTTAATTAAATCCTTATAATCATTTAATTAAGACTCTTCTTAATTAATTAATTCATCCAATGAATTTAATTCCCTTTATCGATTTAATCTTTTGTGTGACCCGATAGGATCTTGTAATGTTGGCAATGACATAAAATCTCATTTTACGTTACAAGCAAGGAGCGGTGTCTAGCAACACATCAAGGCTACCCAAATTACAAGAATGTCAAAGACTCGACATAACCTTTAGAACTTGTGATAATATTAACCATGTAATTTAATCCCTTTGTCCTTTGTGTTTAGATTGAACACGAGTCATGGAATAGTCATACTCGTATATTCAATCTTTATTTCTTGATCCCCAAGTAGAACTAGAATAAACGAATAAGCTCGATATCTCATATCGACTCATTCGAGCATGGCCATGCATTTTAGTTCTCACTTGATCAAGGGCCAAACACTTCTCCTGTTATAAAGGAGGGACAAATCCTATCTCGATCAGTCAACATCCCTCTACATAATTCGTAGTGTATCCAATAGTCGCCTTTATAGTTTACCCTGTTACGGGTAACATTTGATAATATCAAGATACATAACTCCTTATGTTGGGATCTCTGATGATCACAAGTCGTAAGGATTACATACATTATTATCACTATGAGAATTGCATATGACAATCATATAACTATCCATGTTGCATTCTCATGGTGGGTCTGTCCAGTACATCGTTCTCTAACATGTACCCATGTGTTGATTTGATATCTCATATCAATGAACAATTCATCAATCAATACATACTAGTCTCTATGTATTATCATTATCCTGATTCATGATAATACTTGACTAGGGACAATGTTTAAGAATAATACAATATTATTCTAAGGACATTAACATATATATTAATTCACATTGCACAGTTAAACGAATAATATATAATAATGAATTGCCATTCATAAAATCATAAACATTGTATGTCAAAACAATCATCCAATGACATGTCTTAGGGCATATCCCAACAAATCTCCCACTTGCACTAAGACCACTCAGACATATACCTAATCCTAGAGATCTAGTATGACGATCATGCTTCTGCTGTGACAGTGGCTTCTTCAATGGGTCAGATACATTATCATATGTTGGTACTTTGCATATTTTAACATCTCCCCTTTCAACGATTTCTCGAATGAAATGGAAACGCCTAAGTATGTGCTTGGATCTTTGGTGAGATCTAGGTTCCTTAGCCAATGTGATCGCTCCATTGTTGTCACAATAGAGTTCTATCGGATCTTTAATGCTAGGCACCACTCCAAGTTCAGAAATGAACTTCCTGATCCAAACAGCTTCCTTTGCTGCATCCGAGGCAGCAATATACTCAGCTTCCGTTGTAGAATCGGCTACTGTCTCTTGCTTTGAACTCTTCCAGCTCACAGCACCTCCATTTAGGCAATACACATATCCAGATTGCGATGAAAAATCATCTTTGTCGGTTTGGAAGCTTGCATCAGTGTAACCCATTACATTGAGCTCTTCCTCACCTCCATAAATCAAGAATGTATCCTTAGTCCTTCTCAAGTACTTCAGGATGTTCTTGACTGCAATCCAGTGACCTTCACCTGGATCAACTTGATATCTGCTCGTCATGCTCAAAGCATACGATACATCGGGACGAGTACATATCATGGCATACATGATAGATCCAATAGCTGACGCATATGGAATCTTACTCATGCGTTGTCTCTCATCTGGTGTTGAAGGACACTGTTCCTTCGAGAGATATATACCATGTGTCATAGGCACGAATCCTTTCTTTGATTCTTACATGCTAAACATTTTAAGCACTTTATCTATGTATGTACTTTGACTTAGGCCGAGAAGCCTTCTCGATCTATCTCTATAGATCTTGATTCCTAATACATAGGTGGCTTCTCCCAAGTCTTTCATCGAAAAGCAATTCCCTAGCCAAATCTTTACAGATTGTAAGGCAGGGATATCATTCCCAATGAGAAGTATGTCATCTACACACAACACTAGGAAAATGATTATGCTCCCACTGACCTTCTTGTAGACACAAGGTTCATCTACATTTTTGATAAAACCAAACTCTTTGATTGCATCATCAAAACGAAGATTCCAACTCCGAGAAGCTTGCTTCAATCCATAAATGGATCGTTGTAGCTTGCATATCTTTCCAGCATCCTTTGGATCGACAAAACCCTCGGGCTGTGTCATGTACACATCCTCGAGCAGATTTCCATTAAGGAAAGCTGTTTTGACATCCATCTGCCAGATTTCATAATCATGAAATGCATCTATTGCAAGTAAGATCCTTATGGATTTAACCATGGCCACTGGTGAAAAGGTTTCATCATAGTCAATACCATGAATTTGTTTGAATCATTTTGCAACCAGCCGACCTTTATAGGTTTGTACATTACCATCCATATCGGTCTTTTTCTTGAAAATCCATTTGCACCCTATGGGTCGTACCCCTTCAGGTGGATCAACCAAAGTCCATACTTGGTTTGCATACATGGATTCCATATCAGATTTCATGGCCTCTTGCCATTTCTCAGAATCAGTGCCCATTATAGCTTGTTGATAAGATGACGTCTCATCCTCATCAATAAGTAGTAAGTCACCTTGTAGAGTCACAAGAAATCCATATCTCTGTGGCTCCCGGTGTTCTCTTACAGACCTACGCTGGGCTTGTGTCTCTTGAGCAGGTACTTCTTCCACAACGGCTTGCGGTGCCTGCTCTGTTTCCATCTCAATCTCAGGTTCAGTGTTTTCTTGTGGTTGAACTTCACTAAGTTCTATTTTTCCCCCACTGGTTTTTATAGAAATAAATTCTCCTTCAAGAAATACACCAGTCCGAGCAACAACTACTTTGTTCTCGGTGGGATAATAGAAATAGTATCCTTTTGTTTCCTTAGGATACCCCACAAATAAACACTTATCAGATTTGGGTCCAAGTTTGTTAGTGGCGTGACGTCTAACGAAAGCCTCACAACCCCAAATCTTCATAAAGACATACTAGGACTCTTCCCAGTCCATATCTCATATGGTGTCTTTTCCACTGATTTAGATGGAACACGGTTCAGTAAGAAAATCGCTGTTTCTAGAGCATGTCCCCAAAATGATATCAGAAGATCAGCATGACTCATCATTGATCTAACCATGTCTAACAAGGTTCGATTTCTCCTCTCGGATACACCATTCTATTGTGGAGTATACAGAGGAGTGAGTTGTGGGACTATCCCACACTCCTTTAGATAGTCATGAAACTCTTGGCTTAAGTATTCACCTCCTCGATCTGATCGAATGATTTTGATACTTTTGCCAAGTTGGTTTTGTACTTCATTCTTGAAATCTTTGAACTTTTCAAAGGTTTCATGCTTATGCTTCATTAGGTACACATACCCATATCTACTGAGGTCATCAGTAAATGTAACGAAGTATTGAAAACCAACTCTAGCTTGTGTACTTATTGGCCCACATACATCACTATGTATTAGTCCCAATAAAACATTTGCCTTTTCAACATGTCCCTTGAAAGGGGCTTTAGTCATTTTGCCCATTAAACAAGACTCGCATATTTCATATGATTCAAAATCAAATGAATCTAATACTCCATCCTTATGAAGTTTAGATATACGGTTCTCGTTTATGTGGCCCAAGCGACAATGCCAGAGATAAGTCGGATTACAATCATTATTTTTAATCCTTTTAGTATTTATGTTATAGACAGGCATATCAAGATTTAATAAATAAAGACCATTCACCATTTGTGCACTAGCATAAAACATATCATTTAACTAAATGGAACAACAGTTGTCCTTTATAATAAATGAAAATCCATACTTGTCCAAACAAGAAATAGAAATAATGTTTTTGGTAATTGAAGGCACAAAGTAACAATCTTTTAAAATCAACGATAACCAGAAGGCAAAGATAAATGATAATCCCCTACAGCTAATGCAGCAACTCTTGCTCCATTTCCAACTCGGAGATCTACTTCGCCTTTCGCCAACAATCTACTCTTTTTGAGTTCCTGCACATTTACACAAATGTGAGATCCACATCCAGTATCTAATACCCAAGATGAAGAAGTAGATAAATTGACTTCTATAACAAAAATACCTGAAGTGGAAGTCACACTTCCTTTCTTGAGATCCTCCAGATATACTTTGCAGTTCCTTTTCCAATGACCGGTCTCACCGCAATGGAAACAGTTCCCTTCCTTTGCTATCCCTCCCTTTGGCTTCAGTGCATAAGACTTTGGCTTAGATTTAACAAAGACCTTCTTTGCTTTCTTATTGCCTTTAGCTTTGGCCTTTCCTTTGCCCTTATTCACAATAAGAACATTTGTGGCCTTAGTCTTCTTTGTATTCGCTTCATATGTTCTCAACCTACCAAGTAATTGTGGTAGAGTCTTTTCCATGTCAGTCATATTGTAATTTACTACAAATTGACTGAAGCTCTCAGGCAACGATTGCAAGATCACATCGGTGGCCAACTCTTGGTCCAATGGAAAACCCAGCTTCTCCAGATTCTCAATGTACCCAATCATCTTGAGTACATGAGTTCCAACTAGGCTTCCCTCTACCATCCTGCACTGGAACAACGCTTTAGAGACGTCATACCTCTCTTGTCTAGCTTGCTGTTGGTACAATTGCTTTAAGTGTTCGATCATATCGAACGCCTCCATTTCCTCATGTTGCTTCTGAAGCTCATAGTTCATGGTGACAAGCATAAGGCAGCCAATGTCAAGTACGTCATTCTGATACTTCTTGTAAGCATCTTTATCGGCTCTAGTAGCCGTCAGGGGAGGTTCCTCAACAGGTAAGGGTTCCTCTAGGACATATTGTTTCTTTTCTTGCTTGAGGACTATCCTCAGATTCCTATACCAGTCTAGGAAGTTTGTCCCATTTAATTTGTCCTTCTCAAGGACCGATCGCAGTGATAATGTGCTTGTTGTATTGTTAGTTGCCATGGATATCTACAATATTAATATGCAAAATAAGTTTATGATTTAATCATTTAACATGGTCTTATATTAAATGATACTCCCACTATTTTGTTTAAAAAATATCAACCCTCGAAACCTTTAGTGGGTCAAGATCCATATTTCGCCTAATCTTGAGTTAGCTTTGGCTAATCGCCCAAGACTCGGTTATTTAGGTAAACAACACTTTGTCAATTACATCACATGTAATTCTTGGATAGTTGGACGAACAACACTTTGTTCAATTCATCAAATGAATTATAATCCAACCCATGCCTCTAGGTTCCCAATCCTATTGAGATAACCTAGTTAAGTCGTACCCAATTTAAAGTATAACGGATATCACTTTTATCCTATCGCGCCTTACTAAGATTGCCACGGTGCTTTGCTTTGGCAAACCCACACATGTACAATCGAAGTTTTGACGAGTACTTTTAATTTTGGAAGGCATCTAAAACTTAATATTTTAGATGGATTTATTGATCTCATGATTAGTTTGATAATTTAAAATATGTCCACTACATATAGGTGTATACATATCTACATATATGTGTAATACAATTATCAATCTAAACATAAGATAAATCATGCATCAACATACATAATTAAACGTGACATGGTTATAGCCCCTACTAGCGATTTTCTCAAGCCAATGAGAAAATCCTAAGAGTCAACCTAAGGTAACTTCAAAAGCACCTTCCAATGGCTCCAATTTATGAATGGCCTTCTCATCCAGGCATGCTGCTCCATCTTCATTGATCATCATCAACAAATAAACTACAGTATTTACAAGATATAGAATTCCTCGATTCACATTCGAGGGGAACATAGGGGAGGGATAACATTTAGAATAAAATAGAGAAGGCACGACACGCAGGTCGTATTATAAATTACAAACATTCACAAATCCTATCTAATAGGTCAAAGGGCTATAACCATGCACCATGCTCAAACAACACATAAAACATGCTTTAACATTTAATTAATTAAATTCTAAACAATTTAAAATTTAATTCTAATTAAAACTGTAAAATATTTTTTTTTTGAAAAATTATCGTACGCTCGGGACATCACATGCCACGAACTTAAGCGACTAAGCCACGAACCACCATGGTTCAAACCAACCAAACACCACGGCTGGACCAATTATGGGCCTAGGGTTCGAAACCCTAGCCCATGGCCGAACCATTGAGCGAGCGGCGGCGGCGCTAGGGTCTAACCCTAGCCGCCTTGCTCCTTGATTGTGTTTCCTTCGAGCCAACTTGATCGAAACATTGGAATTTGTTAGCCACGAGTCACGGTCAGGCCATGCACGGTGGTGGCTCAACCATCTCGAGCCAAAGGTTCGAAAACCCTAGCTCTCACGTGGTGAAGCCACTTATCCATGCATGCGTGAACCATCATCGAGCCAAAGAGTTCAAAACTCATCCACGTCTCGAAACCTCCATGCACCAACATGAGCCACAACGACTAGGCCATCTCGAGCCAAGGGTTCGAAAACCCTAGCCCTCACGTGGCTAAGCCGTGGGTCAAGTGTACTAGGTGGTGGCCGAAACATTACTCAATTAATTCGATTATTCGCTTCGTGTATCGTATACATCAAACATCAATTATATCAAATATAATTTCATGATAATTTCACAAACTTAATATTAACATATCATATATGTTCATACAGTTTTAAATAGCATGCAATATTAATTCTAATATGATTAAAACAATTTAACCACATAAATCCGATATGAGCCTTGTACACGGCTCTGATACCACTGTAAGTAATCCATCATGCATAGCAACGCAGCGGAATAAAATTTTTATGGATTACAAGACACCAGATCTATACATAGGGGTACATTTCGGATTAAGGAACAAAGGTCTCACCCTTGTAGCGTATTTGAGCAGATTCCACGAAGCAGCACGTCCAACGAACTTCGAGTCACAAGCAACACCTCCAAGGTCTTGCCTCTACGGTATCCACACGATCGAATCGAAAGGGACGTTCTAGAACAAGTTGCTAGACTTATTCTTGAACCAAAACTGAACTCTCGGTTCAAAACCGATCAACAATTACCAATCCCTTCTCCCTACAACTCGACGGCGGCCGTGAGCCCTTTTGGAGAGCAAGTGGCGGCTGTGAGCTTTGATAGAGAGGAAGAGGCGGCCGAGAGATGTTGTGGAGTTAGGTTTATGATATGAAGTGTTAAATTAATCACCATGTAATCTAATTATATATGATTTAATTAAAGGCTTTCATAAAGCCTTATGGGCTCAAACCCATGATTTAATTAAATCCTTATAATCATTTAATTAATACTCTTTTTAATTAATTAATTCATCCAATAAATTTAATTCCCTTTATCGATTTAATCTTTTGTGTGACCCGATAGGATCTTTTAATGTTGGCAGTGACATAAAATCTCATTTTACGTTACAAGCAAGGAGCGGTGTCTAGCAACACATCAAGGCTACCCAAATTACAAGAATGTCAAAGACTCGACATAACCTTTAGAACTTGTGATAATATTAACCATGTAACTTAATCCCTTTGTCCTTTGTGTTTAGATTGAACACGAGTCATGGAATAGTCATACTCGTATATTCAATCTTTATTTCTTGATCCCCAAGTAGAACTAGAATAAACGAATAAGCTCGATATCTCATATCGACTCATTCGAGCATGGCCATGCATTTTAGTTCTCACTTGATCAAGGGCCAAACACTTCTCCTGTTATATAGGAGGGACAAATCCTATCTCGATCAGTCAAAATCCCTCTACATAATTCATAGTGTATCCAATAGTCGCCTTTATAGTTTACCCTGTTACGGGTAACATTCGACAATATCAAGATACATAACTCCTTATGTTGGGATCTCTGATGATCACAAGTCGTAAGGATTACATACATTATTATCACTATGAGAATTGCATATGACAATCATATAACTATCCATGTTGCATTCTCATGGTGGGTCTGTCCAGTACATCGTTCTCTAACATGTACCCATGTGTTGATTTGGTATCTCATATCAATGAACAATTCATCAATCAATACATACTAGTCTCTATGTATTATCATTATCTTGATTCATGATAATACTTGACTAGGGACAATGTTTAAGAATAATACAATATTATTCTAAGGACATTAACATATATATTAATTCACATTGCACAGTTAAACGAATAATATATAATAATGAATTGCCATTCATAAAATCATAAACATTGTATGTCAAAACAATCATCCAATGACATGTCTTAGGGCATATCCCAACAGATATAACTAAAATCAGATTGTTCAACACATACCTCACCTCAACTCACCTAGTAATCTCTACACACACTCTCTCATTCTCCTTAAGTTGATTTTGGAGTTGGACTTGCAAGAACACCAAGGAAGTGCATAAATTGGTAAGGAAGGTATAATTGACATGCTTTAGTATAAATTGATGGATATATGTGCTTAGTATATCAACTTTGAAGCATGTGAAGTAATTCTTGTATATGAATTGCTATGAGGTTAAAGTAATCATTTGAAAGTATAAAATGATGGAAAGTTGTGTACATAATGCTAGTTTATCTAGTGTTCAAGTTGTTAGGGTATGAATTAAGGTGTATGAGAAGAACCATGAAGATATGCTTGAAAATCGCCATTGCTTGAAAATTCTGTTGTCGAACGATCGATCGCTAGACTCATACCGATCGATCGGTAAAACAGGGGAAAGTAAGGCGGTTCATGTACCGATCGATCGCTGAAGCGACCGATCGATCGGTGAAATGCCGTAGCATTTTTGAGAAATTCAGACATTGGAGCGATCGATCGATAGCTTCTGACCGATCGATCGCTAGGGTTGTCTGTTTGGACCGATCGATCGCTAGAGTGACCGATCGATCGGTAGACTTAATATGTTTTATTTTTGTAACTTTTGCTATTGATGCTTATGATAACATGATATATTATTGGCATTGTTGTAGCATCATCATAGGGGACGGGGCAACGAGGCAATTAGCCAGTGACGACTGATTTGTCTCGTTTGTGTCGCTTTACAGGTACGTGTTGACGTACGGAGTATAGATATTGTGTGATGATGTTATGAGATTGATATCATATGAACTGTGTTGTGTTGGTATCATATGATTGGTAGTATCATATGCATATACATTCATGGATATCATGTGTTTGAAATGGATGAGGTATATGTTTTAGCATTAGAGGTATACGCCTGGTTTGGGTATATGCTCGGGTATGCTACATATACGTTAGCATTAGAGGTATACGCCTGGTTTGGGTATATGCTCGGGATGCTAAATATACTTGGTATGAGAGATATACGCCGGTTGTTTTGGGTATATACTCTGGCTATTATCACATATGAGTACGGTACTATGATATGTATTGCTAATATGAAGATGTGATGTGGTTCCACTGACATATTGAGCTGAGATAGACATATCATATTGGTCTCGTGATAATAGGGTGATTGTTGAGACATGTCGACATAGTGCATTGGTTGATGCATGATACAGAGCATTCACATTGGATATGATGTATATTGTGCTTTATCATTGATATTGTGTTTTGATATTGCACTAAGATAATGGTTTATCTATACTCACGTTTTGTGAAAGTTTCTGTAGGATTTCATAGACGTGGGAATCGTGAGTCTTATTCCGCTGCGAGGTGAACCACTGCATAGGAGTTGTGCTGGCTTAGGTTGTTATGTATACATGTGATGTATATGTGAAAAGGGATTTTTGTACTTGTAGTTTTGTACATCTGTAACAACCTATTAGTAATAAACTCTTAAACAGTGTATGAATTACTTAATTCTGACTCACATATGTACTTGCGATTACATAATGGATTAAGTAACGAGGACCCCACATTAAAACTGTAAAATTAGAAGGTACTCCATGTATGGACCGTTACCATATGGGATCTCCCATGCTGTTCCTGTTCTCACAATAGCCAAAACCATCAAACTCCCAAAATCAGTTAATCATTTCATTGATTAACTAAACTCATTCTCGCAATGCCAATTTCATAATCAAATATAGTTAAACCATTACACTAATGATTTTCAGAAATCACATACGACTCAATTAATGATTTCCCAGTTTCACCACATTGTGTCCCATCGCTCGCTCAACAGCGACGGTATCATAACCTCTCGCACGCTCAACAACAGTGGTATCATATCCAATACTCGCTTAACAACGACATCATTATACTCATTGCTAGTGTGAGGATGGCGCCTGTGCCACCACCCCCGATTGGGCAAGGGCCAGTGGAACAGGTACTATTACCTGGCGAGTTAACATTGACGCAATTTCTGAGTTATCAACCACCCAGGTTTGAGGGTACTGAATCAGGGGAACTGGCAGAGGAGTGGCTGGAACGTGTGGAACAGATATTTGGCACCGTGTGCCAAGACTGCTTGGTTACGCTTAGATGAATTTTAGTTGGCTAAGAAAGCAATGATGTGGTGGAAAGCTACATTGATTGAGCTGAGAGCTCAAGGTCAGACTGTGGACTGGGATGTTTTCAGAACTCATTTTCTTGCTCACTACTTCTCTGTGGCTGCAAGGCAGAGGAAAGAGGATGAGTTTACAAATCTAAAACAGGGTAGTATGACTGTGTCTGAGTATGTGGTGCACTATTCGTCGTTGTTACGATATGTACCACATATTGCCGCTGATACCAAAGTAAAGATTAGACAATTTGTAAAGGGCTTGAGGCCGGAGTTATTTGATAGGATGATGTCTAATAACCCTTGTTCATATGAGGAAGCGTTGATGAGAGCTGAAATGGCTGAGATTGCAGTTGGTGTTTATCAGGATGTAGGACATTCTCAGATACCTACATCAGACAGTATGAGACCTAGACGAGAACCCTTTAAATCATCACGAGGTGGTGCATCTTCCTCTAGATTTAGTGGCAAGCGATTTACTATGCGGAAGGGTGGTGAACGAGGTCCAAAGGGACAGTCCCAAGGCAGTAGCAGTAGCAGTGGTCGAGGGTTACAATGTTTTACATGTGGAGGGCCACATTTTAAAAGAGATTGTCCACAACTTGATACTCCGGTTTGTTTCCATTGTGGGAGGGCAGGACATGTGATCCGTGATTGTCCTCAAGTGGGTGGACAACAGAGGAGAGGACCAATGTCATAGAATACAGTGCAGCAGAGACCACAGGGTGCACCACAATCTGGTGGAGGACAGAGGGCAGGACCACCTCAGGCTCAGGTATATGCACTGAACATGGAGCAAGCAGAGGCAGCTCCTGATGATGTGATAGCGGGTAAGTGTACTTTGTTTACTTATCCAGCTTTACTTTTGATTGATACTGGTGCATCACATTCTTTTGTTGCACAAAATTTTATTAACCGGTATCATATATGCTCGTCTCCACTGTTGATGCCTCTGTATGTCTCGACACCCATGGGAACTACGGTAATGGCTTGTCAGAGTGCGTCTGATTGTGTTTGTCAGTTTGATATGGAATATGAGATACAAGCCGATTTGATTGTGTTAGACATGACAGATTTTGATTGCATTTTTGGAATTGATGTGTTGAGCAAATATCAGTCTGTTGTGGATTGTTGTCAGAAGGCAGTAAGATTTCAGTATGAGACTGGAAATCAGTGGTTCTTCTATGGCCAGGGATCGAGGGCAAGGATTCCTTTGATATCAGCAATCCGAATGTCGCGTTTGTTAGAACGTGGACATGCGGGTTATTTGATTTATGCCCTTGATGTAACTGAACAGAAAATAGAAAGGAAAGTGGAGGAGATACCAGTGGTTGCAGAATATGCGGATGTGTTTCCGGATGAGATACCTGGATTTCCACCGAGTCGAGAAGTGGAATTTGGTATTGATTGATACCTGGTACTTCTGCAATTTCACGAGCTCCTTATCGGATGGCACCGACTGAATTGAAAGAATTGAAAACTCAATTGTTGGACAAGGGGTACATACGTCCTAGTGTATCTCCTTGGGGTGCTCCGGTATTATTTGTTAAGAAAAAGGATGGGACAATGCGATTGTGTATTGACTATCGACATTTGAACAAGGTAACCAAAAAGAATAAATATCATCTTCCTCGCATTGATGATTTATTTGATCAGTTACAGGGATCAAAAATCTATTCTAAGATTGATTTGAGATCTGGTTATCATCAAATACATGTGAGAGAGGATGATGTACAGAAGACAGCATTCAGAACTCGCTATGGACATTATGAGTTTCTGGTGTTGCCATTTGGAGTGACAAATGCTCCAGCTGTCTTTATGAGTTTAATGAATCGAGTATTCCAGGAATACCTTGATCGATTTGTCATTGTTTTTATTGATGATATAATGATCTATTCACAGAGTGATGTAGAACATGCCCAACATTTGCATCTGGTATTGCAATTGTTGAGAACACATCAGTTGTATGCCAAACTCAGTAAGTGTGAGTTTTGGTTGACTAGTATCGGCTTTTTGGGGCATGTAATTTCAGAAGAAGGTATATCAATTGATCCGAAAAAGATCGAAGCAGTGTTGAATTGGTCAGCACCTACTTCTGTGCCAGAGATTCGTAGTTTCTTGGGTTTGGCTGGATATTATAGACGCTTTGTTGAAGGATTTTCAACAATTGCAAAACCATTGACACATTTGACACAGAAGGGAGTATCATTTCGATGGTCGGAGGCATGTGAGCGTAGTTTTCAGGAATTGAAACATCGATTAACTACAGCTCCAGTTTTGATCATTCCATCGGAACATGACAGGTTTGCCTTATATACTGATGCATCATTACTCGGTTTGGGTTGTGTATTGATGCAGGATAAACATGTAGTGGCTTATGCATCACGACAATTGAAACCACATGAAATGCGATATCCAGTGCATGATCTGGAATTGGCTGCCATTGTCTTTGCCTTGAAGATATGGCGACATTATTTATATGGTACGTCGTTTACCATATACACAGATCATAAAAGTTTAAAGTTTTTATTTACTCAAGCAGAATTGAATATGAGGCAAAGAAGATGGATGGATCTGTTGAAAGATTATGATTGTGAGATTGAATATCATCCAGGAAAGGCTAATCGTACAGTAGACGCCTTGTGTCGGAAAGTACATCATACAGCTGATGAGATGATTCATTTATCAGCGTTGGTGACATCGTGTTGTACATTGGGCTATAAATTTGATGTGGAAACAGTGCCAGTACGAGTATCAACATTGCTGGTTGAACCTGACATTTTTGAGAAAATCAGAACGGCACAAATGACTGATGATGAGGTACAACATTGGAAGGAAATGATAAATCAAGGACAAACATCGCAGTTTGTACTTGCAAGTGATGGAATTCTGAAATACAGGAATTGTTGGGTAGTACCTGTGATATTAGGACTACGCCAAGAACTACTACAAAGTGCTCATTGTAGTCGATATAGTATCCATCCTGGTGGAAAGAAAATGTATAAAGATTTGCGTACCCAATTTTGGTGGAAACGCATGAAATAGGATGTGTTGAACTTTGTAAAACGGTGTTTAGTCTGTCAACAAGTAAAAGCAGAAAGACATAAACCAGGAGGTGAATTGCACAGTTTGGAAATTCCTCAGTGGAAATGGGAACATATCACGATGGATTTTGTGACTCATTTGCCACCGACGTCTTCTGGTTGTGATGCCATTTGGGTGATCGTTGACCGACTCACCAAAGTATCTCAGTTCGTGCCATATTATATGACATTTACGTATCTGCGAATGACACAGTTGTACATTCAACATGTAGTGAGACTACATGGTATACCAGTTTCCATTGTGTCGGATAGGGACCCGAGATTTACTTCTCATTTTTGGGAAGGGTTACAGACAGCATTGGGAACTGAAGTGCGGTTGAGTACAACATATCATCCTCAGACAGATGGACAAACAGAGCGTACGATACAGACACTTGAGGATATGTTGCGTGCCTGTGTATTAGAGTTTGATACCTCTTGGCAAGAGTCGTTGCCATTAGTGGATTTTTCATATAATAACAGTTATCAATCTAGTATACAGATGGCACCCTTTGAGGCTCTGTATGGGCGACAATGTAGATCGCCATTGTATTGGGATGATGTGGATCAGTCTTCCTTACATGGACCGGATATGATTCTTGAAATGGAAGAAAAAGTAAAGTTGATTCGATTGAAACTTAAAGCTGCCCAGGACCGACAGGCTGCTTATGCCAATAAGCTTCGTAGACCACTTGAATTCAAGTTGGTGATCGTGTATTCTTGAAAATCTCACCTTTTAAAGGTGTAGTACGATTTGGTAAACGTGGGAAGCTGTCTCCATGATACGTTGGTCGTATGAAGTATTGCAACGTATTGGGACGTTGGCATATCATTTGGCACTACCACCAGCCTTGGGTAGTATTCATGATGTCTTTCATGTTTCACTGTTGTGGAAATATAAACCAGATCCAAGTCATGTATTACAGTTACCTGATGTACAGTTGGATACAGATGTATCGTATGAGGAACGACCAGTTATGATCTTGGATCGAGCTGAACGCAGGTTGCGTAATAAAGTGATTCCTATGGTTAAGGTACAGTGGGACAGAAGGGGTGTCGAAGAGGCAACGTGGGAGACGGAGCAACATATGATGCAACGGTATCCAGATTTGTTTTCTGGTATGTTAATATGTTATTTTTACATGTTTCTTATGGTGCATATATCATATGTGTTGTTATGTGAAGCATGTATTATGTTTGTATATGCAATTTCGAGGACGAAATTCAATGAGTAGGGGAGAAATGTCATGCCTCGATATGACGTATACATGTGTAGTATGCTTATGGTGTAATTATGATTAATTACAGTACGATGTGACTCGGATTCGGGTTGAACCGAGCACGACTAATGTTACGAATGAATGAAATCTCATATAAATATGAGAAATCAAAGAGAGTGAGTTAAGAACATGAACATGTGATAGAGGGACTTAACATTTTATGTGATAGTGGAAAAGAGACTTGAAATGCATCACCTAGTTGAATCTTAATATGTCTTGCATTTAACATGAATTTGGGGAGAATGTGTATTTGCATTTGGGGTGCATGTGGAGGTGACAAGATATAACTAAAATCAGATTGTTCAACACATACCTCACCTCAACTCACCTAGTAATCTCTACACACACTCTCTCATTCTCCTTGGAGTTGGACTTGCAAGAACAACAAGGAAGTGCATAAATTGGTAAGGAAGGTATAATTGACATGCTTTAGTTTAAATTGATGGATATATGTGCTTAGTATATCAACTTTGAAGCATGTGAAGTAATTCTTGTATATAAATTGCTATGAGGTTAAAGTAATCATTTGAAAGTATAAAATGATGGAAAGTTGTGTACATAATGCTAGTTTATCTAGTGTTCAAGTTGTTAGGGTATGAATTAAGGTGTATGAGAAGAACCATGAAGATATGCTTGAAAATCGCCATTGTTTGAAAATTCTGTTGTCGACCGATCGATCGCTAGACTCATACCGATCGATCGGTAAAATAGGGGAAAGTAAGGCGGTTCATGTACCGATCGATCGGTGAAATGCCGTAGCATTTTTGAGAAATTCAGACATTGGAGCGATCGATCGCTAGCTTCTGACCGATCGATCGCTAGTTTCTGACCGATCGATCGCTAGGGTTGTCTGTTTGGACCGATCGATCGCTAGAGTGACCGATCGATCGGTAGACTTAATATGTTTTATTTTTGTAACTTTTGCTATTGATGCTTATGATAACATGATATATTATTGGCATTGTTGTAGCATCATCATAGGGGACGGGGCAACGAGGCAATTAGCCAGTGACGACTGATTTATCTCGTTTGTGTCGCTTTACAGGTACGTGTTGACGTACGGAGTATAGATATTGTGTGATGATGTTATGAGATTGATTTCATATGAATTGTGTTGTGTTGGTATCATATGATTGGTAGTATCATATGCATATACATTCATGGATATCATGTGTTTGAAATGGATGAGGTATATGTTTTAGCATTAGAGGTATACGCTTGGTTTGGGTATATGCTCGGGTATGCTACATATACGTTAGCATTAGAGGTATACGCCTGGTTTGGGTATATGCTCGGGATGCTAAATATAATTGGTATGAGAGATATACGCCGGTTGTTTTGGGTATATACTCTGGCTATTATCACATATGAGTACGGTACTATGATATGTATTGCTAATATGAAGATGTGATGTGGTTCCACTGACATATTGAGCTGAGATAGACATATCATATTGGTCTCGTGATAATAGGGTGATAGTTGAGACATGTCGACATGGTGCATTGGTTGATGCATGATACAGAGCATTCACATTGGATATGATGTTTATTGTGCTTTATCATTGATATTGTGTTTTGATATTGCACTAAGATAATGGTTTATCTATACTCACGTTTTGTGAATGTTTCTGTAGGATTTCATAGACGTGGGAATCGTGAGTCTTATTCCGCTGCGAGGTGAACCACTGCATAGGAGTTGTGCTGGCTTAGGTTGTTATGTATACATGTGATGTATATGTGAAAAGGGATTTTTGTACTTGTAGTTTTGTACATCTGTAACAACCTATTAGTAATAAACTCTTAAACAGTGTATGAATTACTTAATTCTGACTCACATATGTACTTGCGATTACATAATGGATTAAGTAACGAGGACCCCACATTAAAACTGTAAAATTAGAAGGTACTCAATGTATGGACCGTTACCATATGGGATCTCCCATGCTGTTCCTGTTCTCACAATAGCCAAAACCATCAAACTCCCAAAATCAGTTAATCATTTCATTGATTAACTAAACTCATTCTCGCAATGCCAATTTCATAATCAAATATAGTTAAACCATTACACTAATGATTTTCAGAAATCACATACGACTCAATTAATGATTTCCCAGTTTCACCACATTGTGTCCCATCGCTCGCTCAACAGCGACGGTATCATAACCTCTCGCACGCTCAACAACAGTGGTATCATATCCAATACTCGCTTAACAACGATATCATTATACTCATTGCTCGCTCAATAGCGGCATCACATAATTCTCAATGCATATCAAAATGATTGCAACATTAATATATTATTCATGAACATGACAATAATATATCTATCTATGCTCGTACGTTAAACGTACATTATTGTCCAATAGCCAGAACCAATCATTGCCTTAGACCCAAGATCTAGTGAATTATTCTCTATACATAGTTAATAGCTCACAATCAATCATAAGCACATGACTACATGCACAAACACGTATACAACCCCAAAATACATCATCCTACCACGATGATTAATCACCATGATTGAACTATGCATACTACTCAATGCAATGCTATCAATTAATTCAATTGAGTGGTACCTCTATTAAAGTTCAACTCAAACCATTTCATTTAAAGTGTAATATTCCCATTACAATGTAGACATCGTCATGAAAACCTACTAAACAAACCACAATTCCAAAATCCCAAATTTTGAAAAAAACAAAGGAACAGGGACGGCGATCGATCGCCATTTCCCGCGATCGATCGCGAGATCTTACTGCCCGAAATTCGTACCCTCGCGATCGATCGTCGCTTAACACCGATCGATCGCCAACATCGCCTGCCTCCCCGCGATCGATCACGGGTATTGTTCATCGTCTCCAAATTTTAGCGATGTGTCACGATCGATCGACGCCAACGCTACGATCGATCGCGCTACGATTTTCCAATAAAATTTGTGCTTCCATGGTGTTTTTCACACCCTAACTCAAATTCAACACCCCCAACACCTTCACAACTTCAAATACTCCATTCAAATTCAATAAAAACATCAATAGCAACACTATAATAATTCTACCAAAAATTCCCCAAACCCAAATCCATTATCATTGACAAGCAAACAGCATAAATTACTACAAATACGAAGATAAAGGTGAGTGAAAGAATATTACCCAATTATCTTCAAGAGATTTTGCCTGAAGTCGAGCCTTTCTCGATTCTCTTCCAAGAGAAAAGGGGGGAAAGGGGAAGAGAAGGGGGGAGGAGAGGGAGAAAGGCGTGGAGAGAGGAGAGAGTGAGAGGATGGAAAGTGACTGAACACCGAGTCCACTTGGTATATATACTACCAAGGCTCCAAAAACCCGAGTCTCAAATGCTCACACCAAAATTCATAAAAAAATAAAAACAAATGTGTTCAATTATTATCTCACTCTCTTAATTACACCACAAACATCAATCCAAAGCTCCCCAGACTCCAAATCGCACCATCAACACAATTCCAGGGTTTAACATCTCAATAAGAATAAATCTCAACCCTTGGATCCTCGATATCGGGTTAAAATCATCGGGAGTCTCAACACTGTAATTATCTCACAATTACCACAATTAAAATCCATTAAGAATTATAATCACTCCGGGATTAACAAACTAATATATGGAGATCACAAAAGTAATATATTCCCTTGTGATGTTCTTAATGAAGGATTCCTGCTGGCGGAAATAATAATTGGAGGAGCAGGCGGTACCCCCTGGTACATAGTCAAGACTCCACCTATTTATTTCCATGATTTAGGAGCTGATCTGCTGCTAGGAAACAATTTCCTACAGATATTCAAGCGGTTTACACAGGAGAACGAGACAAGGAAGTTTATTTTCACAACCCTTTGTGATCATAAGATCATTGTCCAGCGACTAAGGGAAGCATTTCACAGGAAATTTTCCATTAGTTTTCGCAGCAAGCGTGGTGATGAAGGAAAACTTCGACACCCAAAGATGAAGGATCGTCAGAAATTTGGCAAAACGATTATTCAACTTAGACAACAAAGAACTGGTCAAAAGTGTAAAATGACTTTTGATGGTATTAATGTTATGTCATTCAGAGAACAGAATGAAGATGTGGATGAATATGAAGAAGAAGTTAATCCAGACTCCTACTGTTACTTAAGAAGGCATTACATGAGGAGGCCATGCAACCTGAAGCTACCCTCGAAGTGCAGATTACTCTGGAGGAAGTAAAAATGAAGATCCAGAGGAACTATAATGAGGATCCTCTGGCATGATGGGACATAAACGAGCTTACATCTTTGAAGGTGGAAATTGGAAGAGAGTATGAGTTCGTGAGGTACAAACCGATCCCCATGAACCAAGAATATCGGAAAGATATGCAGATGATACTTAAGGAACATCTTGACCTTAAGTTAATCTCAGCAGATGTTTCTCCAAACAGCAGTTCGGGATTTCTCGTCCGAAATCATGGAGAAATTAAAAGAGGAAAACCAAGATTGATGATCAATTACAAAGGTATCAACGAGATCTTTGAATTCAATGGATATTATATCCCAAGCAGAGAACATTTGGTAAATAGCATCAAAAATGCCAAAGTTTTTTCTAAGTTCGATTGTAAGTCTGGATTCTATCAGATTAAGATGGAGAAAGCAATCAGAAGGTTCACAGCATTCTCCACACCACAACTATATCTGGAATCTCATGCCAATGAGATTAGCAAATGCTCCCCAGACATATCAAAGGAAGATGGACAATCTTTTCAATGATTACTTCAGCTTCATGTTCGTGTATATTGACGATATCCTCATTGCGCCAAGAAATATGAAAGAACAGCTTAAACATTTGGAAATCTGATGTTTGTTACAAGGAAGGATTAATGCTCTACGAAAGGAAGGCTAATTGCCACAAGACAATCGAGTTCCTTGGAATTGAGATCGACGAATCGGGAATCATCTTGCATAATCATATTGTTGAGAAGTGCAAGGATATCTGGATGACCTCAAGGATTTAAAGCAATGTTTTCAAAATCGGATCGGACATGAAACCGGTGCCTTTACTGGTTACAGCTTCGATCAGTTCGACCGGTTGAACCACTGGTTCAACCGGTGATGACGTTAGCATTATATAATATCTATTTTAATTTTTGTAAAATACATATCTAATGTATTTTCTATAGTTTTGATTTGTTCACAATAAAAAAATATCATTACACCAACATTACATGTCAAACTTCAAAAATCAGATCAAACCAAATGTCAAACATACAAGAAAAACAATAAAACATCTCAAAAACCACAAGCAATACCCAAAAAGAACAATGTTCCAAAATCATAAGAAAAAACTTAAAAAATTATGAAATGATTCACATATTTTATAATTTACGAGAACTAAACATATTTATATATAATATACAAGACACTTTTGTGACGTTATATGGATTTTTTGATACATACATAAAATATTATTTCGTAATTATTTCAATAACAATAAATTATATATAATATATTTTTGTTCTAAAATATGATTTATAATTTTAACAAAAATTAAAAAATTAAAATTTGTAAAAAAATAAAGAAAAATGAAGGAACAACTGGTTCAACCGGTGGATCGGTTCACTGGTTGAACCGATTTTTGACCTGTTCAATTCGGTTCCCACCGATTTTTAGCATGATGGTCTTATAGGATAAACCAGACCGGATCAAGCACTGGTTACCGTTTAAACCGGTTGAACCGGTCGATCTGGTCCAATTTTCAAAACACTGATTTAAAGCAGCTTCAGAGTTTTCTGGGAGTTGTTAATTTTGCTAGGATGTTCATCAATAACCTAGCAAACCACAGAAAGTGTTCATACCACTACTCAAAAAAGATGTTAAGTTCGAGTGGAATGAAGATCACAGACAAGCTGTCAAACAGCTTAAAGAAGTTTGCAGGCAACTACCAAAACTTGCAATTCCGACGAGGATGAACTGGTATTATACACATATGCTAATGATCATTGGTGAGCTGCAGTAATTATGAAGGCCACACCAGATGGAGAAGTGTCATGCAGATATTGTAGTGGTCTATTCGACAGCAGCGAAGTTATCAGATAGCACATCAACGACAAGGAGTTCTTTGCAGTTTGAAAGGTTTTTAAAAAATGGCCACTATTTTTACTCGCAAAGAAATTTACCTTGAAAATAGATAATGCTAGTGTTAAGTCTTTTCTGAAAAATAAAATTGAATCAAAATCAGAAAAGGCTAGACTTTTAAAATGACAAGCTGAATGCCAATATTATGATTATGATATTGTCATTGTGAAATATAATAAAAATATTCTTGCAGATTTCTTAGCACGAGATGGAGGGACACATTGCTAGTGATACCCTCAAACGAGTTAGGCATCTCAGGGAAAACCTGGAGATACTGGAACGAGATTTCGGGACTCTTTGTCTCAATGCTGAGGTCGCAGGATGACTACAACAGGCAGATCGGGACTTGGTTCAGGTCATATACGAGGATGCCTTCAGGCCCAAGAACGCTTGTTCGAAGTCTTGAGGGGTGGAGTGCACTTATCGTGTACGCCCAAATTAACCCCACTCAATCCTCACGATTGATAACAATAATGTAGTAGTGTGAGTATGAATGGATCCCACGAGTAGGTGTGAATTCTTGTGTTAATGAAAATCAAAACAAAAACAGTAAAGTAAAAATGATGGGGTTGTGAATGGATTATATTAATTAAACTTAAAAATAAAGATTAAACTAATGAAAGCGATTCTTGGTATCAGTCGACTCTACATTGAATATTATCATCTATTTCATCGATTCACAAAAGACTCAAATTTATTTGAACATTCATCATTTGGAAATCTAATTCCTCTATCACCTTATTCCTAGTCAATTAGTCCAAGTATTCTAATTTGACTTTCATCAATCAATCAATCTCTATATGAATATTCAAGATTAAAATAATGACACCATTCAAAACCAGTTAGTGATGAATCTAAACAAATAACACAAGCAGTTTATATAATTTAGTCAATTGTTTTCCCTGGGAATTTAATAACTCCAACAGCAGGCAATTATCAATATTAGTTGCTTCATAAATTTGATTAATCAAATAATGATATTTAGCATTATATAACATGGAAGTTATTAGGTTGTCAATCCAATAAACAAACACAAATCATATCATCAAAATCTGAAAACATTGATATTCAATAAAAATTGATAAATAAAAGCGTAAAAATCTTCCCAAGATTAATAAATCCAATGTTTTGTCTTCCTAAACCAAGAATTAAGAACTAGCTAGGCATAAAAATGAAAAATAATAAAATAAAAGCAAGGGAAGAGAAAACTAATCCAATCTCCGCTCGTCGAGGTCGTCAATCCCGCATTCGCTCCGATCTTCGTAGCCGTCTTCAACAAAATTGAAAGAGAAATTATAAAACTAGTCTAACCTACTCTACCATAACTATCTGATTGGTTCTAAGGTCTGATTATTGAGCCATATATGTAGATGAGCAAGTAGGTGGGATAAAATCTCCAAAAGATGGTAAAAAATCAGCTTTCCTTATTGTTCTCGGACTCTGCTGGCGATCGATCGCGGATGGCTGGCGATCGATCGCCAGCCTTCACTGTTTTTATTTTTCAAGCAGCCTCTCTCGGTGATCGATCGCGGCCAATTGCCAATCAATTGCCGAGCCTTCAATTGTTCTGCCAAGTCTCATATTTTGGCCATAACTTTCCCATAAAAAATTTCCGAATTAAACGAATCAGTTGTCCACACGAATATAACATAAAGTTCTACAACTTTTTTGTGGACCACATTTTCAAAATTTGGCTTGAACATAAAAAAATTTGAGGAGAAAGAAGTCACATGTGTCTTGGATTCCGGGTTTTCCTCTTTTCTTTAACTTTCTTCATTCTTCCATCATTTTAGCCTAATTTCTTCATATTTTCCTACATTCAAGCAATTATTTGATTATGTAACATACATATCAATTTAATCATTAAAACATATGTTGGAATCGAAGAGGGGGGGTGAATGAGATTCCTTGGCTACTTTAGCCTTTTAAAATGAGTTTGCAAAACTAAAAGAGTTTGCGCTTGCAGAAGGCTTAAGTCAATCGATAAATAAAAAAATAAGAAGTAAACAAATAAATAAATGCGTAATGAAATTAAAGCGGTAAATAACAAGAAGATTTGTTATAGAAGTTCGGCGATGAATCGCCTACGTCTCCTCTTCCCGGTTAGTTAACCTCCAACCGAGGTTCCACTAGAACGAAAAAGATCTTGGCCTTGAGGGCTCCAAGTTAGCCACAACACACTCTTCCCGAGTACACAAAGCTCTTCACGAGCACAACACTCTTCACGAGTACACAAAGCTCTTCACGAGCTACCAACACTCTTCACGAGTCTTCTTGGCCTTAAGGGCTCCAAGGATAGCCACAACACATGCACCAACTATACTTGTTGATGACTTTACAATTTCCAACTTGCTTTGGTGTTGGAGGACCTTACAATAAACTCAACAAACACCTTCACGTGTACCAACACGAAGAACACAAGACTCTATCAAAGAAATGAATTACAAACTCCAATACAACAACAATATATGGAGATTGCAAAGCTATTTGAAATTTGAATGATCAAAGCTTTGTAGAAGTTTGTAGGCTTGTTTCTTGTCTTCAAAATGCTCCAAATCATCCATATTTATAGTGTAGAAGGCCCCCAAGGCTCCTACTAGCCGTTGCTACACTCAAGGCTTGAATCACTCCTCGATCGCCTCGGAAATCACCTCGGGCGATCACCATCGCCGCGTTCTAACGTTCAAATCTGGCCCAGATCGCCTCAGGCGATGTCGCCATCGCCTCGGGCGATTGCCCGTTGAAAATTTGCCGTAGGATCAATTCTGGATCGCCTGGGGCGACCATGCCATCGCCTGGGGCTATCTGGGTCGCCTGGCGCACAGCGTGCCATCGCCTGGGTCGATGGTGCGCGGCGTTGGCACGCATGGCTCGGATCGCCTGAGGTGGTCTGCCAGATTTCAACACTCTCAAACTTTGCACTATTCGACCATCTTAAGCTCATTTCTAGGAAAACTGTAAACATAAAAGTTGTAGCCCTTCATCTTATCTAGGTGTGGACAAAATGTCATTGCATGTCATTAAGGTATGAAGAAGTTACGTCCAAAATGATACAGCCGCTCAAACATTGCTACAATCTGCACTTGTTATGACTTCCATGCCATTTTGCTCCATGATGCAATCCGAATTGGACTGAGATGTTTGAATATGAAATCTAGCATATTGGGTTGGATTTCCAACCACTTTGGATTCACATTATTCGGAGACTCGAGCCAAGAGATATAATCAAAACATTGCACTGCGCTCCAATTGGCTTCTATACGAATTTGCCCACCAACGGACCATTGGTTTGTGGGTCTTCATCCAATCAAAAAAAAATTGTTCCAACATCATTCCACACATTTTGAACACTTAATTTGGTTGTTCATAGATCTCATTCCTTCTCGTCCAAGCTCAATAGATTCCTTGATAAAAAACACCGCTTGTCCTATGAACTCACATATGTTATTGTATAACTTGGGTTCTCTTTCATTGGTCTTCCCAACCAATTTATCAATCTAACCCTGTACACTAAGTAGACATATTAGTATAACAAACACAAGTTTTGTTGACCATCAAAACTCAAAGATAAACCGGGGATAAATTAACGCATTAAACACAACCATGTGTTTAAGGCTCAACAATCTCTCCTTTTTTGATGATCACAAAACTTGATAAACTTGAATATGTAATTATGCATGAAATGTGAGTAAACATAACTCCCCCTTAACAATTGCATAGCACATACAAGATACCAAGTAAATCATAAGGTAAACAACTCTCCCCCTCAAACCATGCATACACAAGCTCTCCCCCTTAAACTATGCATGAGTTAAGTTTCAAGTTAAGCTTCAAGTTTATCACAATTTCTCCCCCTTTTTGTGATAATCAAAAAGCACAAAATTTAAATAAACATAGCATAATTTAACAATTTACACATGTTCATCATCAAGCATGTAATAAGCATAACAAGCCTAAGATTAAATCATAGAGATGAACCACAAACATGTGTTTAAGGCAATTAACAATAAATTCTAAATGTGCAAAGTGTGCATATGTTCTACCAAGATTTCATGCACTAGTGCCCAATAAACATTTGAATTCTCACATCATCATTTGATAGATTTATTAAGATCATGATCATATCAAATATAGAGCATCTAAACACTTATGGCATGCTTAATCACATAATTTCACATAGCATATTCAAATTTGAATCAAATTCACTTACTATAAAACGATAAGCATACATCATGCAATAAAACAATTTATATGTGCATATGCAAAGGGGTTATGCATTTTACTCCAATGAAGATTGAGCTTCATATTTATTGGTCACAATTAATTTGTGCCAATTAAATTTTGAATTGCTCTTTTAAAATGAATAAATTAAATTTTACCTCCGATGACAAGAGTGCGTTCTTGTCATTGGTCCTACGCCTCTCGCTTCCTCTATTGAGGCGAATAAGATGAACTCCTCCTTTGAATTGCTTGTTCCTTCATTCATCCCTTTGTTGTCCCTACAAAACAAATTAACAATAGGAGGATCTTTGGTACCCATTTGATTTTTGGGTCCTAGAGGGTTAGCTTTCATTGGCACCTTTGGTATCCATTTCCACCTCTTGTTAGGTTGGTATTGGATTCTAGAGAACCTACATTTGTTCTTTGTATGCCCATTTTTACAATAATAGTTGCAAGTAGGAGAATCATGCTTGGCTTAAGCTAACATGCTTGAAAAAGATTTTGATTTGCTTGAAAAACCTAACCCGACTTTATCAAAGCTACAACGTTGCAAGCCAAGCAACTCATTCATCTTTAGACTACTCTCACTAAATTTGCAAAAAGACATTTTTAAAGAATCTAATTCATTTTTCAATGAATTATTTTCTTCATCTTTCTTAGCAACCTCAAGTTTGAGTAATTTGTTACTCATCTTGGTTTTGCCAAGTACATCTATAAGCTCATGATAAGAATCTAAAAGTTCATCAAATGAAGGTACCTCATTGTCGCTTTCATCTCCTTCATCTATGTCATCTTTTGCCATGAGACAAAGATTCGTTGCTTCTTCTTCTTCATCGGAGTCGCTATCACTCCATGTGGCTATAAACGCATTCTTCTTCCCTTTGTCCTCATTCTTCTTCCTATGACATTTATTAGCGTAATGACCTTTTTTTTGAAAATTATAACAAGTTACCTCATTTTTTGAATCTTCTTTGGTAGTACTAGAGGCCTTTGGCTTGTTGTGTTTGTTGAAGAGCTTCTTGAACTTCCTTGTGAACAAGATCATCTCTTCATCCTCATCGTCATCTTCATCCTCGGAGTGATCTTTTCTCCCAACCAAGGCTATCCCATTTCTTTTGAATCTATCCTCTTCCTTTATTTCTCTCCTTGTTGCAACTTCAAGTTCATGAGTCACCAATGTGCCATGGAGCTCATCAAGGTCATAGGAAGCATTTTCTCCTTTGTTTGACTCAATGATGGCGGTTCTCTTTGCGTCCCATTCCTTAGGCAATGCTCTTAGGGCTCTCCTCCATATTTGCTTTGGAGGGTACTTCTCTCCAAGTTGAGCAAGCTCGTTGATAATTAGGGTGAGCCTCCTAAACATAGAATCCACCTCTTCTCCGGACTCCATCTCAAATGTCTCATATTTGAGTTGTAGGAGGTCTATCTTTGTCTCCTTCACTTGGTTGGTTCCTTCATGACAAATTTGCAATTTGTCACATATCTCCTTAGCGGCTGAGCACATCGAGATCCGGTTGTACTCCTTCATATCTAAAGCACAATGCAAAATATTAATAGCTTTAGCATTTTGAGATATTAAAATCATATCCGCTCTAGTGAAATCGTCCATATCTTTGGGAACACTAATTCCCCCAACTTCCTTTAAAGGAATATGTGGACCTTTCACTATGATCTTCCAAGGGTCATAATCCACGGATTGGATGTATAGAGATATTCTATTTTTCCAATAGCCGTAATTATCACCCGTGAAGAGCGGAGGGCGATTTGTCGATTGACCTTGAGCAAACTCATTTGCTAGATTAGCCATATAAAAAATTTGATTTAAAAACAAAAATCAAATGGCTCTGATACCACTTGTTGGAATCTAAGAGGGGGGGTGAATGAGATTCCTTGGCTACTTTAGCGTTTTAAAATGAGTTTGCAAAACTAAAAGAGTTTGCGCTTGCGGAAGGCTTAAGTCAATCGATAAATAAAAAAAATAAGAAGTAAACAAATAAATAAATGCGTAATGAAATTAAAGTGGTAAATAACAAGAAGATTTGTTATAGAAGTTCGGCGATGAATCGCCTACGTCTCCTCTTCCCGGTTAGATAACCTCCAACCGAGGTTCCACTAGAACGAAAAAGATCTTGGCCTTGAGGGCTCCAAGTTAGCCACAACACACTCTTCCCGAGTACACAAAGCTCTTCACGAGCACAACACTCTTCACGAGTACACAAAGCTCTTCACGAGCTACCAACACTCTTCACGAGTCTTCTTGGCCTTAAGGGCTCCAAGGATAGCCACAACACATGCACCAACTATACTTGTTGATGACTTTACAATTTCCAACTTGCTTTGGTGTTGGAGGACCTTACAATAAACTCAACAAACACCTTCACGGTGTACCAACACGAAGAACACAAGACTCTATCAAAATAAATGAATTACAAACTCCAATACAACAACAATATATGGAGATTGCAAAGCTATTTGAAATTTGAATGATCAAAGCTTTGTAGAAGTTTGTAGGCTTGTTTCTTGTCTTCAAAATGCTCCAAATCATCCATATTTATAGTGTAGAAGGCCCCCAAGGCTCCTACTAGCCGTTGCTACACTCAAGGCTTGAATAACTCCTCGATCGCCTCGGAAATCGCCTCGTGCGATCACCATCGCCGCGTTCTAACGTTCAAATCTGGCCCAGATCGCCTCATACGATGTCCCCATCGCCTCGGGCGATCGCCCGTTGAAAATTTACCGTAGGATCAATTCTGGATCGCCTGGGGCGACCATGCCATCGCCTGGGGCGATCTGGATTGCCTGGCGTACAGCGTGCCATCGTCTGGGTCGATGGTACACGGCGTTGGCACGCATGGCTCGGATCGCCTGAGGTGATGGCCCGGATCGCCTGAGGTGATCTGCCAGATTTCAACACTCTCAAACTTTGCACTATTCGATCATCTTAAGCTCATTTCTGGGAAACGTGGTAAACATAAAAGTTGTAGCCCTTTCTCTTATCTAGGTGTGGACAAATTTCATTGCATTTCATTAAGATATGAAGAAGTTACTCCCAAAATGATACAGCCGCTCAAACCTTGCTACAATCTGCACTTGTTATGACTTCCATGCCTTTTTGCTCCATGATGCAATCCGAATTGGACTGAGATGTTTGAATATGAAATCTAGCATATTGGGTTGGCTTTCCAACCACTTTTGATTCACATTATTCAGAGACTCGAGCCAAGAGATAAATCAAAACATTGCACTGCGCTCCAATTGGCTTCTATACGAATTTGCCCACCAACGGACCATTGGTTTGTGGGTCTTCATCCCATCATAAAAAATTGTTCCAACATCATTCCACACATGTTGAACACTTAATTTGGTTGTTCATAGATCTCATTCCTTCTCGTCCAAGCTCAATAGATTCCTTGATAAAAAACACCGCTTGTCCTATAAACTCACACATGTTATTGTATAACTTGGGTTCTCTTCCATTGGTCTTCCCAACCAATTTATCAATCTAACCATGTACACTAAGTAGACATATTAGTATAACAAACACAAGTTTTGTTGATCATCAAAACTCAAAGATAAACCGGGGATAAATTAACGCATTAAACACAACCATGTGTTTAAGGCTCAACAACATACATAATCATAGACAATTAAGCATACTAGATGTGTCTATTTCTAGTCACATCAAGTGGGCCTATCCACCAGGCCGCATCTTCAACGGTGCAAAACGTGGTGTTTAACATGGCTCATCTAACCCGGAGGCAAGAGATTCGCATACCCCTGCCACAGGTGTTGCAGATGGTGCATTCCTTGAGGATGTACAAGCTGTAGTGAATGTTGAAGATCAGGTGTCATCACAATATGAACCTTCAAGTCAACCCAGCACATCTGGTGTAAAAGAGAGAGTTGAACCTTAGGCCATAGATAGGCACTTCTAGGGATAAAATTAACGAGGATTTAGTTTCTTCTCCTATGCAGGATTACCAACGTACTTGGGAGAAAATGATTACCAGACTGGGTATCTACCGAAACAAAACAATTGTTGATATCTCCATAAAATATCCAAGGGTTTGGATGAAATAGGTAACCATCCAAATGAGGTAGAATGGTATAATTTCGGAGCTCTGGCTTCGGTTTATACTCTTGCACCAGCATTCTCTAAAATCTCCAAATTATCAAAATGGATCAGAGAAGCTGTTCATGAGACATGGGCCAATAATCCACATTTGGCTCGATGAGATATTTTGGAGTTTTATTTTTCAGTGCCGTTCCAGAACCATCAAAGAAAGGCTTTATTGAAGCTTTTCATTTTATCAAGCTCACACGACCATATGGGAACGCCTTAAAAAATATCAAAACGGAGTTATTAGAGGACTCACCATTATTAGTTGGAGCCATCGCCGAAGATGAAGCTTCAACCAGACGAGCGTGGGGTCTTTGGATTTGTCTAACATAAATTGACAAAGTCAAATACTCATTCAAGTTCTTTCAAAATTCACCCAATGGAACTTCGATGCTGAATTCCATGACAGGAACAACAACAGGATTTGCCGAAGAGCTCTTGAAAACAAAAATAAGAATTATTTGGGAGAACAAGATTCTGGCAAGCAAAAGAAACTTACCGGAAATTCTGCAACATGCCACATATTGGCCGATGGAAATATCGGATTTGCCAAGCATTCCCGGAGCAGAAATAACCAGAATTCGGGAAAGGATTTCGATCCAAACCTGATAGATCAGAGGCAGGAAAAAAATGACCTGCTGACAAAAGGGCACGTTTTCCTACAGCTTAGGGACCACAAAAGCCAATAATGTAAAGATTCCCCGACAAAGAAAAATGTGCGGACCATTAAAACGCACTCAGACAAAATAATGGACCACTCACGAGTAAAGTTGGCACACTCAGACAAAAGATGCCAGATCACGAGATAAAGGCGCACTCAAGGGCGCACTTAACATTGAACGGGAGTTTGGAATCCGCATTTGAAGCCCATATTCATGCCTATATAAGGCCAGCCATAGATGAAGTTAAGGACATCAAAAATTCTCCATAGTTTTCTCAGAAATAAATATTACAATCCCCAAGCTGTAATTTGATCAACTTTCATATCTTGGTAATAATTTCTTTTTTTCTTTGTAATATTTTTATTTTGTAATTCAGTCTATGTGTTTCAAGTCCTGCCTCATTATATGAGATGCTAACAAGTTAGTCTCCTCTCAGAGGAGAAGTTTTAATGTAATAAATATTATAAATATTTTCAAAATAAAACGAAGGTTTTTGCCCATCTATCTCTCAGATTTCTTTAAAATCTTTTTATATATGGTTATACTCCACGCCTTAAGGTAGAAAACGAATTAAGGCTGTGTTGTGCAGTTTCTGAAGGAGTCGGGTAACTTGTAGACTAACATCGCCGGAAGTGCTGAGGTTGGATGGTGAGGAGACATTCGTAAAACAGTCTGGGGGCAGTAATTTTCCGACTTGTGGATTTGCGACCCACCTCACCCGGTGTCGTTATGGTCAAAAATGTATATATCGTTTTGTCAAAATTTTATTGTAATACGGAAGCATGATGGGCATGTTATTTATTTTCACATGTTCTTAGTATAAGGGAAAGGGCTTAAAATTTATCATGAACTGTGAGTCATTTGCAAAAGTATGCTCTTGGGTTTTCTCAAAATGACAGAAACTGAATGATATCATGTTCATATACTACTATTTAGGCCCATGCATTTACGTATCCCCTTATTAAGAGTTGTTTATTAGCGAAAATGAGATTTTTGGTGTTTTTGTAACAATCCTAAAAGTATTAGGGAGTTTTATGCAATTAAAATAAGGACTTTTATGTCAATTGAGGTTGGTAGGGAGTTGAAATAAAGAAATAAGTATAGAAGCGAGCTTAAGTAAAGAATCTTTGACATATTGATGAATGTTAAAATTATGTTTGAGTAGAGATATTTTAAGTGAATTTGCCCTATTATTTATAGAGAAAGAGAAGAAAGAAAAAACATAAATAACATGTTCCTTAAATTCCCTATTAGAACCATGACATCATCTGAGCACCGGAGATAACTTGTACATATCACTTAGTTAATTATATTTCATGATGTGGTTGTAATTAAATTAAGATTTATGGATACAGTAAGGTGGTCTTTGGAGATGAGACCTTACGGGTATTATCCTCCCCCAATATCCAAGCCGAACCACGTTACAAAACAAATATATGAGTTATTGGATCTAGTATAAGGGCATTACCTCAATACTAGGTTGAACTCATCTGTGTTCTTTGGTACTTATGTGAGCAGTTACGACATATGTTTGGGTGTTACTGGTTAGTTTGATGTGTCCCTAAGTGCAGTGATTTGATGCTACCCTACTGCCTTTAAGGATATCATCAAAATTGATGTTAAATATTTTATATACCCCCAAGCTTTGATTAGGATGGTAGCATCAAATTTTTCAAGTAACACATTGGGCCGTAAATAAAGAGTAGCCTGGTCTAGTTTGAATGCTCTTATTGGGTTTCAATCTTCTTTGGGGAATGTTTTATTGGGTCTCAAACTCTCAATTCCAAGGCCTTTCTATTTGGCAGTAATTAAAGTCTAAAAACATTATTATTACTAGTGCTTCGTTGCACGCGTTGCGTGCATATACAATATTTGTTTGATAATAATAAATTCAATTTTAAATTTTGCCTTTTTGGGATGTAATAAACTTTTTTCAAATTGATTTTGTAGTTTAATACATTCCAAATATTATTTTTGATGTTTATTTAAATTAGCAGGGGTCTTGCGGGCATTTAGCATATGGAGGGTATTATGGTAAGTTTACTTTAAGCTATGTCACTAACATCCTCACACGTTATATATAGTATTTGATTTGATAAATAGAGGCTATTTTTTGTAATTTCACAATGGTCATACCAAAATGATTATTTTAGAGGCCTTGCGGTCATTTAACATATAATAGTAGGGGTATTTTCGGATTTGTAAAATGGTCAATCACTAAGGTGCTTAGGCATTATAAGATATATATATATATACTAAGATATTATTATTATATCATTATGGAAGAGCCTGGAGATTAAAAAAGGGGTGTACTTCGCTTGAATTTTAGTTGGAAGGGTTCTAGACTTTAGTTTTACGAAGATCAGAATCAATGAATTCAACTGAGCAATTTTTTTCAAATCGAAATCGAACCAAATTCGTTCATAAATCGAATCAGATTTTTGTTTATTTTCATGTTTTGGCTTTTTTTTTTCCAAAAATATAAACAAGTTCAAATAAATTTAAAATATGGATGTAAATTACATATATACGTGCACACACACATGAAGGAAAATGGTGTAGTTTAATTACAATACAAGATATTTTAATGCTTTTTTTTTTATACATTTTGGTCTATGGTTTAAAATAGAGGTGCCAAAATGGGAATACTACTTGTGGTCCACCCATTTTATTACAATAACGACCGTGTCAACATGGGAAAATTTTGATTTTTTTGTTTAGGAAGACAAATAACAATAACATAAAGAATGTACGGCAAAAAAAAATTTAGGGGTAAAAAAAAAAAAAGGGTAATAATTTTTTTTATACGTACGTTCGCCCTGCGTGTGAGGCCACCCATTTTGGTATGTGATGGTGGAGCTTATGTGTTATTAATCAGTGTGTCTAGACACCTAAGTTCCAGCAATTAAAAAAATTTAAAAATACGACACCAAAATATAGTTTTTTTTTTAGCATAAACTAAATTATATTAAGTGATAACTTGTACAAGGAATGTCATCTTAAGCCAGAAACCAAAATATACAAAATACAAATATTCATGATACACTATTGCGAAGCTTACCAATACGAATCCAAAAGAGTTAGACGAAAGGACCCAGAAGGGTAGTGCCAAAGCAACATAAGTGCAAGACCGCGGGCCAGAGAGGTCAGGGACCACCAGTGTCGATCATGTCCCCTCAATCAAAGCAGGCCACAACAAGGTTGAAGGATAGAGTTGCATTCCACAGGATCCGAAGGTACACATGAGAATAACTGGGAGACACAAATTAATAAAAGACACCAAAATATAGTTTGACAGAGACAAAAGTAATTCACCATGTAAGAAATACGCCCCTAAATTAAATTTATTTGCATTTGGTTTTTTCAATGAAATTATTGCGGCTTTGAGAAAAAAAATGAAAGGTTGACCTCAAATATCATGTAAACTATATAGAAGGAATTTGTATATAAATGTATAAGCCCACAAAGTGCGGAAGAAGAAGTGGAAGAGTATGTTGCTCGGTAGTGTTAAAGTTGGGTAAATTGCCAAAAACACCGACTTGTTATAGTAAATATGGACGAAATCCTCACGTGTTAAACAAAATAGGTAAAAAACCCTACATTTCTTAAGTTTTGCACAAAAACCCCCTCTCATTTACAAATAAATAGATTTTATTTAATCTCGTTAAAACTATATACATGTTTTATGAAAACAATTTCATAAATCTTCACATATATTATATATGTTTATAATATCTTATTTTTTGTTTATATATATGTTTATTATTGTGGAATTGTGTTTTTTTTTTTGGAAAATATGCATATTTTTTAAGTGTGCAATTGTTGCTTACTCAATATATCCTAAACATAAAAAAAAGAGAGAATTTGGTCAATAATCATGCATATATTAAAACAAAATTTAGAATATTATTCATAATCTATTTAAAATTATACAGTAAAAAATATTCACTTTGAAATTCTGAATATTGTTCGTTTTATTTTTAAAAAAAGAAATCATTACAAAAAAGAAAAAAATAATATAGATGAAGAATACTGGAGAGCATATTTGACAATCACGGCGGTTTTGTGCAGGATTTAATAGATGAGTTTTTTTTTGCCTATTTTGTTTAACACAAGGGGCTTTGTGCAAGATTTCAAAAAGAGAGATTTTTTTTATAACACAAAGTGTGCATGCATTGTTTAAGAAAATAGAGGATTTTTTTGCCTATATAGTTAACAAATGGGGGTTTCGTGCATATTATTATAATAATGGTGAATTTTTTACAATTTACCCATTAAAATTTTAACATTTTAGTTTTACATTAAATAATATTTATAGTTTAGTATAGTTAGTACCCGAACAAAATTATATATGAACCTGAATTTTTTAGAAGCACTCGATTTACCCAATTTAAAATGCACAACCCTAAATATACTGGATTAATACATAATAACCCTCTCACAAATAGTCATTATTATTATCATTTATTATTATTTTTAAAAATTCTTGTTATTTTATCAAAATATATAGCTGATGGTAACCGTACAACTCCAATATTTTAAATCGTACGGCATCTACATCGTCACGTTTTAAGACAATCATTTTGCACCCTTTTATATTTATATTTTCAATTGAAATCTTTGTAAGTAATTTCTTTATGATCTAACCACTTTGTTAGATCAAATGCGGAATAAAATGGATTAGTAGTATACCTCCAGCCATTGCTATTCTTGCTTTGGTTTATTAGGTCTTCTAAACCTTCACAATCTCCCTTAGATGATGTATATGGTACTAAATGAGATTGTTAGTTTAGGGACCCAATATGTGTTATTTATAGGATAGGCCCATACCATCAAAAGCCATTTTTCATCGGTTATAACATGGGAAATAAAGTGAAATATTGAATGTGGGTTTTAATGGACCACTTAAATGAACATTAGATGAACACTAGATTCATCGGTTACTAACATTCTCCCACTTGGTCCATATATTCACGTTCACCACAGTAAGAAACAAAAATACATGAATCATGACGATAGGTTCTCTAAATACGAGTATTATCTTCCATGTATCACAATGCGTCATGTTTCTCAAATCCCAGCCCATATTACTTAATGAATAAACCATATGTTTATTCAAGGTCCAAACATCAATGATATTTCTCAAAATAAATGTGTACACAAGTCAAATATGAGAATATCACAAACAGAGTTTCTCAAACATTCGTTCTTATAACGAATTTACATAGAGGAACCAAGTCTCATTCTTTCTACACGATCCTTAAATTTTAGTGGTGGCATGCCTTTTGTCAAAGGATCAGCTATCATTAATTCGGTACTAACATGTTCAATAACCACTATTTTATCTTTAACATGTTCTCTTATGGCAAGATACTTGATGTCGATGTGCTTGCTTCGACTACCACTTTTATTATTCTTAGCCATAAAAACTGCAGCCGAATTATCACAATACATTTTCAAAGGCCTAGAGATCGAATCAACGACTCTAAGTCCAGAAATGAAACTCTTCATCCATACACCATGTGATGTGGCCTCAAAACAAGATACGAACTCAGCCTCCATATTGGAAGTAGCAGTCAAGGTCTGCTTTGCGCTTCTCCAAGATACAGCTCCACCAGCAAACATAAAAATGTATCCTGATGTTGATTTTCGTGAATCAACACAGCCAGCGAAGTCCGAATCAGAGTAGCCATTCACTTCCAGATTATCGGTCCGTCTATACATAAGCATGTAATCTTTGGTCCCCTTAAGGTACCTCATTACTTTCTTTGCAGCTCTCCAGTGGTCCATACCTGGATTACTCTGATATCTTCCTAACATCCCAACAATAAATGCAATGTCAGGTCTTGTGCAGACCTGAGCATACATTAGGCTTCCAACGGCAGAAGCCTAAGGAATGTTCTTCATTTGTTCCCTCTCAAAATCATTTTTCGGGCACTGGTTCAAGTTGAAACTGTCACCCTTCACAATGGGAGCTATACTTGGTGAACAATCTTTCATCCGAAATCTCTCTAAAACTTTGTTGATATAGGTCTCTTGGGATAGGCCCAGAATTCCTTGAATTCTGTCTCTATGTATCTTAATGCCTATGACATAAGAAGCATCACCCATATCTTTCATATCAAAGTTGTTAGAGAGAAATTGTTTCACCTCATGTAGCAAACCCTTATCATTGGTTGCAAGTAAAATGTCATCCACATACAGAATAAGGAAACAAATCTTACTCCCACTGACCTTCTGGTATATACATTGATCCATAACGTTCTCTACAAATCCAAATGAAGAGATAACATCATGAAATTTCAAATACCACTGACGGAAAGCTTGTTTCAATCCATATATAGATTTCTTGAGCTTGCACACCAATTGCTCACTACTACTAGAGGAAAATCCTTCTGGTTGTTTCATGTAAACCTCTTCCTCTAGATCTCCATTTAGAAAAGCTGTTTTCACATCCATTTGTTGCAACTCCAAATCGAAATGTGTAACTAATGCCATGATGATACGAAGTGAATCTTTCTTTGATACAGGAGAGAATGTCTCCTTGTAGTCGATTCCTTCCTTTTGAGTAAATCCTTTAGCAACAAGTCTTGCTTTATATCTTTCAATGTTGCCTTTTGAGTCTTTCTTTGTTTTATAGACCCATTTACATCCTATGACTTTTACACCATCAGGCAACTCAACAAGATCCCAGACTCCATTAGATGCCATATAATTCAACTCATCTTTCATAACATCATACCATAAACTTGATTCTTTACAACTCATGGCTTGTGAAAACGTTTCAAGATCATTTTCGGCTCCAACATTATAGTCCGCTTCTTGTAAATACACAATATAATCACTAGGTATTGCTGATTTCCTTACTCTAGCAGATCTCCTTAATGTTGTATCAACATTTTCCTCAGGGTCATGTTGTTCAAACTGGATGTTCAATAATTTCTGGCAATTCTTGAACATCTTGATCTATTGGAATATTATCAGCAGCTTGTGGAACTTCAATGATTGATTGTCCAACGCCCGTTTGAACTTGAGGAGTGTTGCGAATGATAATCAATCTATCACTTGGAGTGGAAGTTTGAGCGTCAATATGATTTCTTTCAGAAACAATGTCATGAAATCGATCGCTCCCACTGATTAAGTCATTCTCGAGAAACTTCGCATTTCTTGATTCCACAATCCTAGTGCTATGAGATAGACAATAGAATCTATAACCCTTTGACCTTTCGGCATATCCAATGAAATATCCACTAATGGTCCTTGGGTCTAGTTTCTTCTCTTGTGGGTTATAAACTCTTACTTCAGACGGGCATCCCCAAACACGTATATGTCGCAAACTTGGTTTCCAACCTTTGAATAATTCAAATGGTGTCTTTGGGACAGCCTTAGTTGGAACTCGGTTTAATATATACACTGCCGTTTTAAGAGCATCAATCCACAAGGATTCAGGAAGCTTGGAGGTACTTCACATACTCCTCACCATGTCCATTAAAGTTCGGTTTCTTCTTTCTGCTACACCATTTTGGTCTAGAGAACCAGGCATAGTGGCAGGGTATGCGAAACCTAAGGAAACCAGTGGAAAGTGAGCAATGCATTTATTCAGGAAATAAGATGCGCTCACATGTGGAAGCTGTTGGAACATGCAGTCTAGTTCTAAACAGTAGTTTTATTTTGAATTTAGAAAAGACATTTTATATTCCTAGTTTTTCTAGGAATTTAATTTCAGTTTCAAGACTTGTACCGTTTGGTTATTCCTTTAAGTTTTCAGAAATATCTTTCAGTTTATATTATAAATCTGATCTTGTTGGGAATGGTACATTATCTGATGGGCTTTTCTCTATTGATTTACAAAATAATGCTACTTATGATACTATGCATGTTTACACTGGTATAAAACGATGTGTTATGAATGAGGATTCCTCTATTTTGTGGCACCGGAGATTGGGTCATATCTTCATAGATAGGATTAAGAGATTAGTGAATGATGGAGTACTTAGTACTTTGGATTTTACCGATTTCAGTACTTGTGTGGACTGCATTAAAGGAAAGCAGACCAACAAGTCCAAGAAAGGTGCTAAGAGGAGTACAGACATATTAGAGATCATACATTCAGATATTTGTAGTCCAATAACGCACTCGCATGGTCCGAGATATTTCATCTCTTTCATTGATGATTATTCACGATATATGTATATCTACTTGCTTCATAACAAGAACGAAGCACTAGAAGCCTTTAAAGTTTTTAAGGCCGAAGTAGAGAAACAATGTGAAAAGCAAATTAAGATCGTGAGAACAGATAGAGGTGGAGAATATTATGGTAGATACACTGAGGATGGACAAGCACCTGGTCCATTTGCGAAGTTTCTTCAAGAGCATGGGATAGTTGCCCAATACATTGCCATAAACACACTTTCACTCTTTTCCATGGTCAATCTTCCCTCCTCTTGAACACACATGGTCATAAGTTCATTAATTGACCATTTATCCTTATGTGTGTTGTAGGTTATCTTAAAGGGTCCATATTGACTTGGAAGAGTGTTCAAACTATAATGCATAAGGAAAGACTCAGACATTTCAACCTCAAGAGTTTTTAGTTGAGCCGCAATGTCCCTCATTTGCATAATATGCTAACGCACACCTTTCACAGTAGTGATTCTCATGGAAGAAAATTTCATAATTAGGGTGCTGGCTAGTGCTTTATCTGAAGTCTCAAACTGCTCATCTATAGCCTTCAGTAGAGCCTTGACATTTTTATGTTCTTCGACGGAACCTCGAATCAGCAGAGATTTTAGTCTTTATGAACATTACGCAGAGACGATTAGATCGCTCCCATTTTCATAAAGATCAACCTCATCATGAATGCCGATTTCATTAATCGGAGGTGATTCATCTTTCCTTATGGCATAATCAATGTCCATCCACCCTAAATGAAGAAGAATTCTCTCATTCCAAACTTTATAGTTATCACCCTTTAGTTCGGGAATATCACACTTAAAATCAGAGAAATTCGCAGATTGCATAACTGCATAAAAATTATCGTACATGCTTATAATCCAAAATTGAGACTAATTAAAATAAATCATGCTTTACCAATGTAAAAACATGCTTAAAAATATGAATCCAGTGACATAAAATTTACCTGTGGGCTAAAATTTTACTCAATTAGATCCATGAATAATTATATGATAAAACTATCAAATTATGTTCATTTTCCTAGTTCCTGTGGGTAAATAGAAAATATAATTTGACATTTCATCCTAATTAATCATATAAATATAATAAAAATTCATGTGGGAAAATCTATTAAATTAAATATGACAAATTGCAAGTAATGTTATAATGTGATCCCAAAACACTTAATATATAATTTTGCATAATTAAAGATGCTGCGGCTATTCCTTAATTAATTAAAATTATATAGATCACACAACATTTAATTTAATTCACAAAAATGTGTTCATATAAATTGCACAAAACCATAGGCAATATAAACACCAAATATTTAATTTCTAATGTATTAAATTCCTCAACCCAATATTGCATATATAATTAACAAGAAAAAATATACATACAAAAACAATAATTTTAGCATATAAAATTACTGATATATGTATACATACATATATACAACATACAATCTAAATTATAGCATAACAATATTATACAGAAAATGGCAAGCCATGATATAAACAAATAATAATTATATTATTATTATTTTATTAATCTGAAATTTTTCTCTTCATAGGGAAAAAGACTTTGTCAATATTATTTTACTCAAATGATTGTATGCAGACAAAAGTTGGCACTTTAATTTGCTTCCTTTCACGATAGATAACGGAAAATAGAAAACATATCAAGGCAGAGGCATAATATTGCTCTGATACCAAATGTAAGTAATTTCTTTATGATCTAACCACTTTGTTAGATCAAATGCGGAATAAAATGGATTAGTAGTATACCTCCAGTCATTGCTCTTCTTGCTTTGGTTTTTAGGTCTTCTAAACCTTCACAATCTCCCTTAGATGATGTATATGGTACTAAATGAGATTGTTAGTTTAGGGACCCAATATGTGTTATTTATAGGATAGGCTCATACCATCAAAAGCCATTTTTCATCGGTTATAACATGGGAAATAAAGTGAAATATTGAATGTGGGTTTTAATGGCCCACTTAAATGAACATTAGATGAACACTAGATTCATCGGTTACTAACAATCTTTCCTCCATTTCAAAATTAAAGGTGCAACTTTATCATTTAAAATAAATAATTAAAAGAATTATGTAATAAAATGGGTTTTCATTGTCTAAACTTTTATATTTGTAAACATATATAAATGTGGAGGAAATATTTTTTTATTCTTAAGTTAATAGTAAAATAATTTAAAAATAACTAAAAAAAAGTATTATAATTAAAGTTATTTCCAAACATCAAAAATATAAATTATTCATGATCAATTATTAAAAAATTGAATGATTATATATTAGAATAGAATCTGAAAACTATTATAAAATGCTAGTGTTGAACACAACTTAAAAGAAAATTACAAGATCAATATAGATGTGAGATAAAGTTATTCATTACATTATATATCTCACAAAATTGCTTGATATATATAGCACCATGAAGCAAGAGTTACAAGTCACTTTACATGATTTAATGCCTTCAAGAGTTACAAGATGTTAATGGAACTTAAGTTATAACTTATTGGACATCCATATACAATTTGTTTATAATACTCCCCCTTGGATGTCCAACATTAATGAAATATGCCTCGTTAAAAACCTTGCTAGTAAAACCCGATGGCGAAAAACCTGGACGAAGGGAAAAAGAGTGCATATCCATATGAAGTTTGCGAGCGTGACACATTTCTCAAAAGTTTACACGCTCCCCATGGTATTGACAAGAGATCCTTGAGTTGACGTATATCACCATTCTTCTGTAGTTCGTGAATGTAGAAAAACTTTGGTGATATATGTTTCGTTCAGTCACCTTTTATGTAGCCATTTCTGATATGTGTACTACAAGCAATATTATCCTCATACATCAGTGTCAGTGAATTCTTTTTTAAAGTTAACCCACCAGATTCTCGAATATGTTGAATCATTGACCTCAACCATATACATTCACGACTTGCTTCATGCAATGCCAAAATTTCTGAATGATTTGAAGAAGTAGCATCTAATGTTTGTTTCACTGAACGCCATGATATTGCAGCACCACCACAAGTAAATACATACCCGCTTTGAGATCTTCCTTTATGTGGGTCAGAAAGATAACCAGCGTCAGCATAACCCACTAATTGTGGTTCTGAATTATTTGAGTAAAACAAACACATATCAGTTGTTCTGCGAAGATGACGTAGGCCATGTTTTATGTCATTCCAATGCCTTCGTGTTGGTGCGGAGTTATATCTTGCCAATAAGTTGACTGAAAATGCTATATCAAGTCTAGTACAATTTGCAAGATACATTAAAGCTCCAATGACACTAAGATAAGATACTTCAGCACCTAGTAATTCTTCATTTTCTTCCCGATGACGGAAAAGATCTTTCTTTATATCCAGTGAATGAACAACCATAGGATTACTCAATGGATGAGCTTTATCCATATAAAATCGTTTAAGAATCTTTTATGTATATGTTGATTGATGGATAAAGATCCCATCTGACAAATGTTCGATCTGCAAGCCGAGACAAAATTTTGTCTTACCAAGGTTTTTCTTCTCAAATTCTTTCATCAAATAATTAGCGGTCTTTGTGAGCTCTTCGGGAGTCCCACAAGATTTAGGTCGTCCACATATACCGCAATAATGGTAAATCCACTTTCAGATCTTTGATGAAAACACATGGACAAATTATGTTATTTATATTCCTTCTTTAACGAGGTATTCACTAAGACGGTTATACCACATTCTTCCAGATTGTTTCAATCCGTACAAGGATTGTTGTAACTTAATCGAAAATAAACCATGAGACTTCTGGTTATATGCTTCAGGCATTTTGAATCCTTTGGGGATTTTCATGTAAATGTCATTCTCCAATGACCCATATAAATATGCAGCAACAACATACATAAGATACATATCAAGTCTCTCTGTGACTGCCAAACTGATTAAATACCATAATGTGATTATGTCGATCATAGGGGAATACATTTCCTCATAGTCAATTCCAGGTCTCTGTGAGAAACCTTGCGCAACAAGACGTGCCTTATATCTCACAATTTCATTTTCTTCATTGCGTTTCCGGACAAACACCCATTTGTATCCAACAGGTTTCACATCTTTAGGTGTTTGGACTACTGGTCCAAACACTTTACGATTTTCTAAGGACTTTAATTCAGCTTGAATAACATATTTCCACTTTGGCCAATCATTTCTATGTCGACATTCTTCAACAGATTTTGGTTCTGGATCCTCATTTACAATATCTAGTGCAACCTTATAAATGAAAATATTATTCATAACAAATTTCTTTATATCCCAATTTTCTCTTGTGATCAGATAATTCAAAGAGATCTATTCATATGTGTATTCTTCATCATGTGTCTCTTCAGGAGCATTTGGTTCATCAACCTTAGACAAATCAGTAAATTTTTCCATAGCACTTTCTTACTTTGAAACTATTTTCTCTTCAGGAACATTTATTTATTATGTCCTTTTCTTACGGGAGTTCTTATATTTTGCGCCAGCAGGGCATCCACGCTTCATGCACGGTTTTACTGTGCCATCAGTTTGTCCTTCGGGGACATCAATCCGTGCGGGTGTGTTTATAGCCAGTTTATGAGATTTTGTTACTTTCTTTATATCAGTAAATGCACCTGGCAACTGATTTGCTATATTTTGTAAATCGATTATCCTTTTCACTTCTTGCTCACACTAATTTGTGCGAGAATCAAGATGAGACAAAGATGGTACATAGCACGAGATTTTTTTCGTTCAACGGGAAGCAACGATTTTCCTCCCCCTAACGGTGGGAAAACTGTCTCATCAAAATGGTAATCCGGCAAACCTTGCTTTAAACAAATCACCAGTCAGGGGCTCAATATATCTAATTATAGATGAGGAATCAAAACCAACATAAATCCCAAGACGTCATTGTGGACCCATCTTTGTTCTGTGAGGTGGAGAAATGGGAACATAAACCACTCTACCAAAAAATTTAAGTGAGAAATAGCAAGTTGCTGACCAAAAACAAGCTGCAATGGTTAATACTGATTAAATGAATTTGGCCTAACTCGCACCAATGCAGCAGCTTGTATTATTGCATGTCCCCAAATAGAAAGTGAGTAAATTTGCCTTTAAAATTAAAGGTCTAGCAATCAATTGCAATATCTTAATAAAAGACTCTGCAAGCCCATTTTGAGTATGTACATGTGCAACTGAATGTTCAACATCAATCCCAATTGACATGCAATAATCATTAAATGATTGAGATGTAAATTCACTGGCATTGTCAAGATGAATAGACTTGATTGGATAATCAGGAAATTGTGCCATCAATCTTATAATCTGGGCAAGAAGTTTGGCAAAAGCAATGGTACGTGTTGACAGTAGACTAACATTTGACCATCTCGATGATGCGTCTATAAGAACCATAAAATAACGAAATGGTCCACAATGTGGATTAATGGGTCCACAAATATCCCCTTGAATTCTTTGCAAGAATGTATGGGCCTCATTATTACTTTTTCATCGGAGATGGTCTTATAATTAATTTCTCTTGTGAGCAGGCAACACATACACATCCATGTGGTAAAATAATCTTTTGGTTCTTTCGAGGATGTCCATGTGTGTTTCTAATTATTCGATGCATCATGATTGATCCTGGGTGACCAAGTCGATCATGCCAAAGCATAAAAATATTTGGATCATTGAACTTCCGGTTCATTACAATATTTAATTCTATGGCATTTGTGATCGCATAATACAATCTCGATAAGAAAACTGTGTGTTTTTCTTTATATGCTTCAGGCATGAAACGATGGATGTACTATAAAGATATTCCATATTCCCCTCATTCATAGTCTAGATATGAAATCCATTGATATGTATGTCTTTAAAACTCAATAAATTTCTGTTGGATTTACTAGATTATAATGCATCTTTTATTAAAATATTTGTTCCACCAGGCAATATTATGTTTGCTATTCTAGAGCCCTCAATTAGTTTTGTAGTACCGAAAATTGTACTAACATTTGCTTTTGGCATTTTCAAATCCGTGAAATATTTATGATCTCGAAGAATTGTGTGTATTGTTCCACTGTCAACCAAACAAATATCTCCACCTTTCATCTCGAGTTTACTTTCAACATTAATATTTTCCATCATTCTATAAACAAAATAAACAAAGTGAAGAAATGATAAAAATTAATATATTAATTTAAAGCTAATATACTCAAGACTTAGAAACATGACAAACCGGAGACTAGACATATTACAAATTTGACTTAGAGATACCAAGACTTAGAAATTTAAAACATAACAAACCAGAGACTTAATTAAAACACGTAACAAACTATTTAAACATATGTTCAACATCATATCAATCATCTTTGATCTTTTTGTTGCCATCACGAGCATCATCACCATAAAATGAAATTTCATTAATTTTTCCACTTGGCTCAGTAAAGAAATCAGCAACATCTAAATGAGTAAAGTCCATTGGATCCCTTGGATCACTTTCACAATCCACAATGTTGAAAAAATTAGTAAAATTAGTATCTTTCTCTTTCCTTTACCCTTGATATATGATTGATATAGATCAACAAGATGTTTTGGTGTGCGACAGGTACGAGACCAATGCCCTTTCACTCCACACCTATAACAAGTTTCATCATGATTCTTAGGAGGACCAACAACCTTGCCATTTTCTTGTTTCTCACCATTGTTGTTCCACTTCGAGTGGTATGGTGCATTTTTAGGACTAATATGGTTTCGAGCATGACCATGACCACGACCACGACCATACCCGCGACCATTACCACGACCGCGACCACGTCCATGGATACAACCACGACCATGTCCATATTTGTTTGCATTCACTTCCGAAAATGAAACATTTGTATTTACTTCTGGAAATGCTCGTGATCCAGTTGGGTGGGAGTTGTGATTTTTCATCAAGAGTTCATTGTTTTGTTCCGCAACTAGGAGACATGAAATTAACTGAGAATATTTTTGAAAACCTCTTTCACGATATTGCTGCTGCAGGAGCATGTTGGAGGCATGAAAAGTAGTGAATGCCTTTTATAACATATTTTTATCAGTAATATTGTCACCACATAATCTTAATTGGGACACAATTTTAAACATTGTAGAGTTATACTAATTTACTATTTTGAAATCTTGCAACCTCAGGTGCATCCAGTTATAGCGAGCCTTTGGGAATATCATAGTTTTTTGGTGATCATATCTCTCATCCAAGTTTTCCATAGGATAACAGGGTCCTTTACCCCAAGATATTCGGATTTCAGTGCTTCGTGGAGGTGATGGCGAATGAAAATCATTGCCTTCGCTTTGTCTTGTTCACTCGCTTTATTATTTTTCTTGATGGTTTGTCCAATATTTTTCGCACTCAAATGAATCTCAGCATCAATGACCCAAGTCAAATAGTTTTCTTCCGGAAACATCACGGCAGCGAAGTCAAGCTTGGTAATATTAGCCGTAACACTGAATCACAAATCAAATAGCACTTTAGAGTATGTAATGCTCGTATTCTCAAATCTACAAGTTTGAGTTTTATTACAAATTTAGAGCCAAAAATACTCGAATTAGGCTTCAAGCCTCCAAATTAATTTTTAGAACTTTAGGTTCATTTATCAAAAGATAGCAAGTTTTTGTATAAAATCGATGCAAATATTAAACAATAAAAAAAAATATAGACAACTTACCTTTGAATATACCTTTATGTTGTCAAGTGGAGTGTATTATATAAAAATGGTAGAACGTCGTGCTGATAACGTATTATAAAATGTTAGTGTTGAACACAACTTAAAAGAAAATTACAAGATCAATATAGATGGGAGATAAAGTTATTCATTACATTATATATCTCACAAAAGTGTTTGATATATATAGCATCATGAAGCAAGAGTTACAAGGCACTTTATATGACTTAATGTCTTCAAAAGTTATAAGATATTAATGAAACTTAATTATAACTTATCAGACATCCATATATAATTTGTTTATAATAAAAACAATATTGAATAAATTATGCCAAACAATATTTAACACTCCGAGCTTGATTTTTTTTTTTTTTTTAAAGTTTTACGTTCCTATCGAAATCGAAAAGAAAATACAAATACAAATTGAAATGCATACTCGCAAATTTCCATCGCTAGCCAACCCGAGATCTCCTCGTCTTTCTCCGAAATAGCTCTGCCGCTCCCCTCGCCGGCGGTGGGGTTTCGCTTTTCCATAACGTCTGGTATTCGCCGCTGTCGCTTCCGATTCACCCACTGATCTAACTTCCCCCTTCAATTCCCCCCTTCTTCCTCCGATTCATCCCTGATTTCCTCTATACCGATGTCTTCGTTTGCCTTGTAGAGGTCTTGCTCACCACACAGCCTCTCGCAGACCCCGAAATTTTCCTTTACTTCTTTTGTAGTCTATTACAATTTGTCCTTATGGCTCTACGATTTACCGTGACCTACTCAGGCTACATAGCCTCGAGTATGGTCACCTCCGCCTCCTCTAAATGTACTGGATCGCGATTCCTTCACGAATGCGCGAGTCGAACAAGAATCTTCCATCACCCGCCGTGGGCGAATCCCGACTCCGATTACTCTGGTTTCCGCCGCTCCAGTTCGAACCCTAACCCTATCAATCCGATGGTTTCGATGTTCACGACTCTGACTGGGGAAATCCTTGGTAGAAAATCTCAGTCCCCGTTGGTTACTGGGCTAATTTCGTTGATGAAGCAGTCAACGGGGGCTTCCTCCAACGTGAGTGTGTTGGGGATTTCGCCTCTAAAGGCTTCGTCTGTCATCCCGTTCTTTCAGGGTTCTAAGTGGCTGCCTTGTAATGAGTCCTCAAGCATAGAGGTGGATAAAGGAGGAACCCTCTGTAGCGGCGACAACTGCGGCAAAGTCAGTAGGTGTTCCGATTCGTTGGCCATGGCTAATAATTGTAGTTCTTGCAGCATAAATGTTTCTTCTCAGAGGAAGGGCAGTTGTAGCAATAATTGGTTCTTGAAATTAATGAATCTTTGCTTCAGCTCTGAGGATGCTAAGGCTGCTTTTACGGCTTTCAGCGTTAGCATTTTGTTTAAATCGTGTTTGGCGGAGCCTAGGTCGATTCCCTCAGCGTCTATGTACCCAACCCTTGATGTGGGTGACCGGATTTTGGCTGAAAAGGTATATTTCAAGCTAGGCCAATCCTAGTCTGCATTAATCTATTTTGTGAGTTTTTTAGTCGTTGGGTTTGGATATGTTATTTGTTCATTGTTTGAGCATATGTTGAACTTAGTTTTTTGTGCTTGGGGTCATGGCCATCAATGGTATGGTATGTGTATTGCGATGTTTTGTCTGTAATGATTGGTTTAGATGCAAAGAATCGCAAAAAGTATGCTTCTATATAACTGAAGTATGAAAATATGGTTTCTTTTGCATTTTGCATAGTACTGGGATGTGGTCCTGTGGATTAACCCAGAATACAAATTTGTATGTGTTGGTGTGAGATGTTTACATGATTTGGACCTTTTCTTCTGTCTATGGTTTTAATTTATTATATTCTGACAAGGCTTTTTATATTTTTAATGTTTGGAGTCGCGATTAAAAACAATCCATTATGTTTTATTTGTTCCAAATATATTTACGAACGCAATATGGAAGATAGTTATGCGGTTACCTCATTTTTATTTTGTAATGAAACTCAAAATCGTGCTAGGAGTTTGCAGCTGGTTGGTTCTAGATCTGAACCAAAACATAGTCATCCTTTACAGTGTATGTCCCTCTTCTGCAGATGGTTATTTGCTCGTCATAAAGTAAATCTGAATGTTCTACATGTTATAATTTATGGACCATTTCATGTAATTTTGTTGAGCTTCATGGCTTTAATATCATATTACATGAACTAACTGTTATGGTTCTTGTTCTTTCCGTTTGCCTTGCAGGTTTCTTACATTTTCAAGGATCCTGAAGTGTCAGATATTATAATTTTCAAGGCTCCATCTATTCTTCAGGTGTCTTTTGGTTTTGCTAGCCTCATTTGCTTAACCTTGATATATGTTTTTTTCATAATGATGACTTAATATTTGGTTTGACTTTGCAGGACTATGGTTTTAGTTCATCAGATGTGTTCATTAAAAGAGTTGTAGCGAAAGCTGGTGACTGTGTAGAAGTAAATATTGTTCATCAATTTTTTAGCCAAAGTTCTTTTGCCTTCTCTTTACTATCGAGTAGTCTATTTATTTATACCTCCTGCAGATTCGTTGTGGAAAATTATTTATCAATGATATTTCCCAAGATGAGGATTTCATATCGGAGCCACTTGCATATGAAATGGATCCAGTGGTAATGGCTTGCGCATGTTGTTTTGTCTTGGTTCTTTTAATCACGCTTATTAATGTATTATCAGGAGAAAGCTTAATGTTTTTATTATATATAGATTGTACCTGAAGGCTGTGTGTTCGTGTTGGGAGACAACCGTAATAATAGCTTCGACTCTCATAACTGGTAATCATTAAACTTTTGTGAAATTTCGATGCAACATTCATTCAACGTTTCTGTAAACTCTGAAATGTATTGTCTGCATTCCATTAATATATTTATCCACTTCTCCTTTTCAAAATGTCACTCTATTTGATGGTTGTGTCTGGTGTGAAATGCATGATCAAGTTGCTTCTCTATTACAAGTAATTCATAAAATTGCATGGAGAAAATTAAATATATGTTTTTTGATAGACCGGTTGGATTTTCATAATCTCTCTATGGGAGTAAAGATTGAGAGCCATTTTCACTTTTTCCAGGGGTCCACTGCCTATCGAAAACATTGTTGGTAGATCCTTGTTCCGATACTGGCCTCCTTCAAAAGTATCTGACACACTGTATAATGTATCCCAGCAGAGAAGTGATGTTGCATTTTCGTGATGCTATCAGGTGCGGGCTTGCCCTTCTATAGCTCCTGGCCTCCACAGAAATGGTTTTGGAACCTCTCCGAGCTTATTTGTTTAAACTTCTGTTCGAATGCACTAAATGGCTTATTGGTGATGGATCATCTCATCCATCACTATCTCGCGACTATAGGATAGCGGATAGCCTATCGTGGCTGGGTTTGAATTCTGTACAACAATGTTTCATTTTCATGTGAGAAATTTGAGTTTTAAGGATCCAGGAGAACTTTGTCTCTTGCTATGACTCTCCTGTGTGTATTTCACGTCTTTTCTTCAGGATATTCAATGGGCCCACAATGTAAGTGGAGTGGTCATAAAGTACATTCGGGACGCCAAATATGAATTACTCAAAACGACCGAATTCTATCATTTTATATATGATTAGAATATGATCAAAACAAAATGCCAATTGAACTCTGGCGGTGTTTGCGATTGCTTTTTAAACTGTTTATCTATTTTTCAGACCAAAAAATCAGAGTTTTAGTGTTTTATTTCATTGCTTCTGCTATTGCTCTAATTATTAGATGCTTTCACAACTTTTACTAGTCTGGTGACAATTTTGTAATAATTTGAAGTTTATTAAGATGCTTTTCTTTATTTTAATTTTAATTTGATAGCAAATATTCTATGATTTTGCTTAAACTATCGTTTTTAACTTTAAGCAGAAACAACATAAAAGTATTTTGAATAATCAACCGTAAAAACTCCATTTGTATCCTAATGGCATTAGACTCTTATGAGGAAGTTCGTTGCCCTAAGGGTAGATCATCATATGACCCCAGAACTTGTTGGGCCATTGATCTGGAGTCAGGGCAATGCCAGACTCCAGGTTTGAACTTTCTGACTTATGTATGTATGGTGGTGTCGAATTGAACATCACTAAGAAAATTTTGTTCCTCGATTGTATTAGTTAATAGATTAAAAAGAGAGTTTTCGATGTTTGTAAAGTTTTTTAAGCAAGCAGAAATGTTAAGAAACAAACTATAAAAATGCAAAATTATGAATTAAATTGTTATAATATATTAACTTTGATTCATCATATTATTGTACATACAATGCGTAACTTTTAGATAAAGTAAATCATAATATTTGATTATAATTTTCATATCATCATGTGTAATATATATATATATATGAGTCAGGGCAATGCCAGACTCCAGGTTTGAACTTTCTGACTTATGTATGTATGGTGGTGTCGAATTGAACATCACTAAGAAAATTTTGTTCCTCGATTGTATTAGTTAATAGATTAAAAAGAGAGTTTTCGATGTTTGTAAAGTTTTTTAAGCAAGCAGAAATGTTAAGAAACAAACTATAAAAATGCAAAATTATGAATTAAATTGTTATAATATATTAACTTTGATTCATCATATTATTGTACATACAATGCGTAACTTTTAGATAAAGTAAATCATAATATTTGATTATAATTTTCATATCATCATGTGTAATATATATATATATGAGTCAGGGCAATGCCAGACTCCAGGTTTGAACTTTCTGACTTATGTATGTATGGTGGTGTCGAATTGAACATCACTAAGAAAATTTTGTTCCTCGATTGTATTAGTTAATAGATTAAAAAGAGAGTTTTCGATGTTTGTAAAGTTTTTTAAGCAAGCAGAAATGTTAAGAAACAAACTATAAAAATGCAAAATTATGAATTAAATTGTTATAATATATTAACTTTGATTCATCATATTATTGTACATACAATGCGTAACTTTTAGATAAAGTAAATCATAATATTTGATTATAATTTTCATATCATCATGTGTAATATATATATATATATATATATATATATATATATATATATATATATATTGGTTTAACAAGGTATCTAGGGTTGCGCATGACTAATCCTTGGGTGACGATCCCGGCACCTCAGAACCGCCACCAGGTAAATCAAGGGATGTGCACGGATGACAGGTATCTGAGGGGCGAACAACATGACCCGAATTCAGGATAAACCCCACAATATTTCAGTGGAAAATTTGTCCAACACGGGATTCGAACCTGCGACGTCGGAGGATGTCTCCCCCATATCACCCCAACCCTTACCAATCCGTTTATGCCCCTTAGGGCAGATATGATATTATTTTGGTCATATACCAGGAGTATCATTTCGAGTCTTTCACAAAGTCTTGCACTTTGTGTGACAATACAAAGTTTTCAAGATCATGAAATAACTCGAACTTTTCAGTATTAACTGGCTTTGTCAGAATATCAGATATGTTATCCTTCATATAGTTCTTCTGCATATCCACACTCCCTTCCTTTATAACTTCACGAACAAAGTGAAAGTGAACGTCAATGTATTAAGTCCTGGAATGAAAGGCTGGATTCCTTGCAATGTGCAAGGCACTCTGACTATCACAAAACAGGGGAATCTTCTATTGTTTGCACACGATCTCATCCAATAACCTTTTATTCCATATTGCTTCCTTGCAAGCCTGAGTAACTGTAAGGACCCCAAGCCCTTAACCATTGATTAGTGTATTAACCACTATGTGTGGCACATGCTTTCAATAAAAAGTCAATCGGGAAGCTCAGATGATACTTTATCATTGCATGGCAAGTACAAAATTTCCATTAACACTCAATGTTAGAAGATCACCAGCCTAACAACAAATAGACTCATAAAGTTCGCCAATTACCATCCCCTTTGTGCCACTTTTTACATTGTGGACTTTTATAAAAATTTGGGCAGAGTCTCCCCATAAATAGAGCTATCCCGAAATAAAAGCACAACACATAACATAATTCCCGGCCAGGGAAAACATAATACTCATCAGAATGCAGCAATACCAAGTAAATTCCCAGCCAGGGAAGACTCCACACATATGACGACAAAAGTGGGTTTCAACACCCACATAATACACCATCGACTCTCATATCATTTAGCAATTCTACCTCTAATTGCATGCAACACAAAATGAAAGAGAGAAAGGCTCATGCCTTTATATACAATCCATATACAAGCATAATCGTGCTCACATGCGAGCATCATGAATATGTATATAATCCTCAGGTGTATATAAGTACTCTATACGATACCGTGCTCCATCAAGCCCTGGTACCACGATCCTGGGAGTACATCCAATCAACAGCTCGAGCTCAACTCCAAAGCCATTGATGTACCTGTTCACCTGTCCCAACAGAGACAGCCCCCAACGGGGTGAGCATACCAATACACAAAATCCCATAATCACAATAATGAAATTCATAATTTACAACACAAGTAAATACTAATGAATTTTAAATGATACTCCCTGGATGGCAATGTCCTCATCCGGGATTCCGTGTACTGTCCCTGTTCTCACAATCATCAAACTCATCAAATCTCATAAATCAGTAAATCAACACATTGATTTAACTCATAGCATGCCTGATTCTCAAGTATCAATAATTAATGATTCCAAATTCATTATACATGCAAACATAGATATCTCGATATCTAATACTGATTTCCAACTTTGCTACCAATCACAGATAGCTCAAATGCCTAGCATTTATTTTACCAATTTTTCCATTTATACTTAGACATCTCACATGTCTTATAATGAATACATGATTCCACGATCATTCTCAGGCATCTCAAATGCCTAGCATTTATTTTACAAATTCTCATTTATACTTAGACATCTCACATGTCTTATAATGAATACACGATTCCATGATCGTTCTCAGGCATCTCAAATGCCCTACAATAGTCATATAGACCCAGTACCCCATATCTATTATAAGGTCATACTACTCTAGTATTACACACACTTGTGGCATCGATATCAAGACTAGGTCGTTCCATATCGACACATATATATATATATAACCATACCCACAACCATCTAAAGCAATTAAAACACATTATGCATTTCACAAATGCTCTACTATATAGTAATGCTCGTACGTCACACGTACCTTAAATTTCCGAAGTCCGAGGCTCGAGTTCCATGCTCCGAGGAACGATGTGCTAACACGATAAATTAATTCATAATTAATTACGAACATGCAACCCATGCTCAAGCACACCCATAACCCTCAAAAATATTGTCAACACACGACAATTAACCATTATCGAAAATTGCTCAAGAACACCTTTCAATTTTCGAACCCTCACAACACAAATCGAACCCAAACTAAACACCATAATTCATCTAAAACATGAATTAATCGATTACTAACAAGAATCATAACCCTTGCCAAAAATCCCCAAAATTCGAACATAAACCCCAATTTCGAACCCTAACTCACGAAAACAGCGCTGAAATTCGAACCAAATGCAACAAATATTTTCGAACCATAAAAGTCTGAAATTATCGACTCAATATCAGCTCAAAAACGCCCCAAAAACACCAGAATAAAAGCCCCAAAAATCGTACCAAAATCGAGCCACAAAAATCGGACAGAACCAGTTTCGAACCCTAGCACTATTCTGGCAAATCCGAGCTCAAATCGCGACCAAACTTCGAATTGTTGGTATGGGGAGGAGCACCTGGAAGAGACGAAGCTGGCGGCGGGTCGGACGCGCCGAACGGCGGCGGGCGAAGCACTTTTGTGCGCGGGGGTCAAAGGGGATCGGGAATGGCCGCGGGCGAGGAGAGAGAAATGGGTGAGGAGAAATGGTTCCGATAATTAAAATCTCGGGTTCAACTGGTATTTATAGCAAAAATACCCCGAAATACTAATAGCCCCACAAATACATCATGATTCATTAAAAATCATCTGTTTTCAAAAATTCTCTCTCTAACTCAAAAACCCCCTACCGGTGCCCACACAAAGCACCCGAGATTCTGAGTCACACTAAAAACCCAACTCACAGGTTTTCACCGAAATGAGAATACGATCTCAACCTCGGGATCCAACGATCCCAACTACTCAAATAGATGAGCCCAGAAGGCCCAACACCGCCATTAAACTCCAAGTCGCCACGTAAAACAACTTTAGGGGTTATTAACACTCCGGGATTAACATCCCTAATCTCAGGTCATCACAATATCCCCCACTAAAAGAATTTCGTCCTCAAAATTAGCACCGGTATATCACGTAACACCCGGGCTACACAACAACATGAAGCCATAACCTCGATTCCTGACCATATCAGAATCGTCTTAAAAACCGCGAGGATACTTACCTCTCTTCAAACTCTGAAACAGAGCGACTTACCAAAACCAACATATCACCCAAGAGGCAAAACGTACCTCGATGCGGGTCACCCCAAAAGTCAGTCCCTCATGACTGCAAAACAACCAATATTTACGACCGTAGATCGGACAGTCATCCTTCGTTCTAATACCACTTAGTAAGAACGCATCATGAATGACACCTCAACCGTGAGAACGTTGACCTCGTGTCAAACTATGGAGTGGAATAGACTTCCAAATCCATCATAACGTCGAAGAGCGTCAGTGCCACTCAACGCTAATAATCCAAAAGCAGTTAGTCGACTGAAACTGCAAGGATTCGAATTGCTCCCGATTCCATCGTAGATATCATTCAAAGACATCTCTATCATGACTCACGATGTCTAACATACATCATTACGGGGGAAACATTAGTATACCACGGTGTACACATACCAAACCTGGTTCCTGCTACACAGACCACCTTCATCCAAGGAGCAGTTGCACCCTCTGCAACTCGGATCGGGCAACTCACGGCCACCGATCCACACCCGAACACATCTCACAAGATGTCCACCTCCGGATATTCCAAGGATCACATCCTGATCATAAATAAACCATCGAGACTCCACAGAGTTTCAATTTCTGAAAGGACATGCAATAAACTCAATGCATCCTCAATGCTTGTGTCGACAGCGACACCCAACAAATCCGAATTCCTGCCATCCCTTGACAATCCTAGGATTTAACAATCCAAACTTGGGAAGGCTATCGCATAACTCGAAGGAAAACACCAACAAGGAAATACCTTACCCACACAAGATAATCCCTCCTCAAAGGAGTCAACTAACCTCACGATTATGCCTCATAATTACCGTGCCATGGAGATTCCCAATCTCAAGGTGTCCCATATCTCTCATCAGAGATTTAACCATCCAAAAATAGCATAACTCTATGCTTGACAAAAGGAAATCAATAACTGGCATCCGTATACTCACCGGTATACCTGCCTAAGCACGGACATCACATGCATACTCAATGCACAACATGCCCCTAAGCCCAAACACAACTGTCAATTCTGAGTCATTCCCATCTCAGTGGAGGATGATAATTGACGATCAACAACACGGCGTGATTTCCAAAATCAACACCACACGTACCAACTTACCGAATCTTTCAAAGATTCCCAAATAGGTATAATACTACCCCCTTCCCCACAAGGGAAGTGCTATCGAACTCGAGATCCACTAGTCTCGAACCACCGTTCGGAAAAACTGGATACAATAACACCCATTGCATCCCAAGTACACGGATTCCCCAGATCGAGTCAACGACGACTTGATGATTCTCTTGTTGGTACTCCAACATTATGAGCTGTCCCAGACAAGTCTCTCAAAACAATAGACGTATAAACGTTCTCATGGGGTGTCACATGCCTCAAACATCATACTACAAAGGGACAATCAAAAGCCTGCCAAAAGTCTTCATCGTATCATCATACGATTCACCAAACCCGGTTCCAACGTGTAGTATAATGGCTCCAACAATCACACTATATCATTACTACGATATCTGGCTAGCAAAGCGCTGTCTCCATAGGCCCATTTCAAGTCCACCAACAACCCATATGTTCCATCTCGGTATGCCATACCGTACAAACCGTTAGAGTAATGGGTCATCGCCCAACATATCTCTAAAATACCAAGCACAATGGACAACCCGGTGTCCTTGCTCACTTATGATGCAATCATAATCCAATATGATTTATCCCACACCCTCAGGGTGGGTGCAACCATGTCTACCCTACGTCACAACACAAGCGAGTAGTTTCCTCAATGACTACTCTTACCACCAATCACTTGGCCCTAGCCAAACCAACGAGCATACCCAAGGGTATCATCGCTCGACAATTATTTAACTCTATAACATGATGTGGTACACTTACCGGTACAATACATCCAATACTCCACCGAGCAAACCTGTTCGGCAAAAAGGTCTCGTCAACTAGTGACCCAGACACTACCATGTGCTCACCATCGGCACTCACACTATACAGCCAAATACATAACACAGATGTATTAATCATCAAAACGACGCTACACGTCTACATAGAACATCCACTATGCCATTGTCATCTCGTGACGGTACCTGTCAACATATGACTTTGAAATAATATTGTCGACTCATGACGGTAAATGTCGATACACGACGTCTATAATCTCATCGTCAAACACATGACAACATAAGTAAATCAACACATGATATCCACAAGAGTGCTAAATAAACAGTAATATGCCATACCTCATTGCTAACAATATAGCGGCATACCTGTCTCCGTCATCCACAGTGGTACTCAATCAGCACCCATCGCTCGTAGGTGGCGTAATCCAGCGTCACGTACATAGCGGCATAACCCATCGCTATAGAATCAGGGGCATAATCCATTGTCATAGAGTCAGCGGCATAAAACATCGCTATAGACATCTGGCGGCATGAACCATCGCCATAGATGTAGCGGAATGTACCATCGCTATGAACACCCGGCGGCATAAGTCATCGCCAATCAATATAGCGGAATGAGGCATCGCTATCAATACCCGGCGGCATAAATCATCGCCAATAGAATAGCGGAATGAGACATCGCTATCAATATATCCGGCGGCAAGAACCATCGCCAATCAATATAGCGGAATGAACCATCGCTATCAATATACATGGCGGCAAGAACCATCGTCAGTCAATATAGCGGAATGAACCATCGCTATCAATATACATGGCGGCAAGAACCATCGCCAGTCAATATAGCCGAATGAACCATCGCTATCAATATACATGGCGGCAAGAATCATCGCCAGTCCATATAGCCGATCCCTAGTCATTGTCACGGTAGTGTATTTTAATGCCCCTCGCTCAAATAAAACATGCGGTACTCCCACCCCTCGCTTCACATATAGGCGGCATAGAATAACCTCGCTTAAATGGACATGCGGCGCTCCCACCCCTCGCTTCACATTTTAGCGGCAAATATTCTTTCCTCGCCTCATATGATAACCACGCTTCAATGTGACATGCGGCGCTCCCACCCCTCGCTTCACATTTTAGCGGCACAAAACAATAAATAGCGGCAAGCATTTAAAATCATCACTCATCCATAACAATGACTCATGGGATATTCACAAAGTATTTCATCCATACCTGCATCACAAAGCATAATCCATATACCAACATACATCATCATGAGTGTATTTTAATGCACCTCGCTCAAATGCGACCTGCGGTACTCCCACCCCTCGCTTCAACATTTGGCGGCAAAGCATTAAAATCATCACTACATGTATACATGCAACCACAATGCATAATTCCAGGATGTATATAAAACGCAGGTTACCGTTTCGTGCCTTTCAACCATGGCCTTAGCCTTTCCACGTCATAGTGTCCCTACAGGAACAATCCCAAACCATGAGCATACGATAATCCATATTCCCCACAATATGATTATAATGAGTAATGCATAAATTATGAGTACAAAGTACTTCATGTATCCCAATGCATTTCAATATGCTCCACTTGGTTGTCCCTGTGTCACAACTCACAATCATAATCAACAGGTTATATTATGATTCTATAGATGTCATGACATATAATCGCTTCACTATGATCACATGTTACAAATGCACATAAGCAAAATAGTTGTGTCACACAGCACTAGCTACTATCATGCATAAATATGTGCTACACATCCCTATCAGCATGTTTTAGGCCTTCAACAGCCCCAAAGAGCTAACCACTGCTCTGATACCACTAATGTAAGGACCCCAAGCCCTTAACCCTTGATTAGTGTATTAACCACTATGTGTGGCACATGCTTTCAATAAAAAGTCAATCGGGAAGCTCAGATGATACTTTATCATTGCATGGCAAGTACAAAATTTCCATTAACACTCAATGTTAGAAGATCGCCAGCCTAACAACAAATAGACTCATAAAGTTCGCCAATTACCATCCCCTTTGTGCCACTTTTTACATTGTGGACTTTTATAAAAATTTGGGCAGAGTCTCCCCATAAATAGAGCTATCCCGAAATAAAAGCACAACACATAACATAATTCCCGGCCAGGGAAAACATAATACTCATCAGAATGCAGCAATACCAAGTAAATTCCCAGCCAGGGAAGACTCCACACATATGACGACAAAAGTGGGTTTCAACACCCACATAATACACCATCGACTCTCATATCATTTAGCAATTCTACCTCTAATTGCATGCAACGCAAAATGAAAGAGAGAAAGTCTCATGCCTTTATATACAATCCATATACAAGCATAATCGTGCTCACATGCGAGCATCATGGATATGTATATAATCCTCAGGTGTATATAAGTACTCTATACGATACCGTGCTCCATCAAGCCCTGGTACCACGATCCTGGGAGTACATCCAATCAACAGCTTGAGCTCAACTCCAAAGCCATCTATGTACCTGTTCACCTGTCCCAACAGAGACAGCCCCCAACGGGGTGAGCATACCAATACACAAAATCCCATAATCACAATAATGAAATTCATAATTTACAACACAAGTAAATACTAATGAATTTTAAATGATACTCCCTGGATGGCAACGTACTCATCCGGGATTCCGTGTACTGTCCCTGTTCTCACAATCATCAAACTCATCAAATCTCATAAATCAGTAAATCAACACATTGATTTAACTCATAGCATGCCTGATTCTCAAGTATCAATAATTAATGATTCCAAATTCATTATACATGCAAACATAGATATCTCGATATCTAATATTGATTTCCAACTTTGCTACCAATCACAGATAGCTCAAATGCCTAGCATTTATTTTACCAATTTTTCCATTTATACTTAGACATCTCACATGTCTTATAATGAATACATGATTCCACGATCATTCTCAGGCATCTCAAATGCCTAGCATTTATTTTACAAATTCTCATTTATACTTAGACATCTCACATGTCTTATAATGAATACACGATTCCATGATCGTTCTCAGGCATCTCAAATGCCCTACAAAAGTCATATAGACCTAGTACCCCATATCTATTATAAGGTCATACTACTCTAGTATTACGCACACTTGTGGCATCGATATCAAGACTAGGTCGTTCCATAGTCATATCGACACATATATATATATAACCATACCCACAACCATCTAAAGCAATTAAAACACATTATGCATTTCACAAATGCTCTACTATATAGTAATGCTCGTACGTCACACGTACCTTAAATTTCCGAAGTCCGAGGCTCGAGTTCCATGCTCCGAGGAACGATATGCTAACACGATAAATTAATTCATAATTAATTACGAACATGCAACCCATGCTCAAGCACACCCATAACCCTCAAAAATATTGTCAACACACGACAATTAACCATTATCGAAAATTGCTCAAGAACACCTTTCAATTTTCGAACCCTCACAACACAAATCGAACCCAAACTAAACACCATAATTCATCTAAAACATGAATTAATCGATTACTAACAAGAATCATAACCCTTGCCAAAAATCCCCAAAATTCGAACATAAACCCCAATTTCGAACCCTAACTCACGAAAATAGCGCTGAAATTCGAACCAAATGCAACAAATATTTTCGAACCATAAAAGTCTGAAATTATCGACTCAATATCAGCTCAAAAACGCCCCAAAAACACCAGAATAAAAGCCCCAAAAATCGTACCAAAATCGAGCCACAAAAATCGGACAGAACCAGTTTCGAACCCTAGCGCTTTTCTGGCAAATCCGAGCTCAAATCGCGACCAAACTTCGAATTGTTGGTATGGGGAGGAGCGCCTGGAAGAGACGAAGCTGGCGGCGGGTCGGACGCGCCGAACGGCGGCGGGCGAAGCACTTTTGTGCGCGGGGGTCAAAGGGGATCGGGAATGGCCGCGGGCGAGGAGAGAGAAACGGGTGAGGAGAAATGGTTCCGATAATTAAAATCTCGGGTTCAACTGGTATTTATAGCAAAAATACCCCGAAATACTAATAGCCCCACAAATACATCATGATTCATTAAAAATCATCTGTTTTCAAAAATTCTCTCTCCAACTCAAAAACCCCCTACCGGTGCCCACACAAAGCACCCGAGATTCTGAGTCACACTAAAAACCCAACTCACAGGTTTTCACCAAAATGAGAATACGATCTCAACCTCGGGATCCAACGATCCCAACTACTCAAATAGACGAGCCCAGAAGGCCCAACACCGCGATTAAACTCCAAGTCGCCACGTAAAACAACTTTAGGGGTTATTAACACTCCGGGATTAACATCCCTAATCTCAGGTCATCACAGTAACTGCCATATATTCTGCATACGTTGTAAATAATGCCACAACTGTTTACAGTTTTGAAACCCAGCTTACCGTACCCCTTCAAGTGTAAACACAAAACTAGTAGCATATATTCTTTTATCTGGATTACTTGCATAATCTGAATCCACATAGCCCCTGAGTGTAAAATCTGATCATCCATAACATAATGCAGCATCCGAGGTACCCTTAATGTATCTAAGGATCATCTTTACCGCACTCCAATGCTCGCCTATTTGATAGGGGAATTTCAATTGTTCCTTATGCGACACTAATACCGATCCGGATTCCCTCAATTACGGGCTACCTCTTAGAAAGTTATACCTCGTCCAGGATTCGCCATGCACCGACTAACTGCTCCCACTGCTTGTGCATATGCATCAGCGGTTGGAAGTGTAATGTTAGCTATGATCTCGTACAGATCATAGCGAACATTACACTTCCCACCGCTGATGCATATGGTACTCGAGACATTTCCATCATGTTTGCTTCCCTGCTATGACACATATCGGAGGATAACTTGAAGTTAACTGGAAGAGGGATATAAATTGGCTTACAATCTTGCATGTTGAAGCATTGCAAGATTTTCTTCAAATAATTTTTCTGGGAAAGCCAAATCTTCCTGCTACTTCTGTCTCGGTGAACTTGCATCCCTAGAATCTTGTTTGCCGGTCCCAAGTCCTTCATATCAAATTCCCTATCCAACTGTGCCTTCAATTCTTGGACTCGAACTTTGTTGGGGCCTGCTACCAACATGTCGTCCACGTACAACAACAAAATGATATAATCATCATCCACAGATCTCTTAATATAAGCACAAGTATCTGCATTGAGTCTGTTGTACCCAATGCTCATGATATGAGAATCAAATCTCTTGTACCAACACCTCAGCACCTGTTTGAGATCGTACATAGATTTTTTTTAACCTGCAAACCAAGTTCTCTTTGCATATTTCAGCAAAACCTTTTGGTTGGAGCATATAGATTTCTTCTTCAAGATCACCAACTGTTTTCACATCTAGATGTTCTAGATGTAGGTCAAACACCGCACACAAAGCTAATACTAATATGACTGTTGTAAGCCGAACCACAGGAGAAAATATCTCATTGAAGTCGATGCATTCTTTCTTAGCATATCCTTTCACCACCAATTTTGCACGATATCGCTCCACTTGGTTATTACCATCACGTTTGATCTTATAGACCCATCTGTTACCTCCAAGGCCTACAATTTTTCTAGCATAGCTTGCATCCACAGGGATACATCAGAACTTCGAGTAGCCTCTTGGAAACTCGATGGCTCATCATCCTCTGTTAATAAAAAGTATGCAATATTGCTTTCAGTAACATAATCTGAAAGCCAACCCGATGGTCTCCTCTCGTGAGTCAACTGCCGAACTTTGGAAGTCTCTGACTCAACTGATTCTTGTTCCTCGTGCTCTGGTAATGCCTCACAAAAAAACTGATCTTCGACTGTCTTATTTTTTCCACCTGAATTGTAGTAGTATTTGAATTCAGTGTGCATTTGTCTCCCTTCACTTTATCTTCCTCGAAGATAACATCTCTGCTGATAATAAGTTTGTGGGAGTGAGATCCCACAAACGGTACCCATTAACACCAGCTGCATAACCCAAGAAGACACACTTTCTGGATATAGAATCCAACTTTGATCTTTCTTGTTCATTGTATAGAACGTACACCGAACTTCCAAATGTATGTAACTGAGAACAATCAACTGGCTTTCCAATTCACACTTCTATAGGAGTCTTCAGATCAATCACCACTGATGGAGAGAGATTGATAATATAACTGACGGTCTTGACTGCTTCTGCCCAAAATGACTTGGCTAGACCCGCAGTCCTCAATATTGCTCTTGTTCTGTCCAACAGATTCTATTCATCCGCTCCGTTACTCCATTCTGTTGAGGCATGTAAGCCGTTGTGAATTATCTTTTGATGCCCTCTTGTTGACAATATGCATCAAATTCATCACTGGTATATTCTCCTCAATTGTCGGTCCTTATACACTTGATCTTCTTCTCCGAGTCAAGTTCAACGCGCGCTTTGAACACCTTGAAGACTGGAAAAACATCTGATTTCTTCTTGATAGGATACACTCAATATATTATAGAGAAATCATCAATGAACGAGACAAAGTATCTCGCTCCTCCTAGAGATACAACATGTGCTTGCCAAACATCAGAATGAATCAGCTCCAGAATACCATTACTTTTGACAGTAGATGTGCCAAACTTTAATCTATGTTATTTACTGGTAACAAAATGCTCACAAAAGGGTAGAGACACTTTTGTAAGCCCTGACAGCATCTTCCGTTCCGAGAGAACCTTCACCCTCGTTCTGACATATGTCCGAGCTTCCTATGCCATAACACTGTTAATTCTTCTCACGAGCTAGTCGATGCAACAACTAGTTCTACCTCTTTGTGTGTTTCCCCCAGAAGTACATACATATTCTTGTAAGCCTTTTCCACATTCATTACCACAAGTGCGCCTTTCACGATCTTCATGATCCCATTTCGATACGGGTCTTTCACCCGAGATCATCCAATTGTCCCAAAGACAAAAGATTCTTTGTCAGACTCTTCACGTGTCGTACCTCCTATATGGTGTGAATAGTACCATCAAAAATTTAGTTTTGATGGTTCTCACCCCAATGATTTCCAAGGCATGATCATTTCCCATGAATACAGATCCTCCTGAGACTGGTTCATATTGATCGAACCATTTTCTTCGAGATGTCATGTGCCACGTAGCTCCTGAATCCATTATCCATGTGTCATAAAATATTTGTATGCCTTCTGCAACAGTTCGTGGTTCGCTGAATAGTATTTCTCCACCGTCTGAGGTACTGACAACATTTCATTGAGAATCTTTTTCAGTACTCTTCTTACTCGTACAATCTTTCTTGAAGTGCCCTTTACCGCCACATTTATAGCAGTAAAAATTCTTCTTCTTACTATTAGATTTGGATCTACCATACTTGTGGCTCCCACTGAAGTCACGCTCCGTCGATCTTCCTCTCATCATCGGCAAAGCCTCTGTATGCTTCAAACTTTGCCCACCTGTCTTCCTTGTTCTTGCGCCTACTTTCTTCTTCAAGAACCACGGCTACAATATTATTGAAGACTAACATATCAGTAGTGATATTGTTGGGCAGATTGATGATGAGTTGATCGTATGAATCTGGTAGACTTTGAAGTAAAAGCTCAACACGTTCAACTTCCTCTATTTTATGCCCCAAAGTAGTGAGTTGGGCAAATAGAGTATTCATAGTATTGATATGGTCGTCACAGATGATGATTCCGACATCCGAAGAGTATAAAGCCTTATCTTTAGGAAAATCTTGTTGTGTAGTGACTTGGCCTCGTACAGGTTTGTCAAAGTATAACAAATATCTTTTGCATTTGTTATTTCGACGATACTTGACAATACCCCATCTGCTAGAGCCAGATGCAAATTTGCAATAGCATTACCATTCATCTCATTCCACTTTTCATCGTCCATACCCTCCGTTGGCCTATCTCCAATAGCTGCCAAGCAGCGATCTTTTCTTAAAACTGCTTGCATATTCATTTTCCACAACACGAAATAGCTCCCGTATTTTTCAATCTCGAACCGTGCCGTCATTTTGACAACAATAAAATTGCCTCAATAAAAAAAATATCTCAAAAAATCTTTTATGATGTGGAAGATCAGTCAAGGCTGCAACCACAGATCACACTTAGAATTTTAAGATTTTTTTACAACGAGGCTCTGATACCATTTGTTGGCCCCAAGTGTGGCAACATGAGATAGAAAATAGTGAAATGAAGAATAAAATGAACACCAGAATTTACGTAGAAAATCCCTAAAAATTATTAGGGTAAAAACCACATGCAAGATGAAAAGATTCTACTATAATATTTTGTGTGTTACAATCTCTCACTATCTTTTAAAGAGAACAACACTTCAATATAAGAGAAAAACTACCTCACAAATATTATAAAATGCACATTCAAATAGAGATATAAGAGAACTCTGAAATGAGATACTGGAAATGAGAGGAGGGGAGCCCTATTTGTAGGAGCTCCCCGTGTCTGAAATGCGTAAAGAAATTAAATTCTTTACGTGTATTTCTTCAATGCCTCCGACTTCTCAACATGCAACTCTCTAGCAGTATCGGGCATCTGAAGTCTCCATTGTCTAATGGATGCTGCAAATACCTACAAGACACATTAACGAATACATTCAGCCATTGTATCTGAAGATTAAAAAAAAAAACTGCAAATTCACTTATAATGCTGTTAAAAATGTAACTTTCACATTTAAAATATATCAAGTTGCCTGTGTATACCTGTAGAATTCGAACTAAAGGGCTTCCTTTTGGCCAGTTAATTCGATAACAGATAGCCCCATGCTAAGAAACAGAAAGTCCCATTGTCACAGCTATAGCACAAACACCAAAAGACCAATCCCATCCTAGATTTCTACTGATCCACACCACAAAAGTGACACCGAGCATCGCACCAAAAGTGAGGGAAAACATGTACGAGTTGAAGAAACTCGAATGGGAAGTAGCCCCCTTCGAGTCTCGTTCATCGAATTGATCTGCTTTGATTCCACCGGTCCAAAGCGCGACAAGATATAGACTGGTCTCAACTCTCAAATCAAATGTATAGTTTGGGGCCATGTCTTCGCATGCCTCTGCTTCTTTGATCTAACCCAATTACCGTGCCCCAAACCAAATGCTGCGTGTAGTCATTTGTTCAATTTCTTTACAGGATCTAAAAGGAAAATAAAATTTAAAAAATAAAAGGTTCCTCTCATTTATATATATTTCTTTTAGGATTGCATCCATAAGTATTTCTCGATTCGATGTTATAAATAGCTATTCTTAATCTAGAAGAAATGACGGTTCTAACTTTTAACTCCTTTTCTAGTAGAAAAATTACGGTGTCTCCAATGTAGAATAGTTGTATTACGAATTTTCTCATATAGTTTGAATAATAACGAATAGACCATTGTCTACACAGAAAATTATTGCTTTCCAGGATACAATTTTCATCCCTTAAAGTTGGAAAAATCCTTTTCATCGGTTTTTTTCAATTGTATTGGTCATGATTTCTTCAAGACGTTGAGTCTAATAATTTGTGTATCTTAATTATTTGCTTATTTCTTTAAAGGAGTTATTGTTTTATCTTTAGACCAAATTTTACGATCATATTTTTTTTTCTTTTCTTTAGCTACGATCATATATGATTTATGAAATTAGCTGATGCTTTTGACACTTGAAAATTACTTCATTTGTAGAATTTTACAAGGTAGTATGCTACGCTACAAAGATTGGAATCTAACATGTATTGTATAGAGAAAGCTCTTTGAAGATATATATTTAAAAGCTCGGAGAATCTACTTTAGTTCAAAACTTTATGGGTGTGTATCTTAGAAATGTAGCAAACAATATCAACAATGGCTTTTTTATGTCGAGGCGAGATTTAGAATCCCCGTCCTTAAGACAATATTGCTCGCTACGGTGCTAACGGTTCAATTGACAATTTGTCTCCCAAGATACAACGACTTATGACTTGTGATATGAGCACTTCAAATCACAAGTCCTCAAATCACAAATGTTTGAAAGCACTCAAACTTGAACAAGAAGTAGGATGAACAAGATGCATAAAATTTGCTCTTGAATCTGATGTGACTTTCAAAAATCCGATGATGAATCCGTTCAAGGGTTGTTCATTAGATACTAGACCAAGTAATGTCACATAGAGACACCAACTTGAGGCAACAATTCAGGAAAAAATGCATCAATACGCGAAGGGATGCACCCAATCCAAAAATCTGCACATGGCGCGATCGATCGCACATTTTTTTCTTTCAACCTACTACCATACGCGATCGATCGCGCCTGAAGTGACGATTGATCGATCTGTAAGGACCCTAGTTCCTTAAGTGCGGATTAAATGCATAATTAGAGCTAATATAATTTATCAGAGTAAAATAATCGTGTTGAGACTATGAGCCTTAAGAGTTACATGCCAATTCAAGGACTATCAATGGATTAATTACATCTCCAATCAAAATGAATGTTATCAACTATAGCTTTGCACTACTCCTAGAGTAGACACTATAGAAAAGTAATCATGTCCTTCTTTTCCCAAAAGTGTTCTTCTCAAGCTCACCGCCTCAACCCGCCTTAGCCCTTCTTATCATGCCAAAAGCGTACCTACAAGGACAACCCCCAAACATGAGCAATAATATCATTCATATTCAACACAATATGAATATAAGGCGTAAATGCATAAATCACAATAAAACACTTCCTGTTTTTCCCATGCATTTAAACGCTTCCAGTTTGGTTGTCCCTGTACCATAACTCATGAGTATAATCAATAGATTATTTAATGGTCTACGCATGTCATGACAAAATACCATTTCATCAACACCAAATACCAATCACCAATCCCTAGTCTGTCCATCACAATGTATTTTAATGCCCCTCGCTTATTTACATATAGGCGGCATAGAATAACCTCGCTTCAATGGACATGCGGCGCTCCCACCCCTCGCTTCACATTGAGCGGCAAATATTCTTTCCTCGCCCTATATGATGACCACACTCAAATGTGACATGCGGCGCTCCCACCCCTCGCTTCACATTTAGCGGCAACAAATCAAATAGCGGCAAGCATTAAAATCATCAAGGGATGACCACGACTCATGGGATGTGCACCAATAATCATCATATGCATATACAATCATCATGCATAATTCAACATGTATTTGCATCCACAATGCATAATTCCATATATACTCGCATCCACAATGCATAAACAATGAGTATATTATATACATGTACCGTTGGGTGCCCGTACGTCTTCTACGTACCTTTCCAAAAGTGGAATTGATATGGCTTCACTTCCTTGGTTGCGTCGCTACCTGGGATGGTTCTACACAATCACACAACCCCATATTAGAAGCCAAATAATAGTCAAATACCAAAAATTCGTCAAAAGAATTCATTTGCCAAAATTTCACTGCTGGCGATCGATCGCTTCGCTGAGGCGATCGATCGCCTCAAATTATGCTTCGCGGCGATCGATCGCGCCAAACATGGCGATCGATCGCCTACCTCATATTTTGACACTGCCCCTCGGCGATCGATCGCGCCATTTCAGGCGATCGATCGCCTACTCTGTGATTTTGGTACTGCCCATTGGCGATCGGTCGCCTCATTTCAGGCGGTCGATCGCCTCGCACAGACTCGCGATTTCCACCATTAATGCACACCAAAACCTTCACCAACCTCAACAACACTCATACCAACAACTCAAAAACATTAATACACTTTAAACCTTCAATATACATCCTCATACAACCATAAATCTAACACTCACCCAAGAATAACACCAACCCAAACAAAACCCATTTCAAAACCCTTCAAAACCACTTCAAACTCAATCCAAACATAATAAAAACAATAGGGAGGTATCCATACCTCTTGGGGACTCCAAATCTCCTAACAAACTCCACAAATCAAACTTTTGGAAGGATTTCTCCCCACCTTTTTGCACAAAAACGAAAATGAGGAGAAGGAAGGGTTTGGGAGGTGAAATTTGGGAAAGTTAAAAAGTGAAGGTATAAAGGGGAATTGGGGAATAAGTGGGTTGGGTTTAATATAAATTACGCCCCACAATTCCATGGTGTATAAAACACCCCAACATGATATTTTAAAAGGCATTTTACCATAATGCACCACAATCTCAAATAAATGCATGTTCCACCAATAAATGACTACCAATACATGTAAGTCATTAAAACACCCAATTATCCAACATGCATCACATGCACCCCGAAATGCATTCCCGGTCACGCTTACCATGTGACTAAGCATTTCAACATAATAAATAAATCCAGCACATAATTAATTACCACCATAATTAATCATATAAACACAATTAATGCCCAAAACGCAATCAACTATTTCGGGGATATCACAATACTCCCCTACTTATAAGATTTCGTCCTCGAAATCACATGCACTTACCCCAAAATGAAACTAAACATAATCACATACCAGAGAATAGTTCCGGGTAGTGCTGCACCATATGCCGCTCCGTCTCCCACGTAGCCTCCTCGACACCCCTGCGATCCCACTGAACCTTGATCATAGGTATCACTTTGTTCCGAAGTCTACGGTCTGCTCGATCCAGAATTCTAACAGGCCATTCCACATAAGACACATCGGATTCTAACTGAACCTCGGAAGGCTGCAACACATGAGATGGATCCGGCTCATACTTCCGCAGCATCGATACATGAAACACATCATGTATACCGGATAAAGAAGGTGGCAGAGCTAGTCGGTAAGCTAAGGTGCCAATGCGTTGCAAAATCTCGTACGGTCCAACATACCTCGGAGACAGTTTTCCGCGCATCCCAAATCGCACAACGCCTCTAAAAGGCGAGATCTTCAAAAAGACCTTATCTCCCAACTGAAATTCCAACGGTCTCCGCGGTTTATTCGCATAAGCTGCCTATCTGTCCTGGGATGCTTTCATTTTCTGCCTTATCATCTTTATCTTTCCTTCCATTTCTCGGATCAGTTCCGGTCCTCCGACCGATTCGCGGTCCAAATCGTCCCAACACAAGGGTGATCTACACCGTCTGCCATAAAGAGCTTCGAAAGGAGCCATTTGAATGCTCGTCTGGTAGCTGTTATTATAAGAGAACTCTACCAAGGCTACCGAATCTTGCCAAGAAACATCGAACTCCAATACACAAGCCCTCAACATGTCCTCGAGCGTTTGGATAGTACGCTCGGTCCGGCCATCCGTCTGAGGATGATATGCAGTACTCAATCTAACTTCAGTTCCCAAGGCTGACTGAAGACCCTCCCAAAAATGAGATGTGAATCGTGGATCTCGATCCGATACTATGGAAATGGGGATCCCATGCAATCTCACCACATCTCGAATGTACAACTGCGCCATCCTCAAAAAGGTGAAAGTCATGCTATATGGCGATTGATCGGGCTAGCATATGGCGCCCGATCGATCGCAACCTCCAGTACACTTTTTTTGGTCTTTTTGATGCTTAATTTCTAATTCATTAAGCATTTTTCAAACATCTACTAGCTTCATCTTTTCCAAACATCATGTGCTCACAGAAATATAAATTTTATACAGATTTACTCTGGATACTAAGAATACTGTATGTGGCACGTTTGGAATATGGAGAATGCATTCTTAATTGTCCCAATTCATGCATGTACAAACAATTGAGGAAATCAAGTGGGAACATTCCCCTTTGAGAACGTGTTTTCTTTCTACCACACACGACAACAAACATATTCCCACCACCACCAATAATATCACTGTCAACCTTGTTTCCACCACATACAACTTCAGTTTGCGTAAATGTAAAATATGAAGGACAAAAAATATTTTAATGGGTCAAAATATAAATTGAGAGGGGGCAAAATACAGGAGTACAACACAATATTTTGGGGCAAAAATGTAAATTTTAATTTTTTTTATAGGTAATGATTTTTTAAGGTGAAAACTGCGTTCATTGTGTATGTAGTTCGTCCCTGTAGGTGAATATCTTTGACCAAATCTTGGTAAGAAACATCCAAATTTTCTTACTAGACTTAGATGTGTATATGTCCGATTTTTCCTTCACATAAATTTATAGAATTATTCACCTAATATGCTCTTTATTTGAGTTTAATTAATTTTGTTTTTTGTTTTTTTAAATGAAGTTAGATATCATATGAATCATATTAGTTGAAATATTATATTTTTGTGGAAAGCTTAAGCATTAAGGTGATTCTTGGAGCAACAGTTAAAGTTGATTCCATATGATCTTGGAGATGACATGTTCGAGTCGTGAAAACAACCTCTTACATAACAGAAGATTGTGTACATTAGGCCCAAAATGGTTCAATCTATTCCCAAACCTTACACATAACGAGAGTTTTGTGTAACTGGATTTGCCGTTTGTGTAAAGCTTAAGCATTCATAAACTAATGAAAATTTGTGAGAATGCAAATGAAGTTTTTTATTACATCACCAAAATAAGGAAATTAAGCACCCGTCCGATGATGATAAACCACTAACAAACTAATTGCGATCAATAGTTACAAGAAATGAAAACCGGAGCTAGAACTCTCCGGAAACGACGACGTTACGTACTGCCTCACCTCCATCGCAATCACATGCCTCATCCCATCCCAAAACTCCGGAGGCATACTCTCCGGCATCCCGCCGCCGCCGACGCTAATCCCAGGCGGCGCCAACGTCAACCTCGTCGTGGGATCATGCTCATCAAAATCACCACTCCCGCAGCTCACATTTCTCCCAGTATTTCTCCGTTCCTCCACACCCTGTTTCTGAATCTGCTGTTGCTGATATCTCCTTTTCAAAGTCGAATTCCAGTGATTTTTAACAGCATTATCCGTGCGTCCGGAGAGCAGCCTCGCGATTGTAGCCCACCGGTTTCCATACTTCTCGTGCGCCGTTAAAATGATGTCGTCCTCCGCCGGGGAGAAGGGGCGGTGCTCCACATTTGGGCTGAGCTGGTTGCACCATCGCAAACGGCAAGATTTTCCCGATCGACCCTTTACGTATTTACTTATCAGTGACCAATTTCGAGCTCCATAGCGTTCAACCAATTTGGTTAGGATCTTGTCTTCCTCGGCGCCCCATGGACCTTTAATTCTCTCGGTTGTCGGAGTTTTGTTGTCCGAATAATCGGAGCACGAATCGGAGGAAGAAGAAGTGGTGGACGAAAATCGATTAAATATGTCCATCGTATAGATTACAGAGTGATTATGGAAGATGGCGAGCTAGTGAATTAGTACAGAGTGAGCACCAGGTATATATAGAGGAAAGTTTGTGTGGTTTAGAGACGGAGAATGGGTTTCGTGGATTGGTTCTTGGAAACTGCCTCGTGTAAGGTTGGTGGGGGATATTCGAGTATTTCAATATATTCAGTGCATGTGCTGATAATTGATTACAGATAAAGTGGATTTTATATGATGAATTTATATAAATGGATATATTCTAGGTATGTATGTGTTTGTGTAATGTGGTGAACCAAGAGTCATTGTATTTTTAAAATATGAGGTTTATAGAGGGCATTAGGGTGATCCGACGAACATTAAGTCCTTGAGAAGAGCGTAGACGCGCGTTAGTGCTAGACGATAATTACGGGAGGATAGATGCACATAATGAGTAGATCGAGTTAATATCCGTCGACAGTTGCAGAGGATCATATGCATATCATGGTCCAAATTTGCGGGTCATTACTCTGAAGTAAAAAATAACCACTATAAATATAAACACCAAGCAATAGAAGAGGGTATTCAACTTGTTACCAAAAAATACTCTACACATATATACTAGTTTCTTCATATAATCAAAAAAAATATTGTGAAGAATTTATCAATTCTTTTTTATTCTTATTTCACTTGTTGCGGATCACTAACTTGATTGTCAGAGTGACTACGCGAGGACCTCCTTGGTGCTGTTCGGGACCTTTAGCTCTGTATAAGAAAATTTGCATCTCACTACAGTGATCCAGAATCACAAAAACATCAACCTCTTTTAAGTGTTCTATACATATGGTTTGATCTTTTATTTGTTAAAAAAATTGTAAGAAAGCCGATCGATGAACAAATACACTAATAAAGACAACAACATTAATTCTCAAAAGAGACTGAAAAAAGGTTGATTTGTTTCGGCCCTCAAAACTTCACTGATTTGAAAGCAATTAAATAATTATGGCATACTTTAAAACTACATTTCGAACCATAATTATGGCATAATTACGTATTGTACATAGAATCTTAGTATTTTATATTCAAATAATATTTTTATAGTGAGCTAAATGTGAGGATATTGGCCAAAAATCGCACCTAATTTGCAAAAATAAACAAGTGATTTTGTTCAGGATATGTTTTGTCGTTAGTATTGGTAAAACGACATTTTCGGACAGACATAAACTAATTGTGTGATTAAATAATTAATCAGATACATTGAATTACTAGTTTGGGGAACTATGTAGTACAATATGTCTCCTACCCTTGGGGTCCAATCTTAGACATTGTCCTCTATCCGTACGACAATGTGCAATGGTACTGGTACTATAATATCGGATAACAGAGGACCAATACAATAAATGCTGTGGGTTTCACTTAATCTTACTTTTATACATTATTTGAATTATATGTTTCTTGAGCTTCAGACCTTAGCCGGAGTGAATAAGCTTATCTTAGAACCTAATCTGGTAGCTCAGGGTCAGCGGAGAATCTAATTGAACAAATACGAGGAACGAAGTAGATTGGTACGTTCTCTAAGGGAAGGAGACAGAGAAGACTTGAGTTCTAGTCTCGCCGTGCGCAAAAAAATTCGTCCCTAAAAAAAACAGAAGGATCAAAGATAAAATTCGGTGGTGCATTTGAGAGAAAAGGTTTATAAATAAATTTTAGTTACATTCCTTGATCATGTTCATATGTTTTAACACAGACACTTCTCAGTCAAGAATTCGCAGTTATAGCATTGGCTGTCAACGGGACGTGATCCATCGTGTACTGCGGGTCCTCAGATGGAATAGTGAACTTCTGGAAAATGGAGAAGCAGCTGTCACACGGCGGCGTGCTGAAGGGGCACAAATTGGTTGTGCTCTGCCTAGCAATGGCTGAGAATAAATTTTTTGAATTCTTCAATTCAAATTTGATGAATTTAATCATGATTTAATTTCTTTCAATGTAAATTTTTCAATCCAAATGCACTATTTTACGATTTGTTTATGTCTATATATCCATAAACTTACTCGATATCTCACAGTTTTGGTTTATTTCATCTGGGATAATTATTTTATCTTTATAGCTCATTTTTACATGATACATGTTGATTATTAAGGTCATTTTATGGAACAAAATGAGCAAAAGTTTTAGAGCCAGAGAGTTAAAATATGTATATTAATAATTTTATATTAGTTAAAAGAAACTATATTATATATCATAAAATAATATATTGGTATAGATATTATCAATAAAACACATTCAATTTTTTTTTTATAAAAAGTATAAGAGAGCAGAACATGGGTTTTTTTTATTAAAATATTCGAAAAAAATTATTAATTTAACAAAATAATCGATATTTTAAAACTAACCTAAAACGCCATCTGAAGTGGCGACTTCAGTTGAATGAAGTGGCGACTTACGCTCCGGTAGAAAAAAATCATTGAAAGTGCCATCTATTTTATTTATTTTTTATTTAATGTTGTAAATGTTTCCCCAATATCATCACAAATTCGATACATTTCTTCTTCATTTCATAATATAGATGCATACAAATAATTGTGAAGAGATGGCAATTAAAAAATCAAAATAAAAAAATATTGATGTTTAGCACTCTTCATAATTGATAAGTATTGTTTTTGCGTTATCTTCTTCTTGCTCGTCATAATGGTTTAAGAATTCGTCAACCGCTCCATCTCTTCTATTCTTACATTCTGCTTCAAACCAATCTTTAAGTAACGTGATCATGCATAACGAATCAGCAGAGAGACTACTTCTGTATTCTCCAATAATTCGGCCACATGTTGAGAATGCAGATTCAGAAGCGACGCTTGAAGCTTGTACCGCATACACGTCTCTAGCCATTTTGGCTAAGATAGAGAATTGTGCGCATTTGACTTCCACCATTGTAACACGTCTTAGTTGTCTTCCGTTACAAATTGATAATTCAGATAAATTTGCAACTCAGTCGACGTGCTAGTAGAAGGTCATTTTCCATTAAGTTTTTTCCTGCCCAGCATCCTAAGCAAATTGATGCCCCCACCTTTAGTTTGAGCTTGAGGTTGTTCTTCAGCAGACCTTTGTTGCGATGATTCACTTGCATGTTGATTATAATACAATTGAAACATATTTTGGAGAGATTGCATTGTAGACGTCTTTTGATCGTCAACAACCTTCCCCAAAAATTTAGCATAATATTCAAAAAATATCTCAAATGAAGATAAACATTGACTAGGATCTAGCAATGTTGCGATGCAGTGCACATGTGGATTTGTTCCCAATATTTTATAAATTTAGTTTACATTGCACTAACAAAACCATGCAAGTCATAATCATCTCTAAATTCTATAAACTTATCAAACATATTAAATACTAAAGGAAGAAAATAAACGAAAGTTGGATAAGTAACACCGGAGAAGCGTTTCGTCGCTTCTTTGAAAGTACCTAACAATTATACACAATTTTCAACAAATTCTCAATCATCATTAGTCAAATAAATACTATCTTCGCTATCAGGCATTTGATATGAATTATAAAATGGAGTTAAAATATCTTTGTAAGGTAACATAGCATTCAACATATTGTACAACGAATTCCACCTAGTTTCTATTGGTGATGGAAAAAGAAGATGCTTTAAACCATTAGACAAACATAATTGTTTCCAATCGCGCTTTACACGGCTCGTGCGTAACCATTTAGCGCAGTATTTTATTTTGTCAATACATGCTGAGTGATTGTCCTCATAACCAACTTTAACAGCCAAATTAATCACATGACATGCACATCTAACATGAAAAAAACACCATCAAGCATTGGTTTCAGATAGGTCTTTAAATCACGCATCGCAGCATTGTTATTCGCTGCATTGTCTAATGTGATCGAAAATACCTTATCCTGAATTCCATAATGTCTACGAGACCCCGACTACGACCCCGGCTACGACCAGCGCCGCTGCTAGATGAAGATGCCATTATTATATATAAATTGTAGATAGCACAATTGAGAGAAAAATATGAGATTGAAGTATAGAATTGTGAGAAGAATGAATATCATTTCCCAATTCAGCAAACTATCTGCTAGTGGCTCAGGAGTAATAACATCAGCATCTATGTGATCGTCATCTGGATCTCTACCAGATGTAGTCAGTCCTTCTGCAACTATAGGCAAACAATCTACATTTTCTGGAATACAATCATATTTTCGTGGTTCTGTTTCTATGTAAATTTCCAAGCAACTATGACCCTGTTCTGAATCCAATAACCATGCTAAATTATAATCATTGTCTATTAGCAAAATTGTCTGTCGTAGCCCAGAAAAATCTCTGAACATGTGTCTTGCATATATTTTCAGAAGGAACTGGTTACGGTCGATGCCAGTGATATTATATATTTTCGTTCAACAACTGCATAAAATTAATGGTGCGAGATATTGTGGTACCTCTCAATAGACCACGATCATATCTAATGGTATCTGAATCTTGTAAAATATTACACAATAATATTTGAATCGACATCTCTGAAAAAAATTAAATATTACAAGTAATTAATAAATTTAGTTTAACAATTTATATAATCTATAAGATGATAAATCAATAATATAACAAGATTTTTACCTGAAAAATACTTGAAGGGCGGCAAATTAAGATTGGATATTCGACAATTTCAACGATAAAACAAAGGAAAAAACTATAAATTTTATGTGATTTCGTTTGGTGTAGAAAATGAAGGGGCTCGCCCGAACTTTTATAGTTAAGAAGGCGTCATCTCAGATGGCGCATTCAGCAAAAAAAATAATTTTTTAATGAAGGCGCCATATCGATAATTTTCCCACGACTGAAGACCCACTTCAGATGGCGACTTCAGTTGAAGTCGCCACCTGAAGTGACGTTTTAGATTAGTTTTAAAATATTTTAAAATATCGATTATTTTATTAATATTAATAATTTTTTTCGAATATTTTAATAAAACCTCAAGACTATCAATCCTCGTGAAAGTAACATATTAAGTTATTGTTATTTCAATAATTGTTGTACCAATGCCCTCATTGAAAACATGAGAGTAAACTTGAAATATTTGTACGTATTTGGTTTGAACATTGTTCACTTAATATTAAAAAACAATATATTTTAAATAAAAATATGTAAAATAAAATATCAATTAATTTAAATCAATATATTGTGTTGGTGGACAACTATTTTTTGACGTACATCATCGGTGTGATTCATTTTGATTTAATAAAAAAATAAAAATTAAGTTGAATCGTTTGAATATTGTTGCTTTTGATTTTTGATGTTCAATTATAATTGATTTAAATAAAAAAATTATTCTTGAAATTTTTACTCGTCAATGTAACTGGCTTTATTATTAAATAATCAAGTCACAATATTAATGAATTTTTTTTTTCAATAAAAATAAAGTAAGCTTTAATTTCTATAAATTAAGTAGTTTAAATTATATAAATTAAATTGTATACATATATCTGGTGTCTTAAATTTAACATAAAATTTATGATTTAGTTCCAACTACACTAGTTTCAGTTTCGATTCCAATTCTTATTTTTATACGTAGAAATCGAACCACAAATCTTTATTCTCATTTTTATTTTGAGGGGCAAATTGCATTTATCAGCCATGTGAAATATCGAAAAAACATAAAACTTCGTGTGTAAAATTAAAGATCTTTTTAATCACCATGCTTTTATTAAAAAATAGGCACATTTGCCCCAATTTTATTTATGGAGTTTGTGGTTTTGGATATTAGGGTTTAGGGGGCAAAATGCTATTTATCCACATGTTTGGACTAAAATTGAATTCTTACAAAATTGTTGATGTTATTGCCGTTGGGGAGAGGATCACCGCTTAAAAACCTCGACATGGTAGCAAAAACATAAAAATAAAGGCAGTGTTTAACCATTTACTCTTACGGAGTGTTTTGGATTGATTATTTAAAAGCACTTCTCTATTATTTTTATTTAAAGTTAAATAACGTTGTTTTTAATCAAAACATCGAATATAATATTAAAATTAAAAAAACAGCTTAATGAACTTCAATATATTATACAATTGACTCCGTTCAACATAAAACAGCAAAAAGTATCTCAAGACTTATTTCTCTACTTCTGTTTTTTACCTTCTTTGTTTTTTAGAAAAGCAAAAAATTAACTTAAGTATATAATATTAGATTACTTTGCTAGAAGATGGGCCATTTTTTGTATTTAGTATTTTGAAATGATATCTTATATTAGGATATATGATAAATATTTATGAAAATAAGAAATAATTAGAAACCCTCTGTATAATTTATTATTGTTGCTATTCTCCTATGATGTTTCGTAATGTCGTCCTCAAATTGACAAAGAATCAGTCTTACTCTAAATATAACATACACAAGCACCTGACAACATTTCTAGGAGACCATATATATATATATATATATATATATATATATATATATATATATATATATATATATATATATATATATATATATATATTCACACACCCGCTTTGAGCCGGAGCTCATATAGCGTGAACATCGGGGCCAGAATGCTAAGCCTCAACAATAAAACTCAAAACCAGGCTTTGATTCAGAGATTCAAATGTTTTACAACCCAAAAGCTGAAATATAAAGTATAAATCTGTCTTTACCAACACTAAACAATAGTGAAAAATTATATCAAAACATTATTAGCTCAACAGGTACCATCAGCTCCAAAATTCCACAGATTCTTTCTCTTCCACTTCGCTTTCAACTGAAATGGGCGTAAGGGGTGAGTGAATGATATAAATACATAGTAAAACCTCTTATTTGTAGAGACTAAAAAGACATTAAGCTTTCGAATTTATGGAATGAAATAAATAAAATTAGATTTAAATCATATATTTCCAATCATACCCTAGAGTTTAGAGGAGTAAAATATATTTTTAATCTATAAGTTCTGTTACCTCATTTTTTGGTTCGATCTTGTAACAATGAATTTGTTTATGAAAAATAAATAACGAGATTTTTTACGTGGAAACCCCGAAGGGAAAAACCACGGGACGGGTCCAGTTTGAATCTTCACTATGAACAACCTTCTGAGTTACAGTGTATTTTGTACAATAAATAAGCCAAGAAACTTAAAATTGATGGCCAGGGAGAGCCGATGGAGGCGCCCAAAAAACCATTCCCTCTCTATAACCTACTCATTCCCCTTTATCACCCATAATGGGCCTTTAATGAAATAATCCAAAATGGGCCCAATAATTAGTTAATTAAATGGGCCCTAAGCATAATGGGCCCAAGAAAATGGGCCAATGTAGGATGGTCTCTGGTATCTTGTCAAATCGGGTCGAGCCCATAGAATTCGGGTCCAAACCGCACCGGGACAATTACCGGGGTATCATGAGTATCCCTCTCTAGTCGAGCTAGAGTAGCGCTGTATCGACTCCAACTGGTTAGGTGAGGACCCGGATCGGTAGTCCTTCAAATGCCAAACCACGATGTGACCTTGCACCGTGCCGAGTTCCCAAGTCATGCAGTCAGCAGAGCCATGACAATTCGAATGTCGATCCTTGATAGAATAGACGGCTCGTAGAACCCATACGAGTAACTGGCGTAATCATAGTACTGAGCTCCGGTCAATAAGAGCAGGTTGGACTGGGCTGTAGGAATCCGAACTGAAGCTACTATAATCGAGAATTTCGAGCTGACAAAGGGGATCGGGAGCCCCGAGGTGATAAAACTGAGCTGAGAAGCAAATAAACATATATCCGAACTCCAGGAATAAGAAATATTCCGAGCAGATAAGACAAATACGGAATATGTTTATCTTGGTTGAGCCGACCTGAGCAAATAAAGCTCGCCAGACCTAAGCTCCAGAGATGATAAAATGAGTGAAAGAATTATCGTCCAACCTGAGCTCCTGAGATAATGTATGAGAAAATAATACCCATCCGATCTGATATGAACAAATATTGCTCGCCCGACCTGATCTGAGAATATGTACGAACAAACTACGCTCGCCCGACCCGATCTAAGCTCCGAAGAAATATATATGAGCTAATAATATTGGTCCGAGATGAGCTGAACTCCACATGATAAATAAAGTAAATAATGCTCGGCCGACCTGATCTTAGCTCCGTCATAGATAAGAGCAAATAATGATCGTCTGAACTCCATAGTCAATAAAGCCTAGCTCAATTCCATGGCAGAAAAAACTCTCCGAACTCCAGAGCTAATAAACATCTGGACATCCAGAGCTTGATAAATATGTCGTGATGAGCAAACAAAATACAGCTGAGCTCCAAAAACAATCCATAGACAGCGAATAAATTCGGGTTGATATGAGCTCCATAAGTAGTACCAAGCCGAGCTCCAGACAATCAGCATGGAGCAAATAAGACTCCAGAGTGTCGAAAATGAGCTGGCATGTTGTAAGGATGACATGTTTCCCGACCGGGATGACCTGTTAATCTGTGCAGGGCTGACCTGTCTGAACTCCGAAGATAATAAACTGAGCATATAAGTCTCGCCCGACCTGAGCTCCAGAGCTAATAGGTATGCGAAGCAGATAAAGTTCATCCGACATAATCACCAGATGTGACCAGATAAAACTCGGCTGAAATCCCCAAACTAAAGAGCATCCGAACTCCAGGATGATAAATGCGCGTAGGAGATATAGCTCATCTAAATTTGCAAAGTGACAGATGACTTGAGCTCTTGAGATGATAAAATGCTGAGCAAATAAAGCTCCTCATCTGATCCCGGAGAATAAATATAAGTAGACAATACTTGTCCGGTCTGGACTCCAGATAATAAATATGAGTGAATGATTCTCGTCTGATTCGAACTCCGGGGCAGACTATCCAATAAAATCGTGCCTGGGCGGAACTTAATTTTTATAGTAGTGAGGGCGGACCTTAACTTTCATAGTCAGGGCGGACCTTAACTTTTATAGTAGTCAAGGCGGACCTTAACTTTTATCGTAGTCAGGGCGGACCTTAACTTTCATAGTCAGGGCGGACCTTAACTTTTATCGTAGTCAGGGCGGACCTTAACTTTCATAGTCAGGGCAGACCTTAACTTTTATCGTAGTCAGGGCGGACCTTAACTTTCATAGTCAGGGCGGACCATAACTTTTATCGTAGTCAGGGCGGACCTTAACTTTCATAGTCAGGGCGGACCTTAACTTTTATCGTAGTCAGGGCGGACCTTAACTTTCCTAGTCAGGGCGGACCTAAACTTTTATAGTAGTCAGGGCAGACCTTAACTTTCATAGTCAGGGCGGACCTTAACTTTTATCGTAGTCAGGGCGGATCTTAACTTTCATAGTCAGGGCGGACCTTAACTTTATCGTAGTCAGGGCGGACCTTAACTTTCATAGTCAGGGCGGACCTTAACTTATCTCCTCATCTAGTGTGACTGGGCTGACCATAGTCACACATGTCTGGGCGGACCATGCCATATCTCCTCATCTCAACTCCAACATTCACACACCACTCCCGAACCTCCATACCACTACACCACATCCGAATAAGTTAAATCAAAAATCCGGATCAAATAAAGATCAAAAGCTGATGAATAAGGCCTTACTGCGAGATCGCATGCCTGGGCTGATATAATAGGGGCTTACTGCGAGATTGCATGCCCGAGCTGTCATAATAGGGGCTTACTGCGAGATTGCATGTCCGAGCTGTAGTGCACTTAGTCGACCTGAAACAATGATATAGTGCAACACCACATATATATGAACTTTGAAATAGCTTAAAAAGAAATAACCGTACGGCATGTAGTCCGAGCACCGAAGTTGAGGTCAACTGCTGAACTAAATATGTTCTGAGCTATCCTGTCTGAATCCAGGCCGAGTTGAGCTGAAATATGGCCTGTTACATTTGGGTCATGTGTAGAGACCCTCTTTTTTGAAAATGCGCTGAGGTAGATAGCGCTGAGCTAAAGGCCGAGGACCATCCAAAGATATCGAGCTGAAACTGAAGTGTCTGATTAATAAATATGAAATCACTAAACTGTAGCATGTCCTAGTTCAGGTGCGAGAGCGTTGCCCCTTTTAAGTTTTAACTTGTTCACGCAGCAACAGCATGAAACGTTGGGCATTATCTGCTTTGAGTCAACACGATCTTTGTATTTAATAGCAAAGTTGAGCAACGAGTCAAGAAGAGAATCTGAAAGAAGGTGAGGTTTGAGCCCCAATTCCACGAGTTTGGTGTGCGTCGTGTTATAGTAATGCTCTTCAGCCTCCACCCTAGGATTAGGGACATATATAATTTGCACCTCAAGGCTGAGTTTCTGACCAACCTTAGTAACTAGAGCTGCAAGTTCACTAACAGAAAACTGCTCCGTGAATTGGTTAAAGATTCGAAATTCTCCCCTCTGTGCAGGATTAGCAATTGCAAGTTCGATACATTGAACTGTATCTCTGATATCCAAATATCCCCTTGTCCGAGCATAGCGGCACAACAATGAATACAAAGCAAAAGTCCCATCTTCATCATTATTATCAGCTCTAAGAATTATGAACACATACTTTTAAGAAGAGGAAATCCTCATTAGATTTTGAATGCTGAATGTCCTATGCAAAAGTACTTTTGTCCACATACAAAGGTGAAGTGCTTAATATCCCATAAACTACACCCATACTGTAGCAAGCTAATGTCGAGCAGCCCTCTAAGATTCTTGCTCTACATCATTGCTTGGTTTCCAACCTCCAATATCCAAAGGAAAACTCACAAGATGAATAATAACAGTGATAGCCAAAGCAAAACTAATTTAGGTAATCCATCAAACAAATAGTATGCAACCTAGGTGGAAGACCCAATTGATTCAGCAAGGAATTGATCAAACCCAATAAAATCACATAATCAATTCATATAATTCTGTACCCAGCAATCACAAGATAGAAATCCAAATTCTTTTACTGCACAAATATCACAACTAAATTTTTGAACCAAAATATAGATTTGGTAAGAGTGTGTACGTGAGTTTCATCACTTATGCCATGAAGAAGAAGAGGCAACACACAGCTTAATAATCGCCTCACCACAGCCGTTGTTGAGCTCCGACGGTGCATCGAAATCAGCCCGAAGAACACACCATCGCCTTAAAGACGCACCACGACAACCGTAGCCTCGACGCGACCCAGAATGGGCAACACAGTCCAGGCACCGTCGCCCAAAAATTATAAATCATCTCTTAGGAACTCCACACCAGTCCCCCCGCAACAGACACGTACCTCAGCCGAAAACAGTAGGAAGTGCTTTCCTATCCTCCTGCTCATCGATAGTAGTAGTGATTAAGAAAGTTTCCTCCGTTTTTTTTTACAGGCACGCTCCTCCTCCTTGTTCTCTTCCATTGACTCGAAAATACAAATCTAATGGTGGAAAATCAGCAAGGAAATTTCTAGTGAACCCGCTGTTGGAAACATCAAGATATTTCAAGAAAAGATTTGAACCGTTGGTGAAGAAGAACCAAAATATGGTTTAACCCAGAAACATAGGTGAATGCTTTGGAAATTAAAGCTGTCTTTTTTCTCGTTCTCATCTGGCCTGGTCCGAGATGAAGATCGACAACTCCTGTACCATCGCAAAAAAATCGCACCCGCCACTATTGCCCCAAGCTGCTTCGTGAACCTCCACCCTCATCTTTCTCGCTGCCACCAAGAGACCCTGCGACCCTTCTCGCTCACCACCCGAGCTGCCGCTTGAAGCTCATCCCCCAAACCATTCCATGGAAAAAATCCCCTCTGACTCTCCCCTTCTCATCGCCCAGACTGTCCGAAAAATCTCCTTCAAAAACAGCCCCCCAAAAAAAAATCGACGTCTTAGCTCGATTTCCCACAGACGGCGCCAATTGTTACCTCATTTTTTGGTTCGATCTTGTAACAATGAATTTCTATATGAAAAATAAATAACGAGATTTTTTACGTGGAAACCCCGAAGAGAAAAACCACGGGACCTAGTCCAGTTTGAATCTTCACTATGAACAACCTTCTGAGTTACAGTGTATTTTGTACAATAAATAAGCCAAGAAACTTAAAATTGATGGCCAGGGAGAGCCGATGGAGGCGCCCAAAAAACCATTCCCTCTCTATAACCTACTCATTCCCCTTTTATCACCCCTAATGGGCCTTTAATGAAATAATCCAAAATGGGCCCAATAATTAGTTAATTAAATGGGCTCTAAGCATAATGAGCCCTGGAAAATGGGCCAAGGTAGGATGGTCTCTGGTATCTTATCATATCGGGTCGAGCCCATAGAATTCGGGTCCAAACCGCACCGAGACAATTACCGGGTATCAAGTTCTATTAAATTATTAACGTTTTAATTTTTGGACTTTTTTTTCCAATAATCATAGTTAAGCACATAAAAAAATGTTATCCCATGGGCCCGCTGGAAACATGGGAAAATTTGGCCAATTGATCGACGTGATAATTTTTTAAGAGCGAATTCTCACAATATGTTGGGCTTTAAGGCTCGAAGTACTTAAGCTCATAATTTCTATTATTTTTGAAGCCCAAATTCATTTCTTTACTTTCATATTAAATTTGAAGAAATTACAAATATGTGTAAACAGAAACTCATTATAAATAAATCTGAAAAAAAAACTCTTACCAAAAAATACACTTAAAAGAAAATTATATTCACATAAGTCCATTTTTTTAATTATTGGTTTGAAAATGAATTTTTTAGTTACCAAAATACCCTTCAGTTAAAAACACTTTAAACCTAATTTAGATCTTTCTTTTTTTCCTCATCCCGCCCCCCACACCTTAAATTTTCTGCTAAAATTTTTTGGCGATTATCAAATCATTATTTTCTTCATCATCTCGTCGCCTCATCCCTAAAAATTATTTTGCTAAAATATTCTGTATATGAAATCTGTTAGCATCGAAGCATCTAAATTTTCGTAGCATTTGAAATCTTTTTGAATCGAAGAAGATCTCGGACTACTCTGCACATATAATTTTCGGATCTGCTATGCACATTCCATCGTGTGTGTGTGTATACTTTGTGTGTATGTGAATTATAAATTTGAATACCAATGCTAAATTATAAATAGCGAAAGTCTGTTGGTATATTTTTTTGTTTTTTTTAAATCTCTCATTGCTTTGACTGATGCATATGTATGAAGAAGTAAGGTATGCATTGGTGTCCGTGCTTGTTTGTTCATTTCCAAAATTTACAGCCTGGCGACAAGATATTGCAACGAAGAAGATGACCCAGAGTAAAAGTAACTGGTGCACGAAAGTTGTAAGAAGTAACTGGTGCATGGAAATATAACCTTGGTGCATGAAAATCATAAAAAGTAACTGGTGCACGAAAATGATAAAAAGTAACTGGTGCACGAAAATTTAAAAAGTAACTGGTGCACAAAATATAACCTTGGTTTACGAAAATCATAAAAACTAACTGGTGTACGAAAATATAACATTGTTGCACGAAAAATTATAAAAAGTAACTGGTGCATGAAAATATAACCTTGGTGCATGAAAATATAACACCGATGCACGAAAATACAACACTGATGCATGAACTTTGTGTTAATTAACTGATGCACAAAATTTGCAAAAAACAAATTGGTGCACGAAATTAAATGGTTCGTGCATCACCCACTTGCGATTATGGTTCGTGCATCACATATTTTTTCTATTTTCGTGCATCGGTGGCTGATTTAATTTTCATGCATCAATTACTGATTTTCAATTTTCGTGCATTAGTTACTGATTTTAATTTTCATGCATCAGTTACTGATTTTCATTTTTCGTGCAGCAGTTAATGATTTTCAATCTTTCGTGCACCAGTTACTGTTTATAATTTTCGTGCACCAGTTACTTTTTATAATTTTCGTTCACCAGTTACTTTTTATAATTTTCGTGCATCAATTAATTTTTCTCTGAGTCATCTTCTTCGTTGCAAGTTTCAAGCTGTAAATTCTGAGAATGAGCAAAGAAGCACGTACATCAATGAATCATAAGTAAAAACCCTCAAAATGCAATAAACAATATATATATATATATACACTTACACACATACATACAAAAAACACACACACATATACCAGAATTGAAAAAAATCTGGAACGAAGTGATGGAACGAAAAATCGAAGAGATGAAGATAAAAACCAACTGTGAGAAGTCGTAACTGGTAAGAGAGATTTACGGGGAGATTTGAATCGCAGTGGTGAAGGGAAGAGCTCGAAAAGTAATGAAAGGAAGAGATTGAAATTTCTGAGATTGCCACATTTTCTTATTAAGGGCACTTTTGTCATTTTAACCTAAAGTGGACTTAAATGATAAGAATAAAGTTTTAGAATAAGGCACCGGCCTGAACTTTGCCCTATTAAATTCTCTTGTCCCAACTCCCAACTGATTTGGAACTCCGATTATATCTTAAGCCTGCCAAAGCGATTATATTCAATTGGATTATTTAAAGTTAACATCTTTAAATTAATTAAATAATACACTAGCTTGATATAAAAATAAATTGCTTATTTTTCCTAAAAACTTTGAGATTTTAAAATCTATTTTATATTGTCACGATTATACATTTTATATTTTAGGAATAGAATCCATTTTGAAACAAGGGCATGCTTAGTTTTCTCGATTTAGTCTTGGCTATCCCATGCGATAGTGTCCTATGGGGTTGATATTATATTCTTATTTAATATTGATGTTAATTTACCCATCCAATGAATGAATCTACCAATGAGACATTACACATTTGGTAGCCAATGTCATTTCAGTTTTCACATGATGTTTTCTTGAATAGTACTCCGATGGCTTAGCCTTTTGTGGAAAGGACCACTTTTACTTTGGGAAATGAAGGAATTCCCCTTGCTTAAATGGGATAGGTGTATGATAATTCATGATTTGAAAAGAGGACAAATGTTATTTCCACTGCATTATCTTGTATTTTATGTTGTATATAGCTTAGATTTATTGAACAACTAATAGTATCTCATTTGTCCACGGTCCACATGCTATTGTGTGTGCTCCGTGATCCCAGATGCATTAGAATCGTTGATGTTGGAGTCATGATATTACCATGACTCCACCATCTCATTACCCGAAATATTGATGCTTGAGACTCTCAAAAGATACTTAGAGCAAATAATTTTTTAAGTTGCATGAACAAAATACTAATGCTCATAAGACGTTTCTTGAGCTCGTCGAAACCATATTTTGAGTCCAATTTTCTTTAAATTGAGTCCTGATTATATTATATTGCGATAAGAATGCCTCGTTAAGATGTACTTATGCATAAAACAAAACACTGGATATCAAAATTTTAACGAACATACAAATATTAAATTGCAAATTGTATTGATAGTTTTGAAATAACTCTCACGTATGATAAATTTATGGATCTGTTAATGACACGCTACATGTTAAAAAATACATAAACTAACATACTTTTAAATCAATCATATTGAGTTGACTAATATATGAGGACCAACTCAGGTCTATATAAGTATTTTCCAACAGGATGTTCCCATGTATACTATAGTCACATCATTTCAAGAAAATAACTGTAAGATTATAAACATAATATCCTAAAAAAAAGATTATAAACATAATAGATATATAATCAAAATATCAATGTAAAAAATTATTAGTTTTTACACATCCTCGAGGAAATACTCTTGGCAAGGGTAAATTTATTTACAAGAACCAAATATAAGACACTTTCACTATATATCTACAGGCTATAAATTGTGTACACGAAAATCCAACTCCAAAATTGCTGAAAATTGTGAGAACACCAAACCCAAACTAATCTTGCTCATTCATGTGTGCAGAAGGTATCTAAAGCTAAAATCATAAGGCATTATTCGAAACGACTGCAATAACGACTCGCCTTTCCCCAACTCGACACATTTCATCGCTTCTTTTCCTAGTTCGCATGGTAGTTGGAGGCATATCCAGTCTAGCAAGGACTCGATATCCTTGGCAAAGTCTAGGAGATACCAATCTAGCAGCTTGGGTATTGCTATTACTTTTTTCACAGTTGAAATACCAATTGCTGCTTGTAAGTACTCTCTTTTAGCTGTTTCCAGCTCGTTTTCAACTTGAGAGGCAGTGTATACTCGAACCTTCAAATACAAAAATAGTCTGGAAGGTGAGTTTTTTTTCAAATGAGAAATGTTTCGTTAATCTATTAAGCAATCCTTTGATACAAAACATGGTGATCTATCAAAAGTGATTTCATTGGGGTGTTTGGCACGGAACCTCGTGTGGTTTTCCAAACAGTCAGTTTACCGCAAGCAATTTGATGATAACTGATAAGCGAGTTTTCAGTTAATATACTTTGTTTAAAATTTCATATATGGCAGAGCATGATAACCTACAGCAGGGGATGACCAGCTCCCACAAGAGAGAGCAAATGTCACCAATGGTTCGGATAACTCTAAGCCAAACTTGCTACGCGTTGTCGTCTCATCGTGTTTTGCACCTTTCGACAAAGTCTGGCGAAAACAAAAGAAATGGGATTACAACATACCAAATTCCAGAACTCGATAGATGGCCAAAACTTTGATAAATTTGAGTCCATCTTACAAATTTCGAGTGATAAGGCAGCCTCAATATGAAATGCTCGATAGTTATTGCGTTTAGAACGAGCCCACCAACGTTCAACGTTGCCTGAAAAAACATACATGATCAAAGACAGTGTACTTCACACCACATAATACATATAGCATTAAATGGATACATAAAATAGGACTAACTTAAATGTTACCTTTTGCATCAGGGCAACGACCATTTCAGGATTTTCTGGAACGCCGTACTCAATAAATGCCTGGAGAATGGACCATTGATCAATGTACAATCAAAGTATAGAATTCGGGAAATGGCTGATTGAGCAGATAAATAAAACTAAAGGATTCTTCTGTCATACATTCATCATGCACGAATTGTAGACGTTAATCCAGAAAGCGAGCTTTCCTTGATGGGATAAGCCCTTCAAGTCGACTGCTGCAAGTTTCTGAAGTAGAATCCTATACAAGAAAGATATATTAACATCAAAATTATACAAGAAGTTGTGAGAAATATGAAATTTAAGCTAATCTTGAAGTGACTTACTTTAGTCTTTGAACGAGGAATACCGATATTGTTGTTCTGTTTGGATTGCTAGACATGTATTCAATAGCCAATAAATGCTTGTATGGACCAATGTCTCTCTTCCCAAACTTTGAACATATACTATAAGGATCCTTGTACTCAACAAACGCAAAGCTGTCGACACAAGGATACGTTTCGGTCGTTCTCCTACCCTTATTTGAGCTCATTCTCAAGAAAATATTCATTAAGCATTTCAGAATGGTTTCAGAAATTTTGTTTGGACAGTCATCAACCGATGATATCTCATCTGGACTTATAGGATTTTTCTCTTCCGGACTCTCATGGTCAACCATTCGGCTCTCCAACTGGACAATTAGACAAAAAAACAACTATTTCAACCACTTAATTATATAGCAAAAAATTGACTAAAAAAATAATTGAAACATGCATCTGTACCTTCTGGGGTTCTAAATGCTTCTCGGTCGATCTGCTCTCGGCGGGAGGCTTTTTTACCGGAGTTCCAGCTCGTTGTTCTTTTATATTCGGTGTTTGCTGTTTCATCTTCGAAAAATTGGTGCTCGAGCAATTCTCTTTTCCCCTTTTTTCATCTGAATCACACGCTTCATAAATTTATGACCAAGAAAATATTAAATTCTTGAAGAAACATGCAGTGGTGTTACCTGAGACCAAATACAAATTCTTCCAAACAGATGCTGTAGAATTTGCTTCAGTTTGGAGTGATGACCTTGATTGCTTCGTTTTAGAATCTTTGATCTTATCAGGATCGGATAAATCAGCGGAGTTTGTGTTCTTTTTAGAGGATGAAATGTAAACTGCTTCTTGATATAGTCCTTGCCTGAAATGCACCACTTTTTCTTCAAGCCGAACAACTTCCTCCTCCAAGACCGCCACTTCAGCCAGAAGCTCGAGTGTCTAAACATATGAATTCAGCATCACAGTTCCATTTACACTAATTGAACAATGATATAAAGTTCAATAGATTCCGTAGAATCGAACATTTGTCACTACATTATAGCTGATAATAAATGTGCGATATCAATTTTTCGAACTATGTACAAGCCCAAAAGTTTGATCACTGTGTTAGATGGACAGATTGACATACAAAAAGATCCACAGGAGCAATTTTTTGTACCTAACATTACTATTTCTCAAGCCATCGGCTAAATGAATAGCTAAAAATTTCCATTAATGAACATTTTGGACAAATAAAAGAAAACAAATTCAGAAGCTTGAGACTAACATCCGGTGGAAGATAAGGAGGGAGACGAGGGAGAGCTCCCAATGGTCTGGTAAATGCTCTCTCCAGTGCTCTATGGACATTTTCCTCGTGTCTCAACTTCTTCTTTAGTTTATCAACCTAAATAACACATTATCATAAGTACATTAATGCAGAAATGATAGGAAATAGAAGTGATTAATAAATCCCACATCTTGTTCCAAGGCCATCTTCCTTGCTCGAATCGAGCCCCGTCGACTTGTGATCGGTTTCTTGGGATCCATCGCACGATTGTTGTTCATTTCTAATCTCTCCTTTAAGTTGCCATAAAGAGAAGGCAACAATCAGCATCCACAAGAAAGGAATTACACATTATGGAAAAAGATAAAGTTCCTTGCACTAAGGGGCACTTATATGTAAAAGAAAAGGGAGAAAAAGAAATATTAAGGAGAAGAAGCAAAGTGAGAAGCTTTATTTCTAAGAATAATATGCACACAAAAAAGTTCCATAATCTACACAAACCAAAAAATCAAAAGATATTCCAACCATGAATGATGCACTTCAAAATGTCATTTTTTTTTCCTTTTTCCATTTCATTTTCCAATTTGATCCAAAATCCTTCAAGCCTTTTCATCAAAGAAGCTTAATTTATCAAAATAAAGAAAAAAATTTCATCCTCTGAACTAGTCATCTCTATAAAAATCTTGAAAATTTTGCATTAAACTGCACCATGTCACAACTTTGCAACCTGTAATCCAAAAACTGATTAAAAATTCAGATTTCAGTTACTTTTTCATGCTTCAAAGGAGCCTTCATAGGCTGCAAACTGTTCCTGGTTCTGGTATTCATCTTCGCCACTCCCAAAAAAAAAAAGAAACAGAGAATGATCCCTGCCACCATTAAAACCATCAATCACCACATAACAATTAAAGATTCTACTCATTTACGGCCATTAAGAGAAGGAGGAAGAAACCTTCAGAGGAATGAATTCATGGAAGAAGTCTCAGGCAGAAACAGAGGCAGTGGAAGAAAACGGGAACTATCTACAGACTGAAATACTGTTGAATTGATTGAAACCCACCTCAAAAAGCAATCTTATAAATCAACTTTAATGGTTTTCTGGTTGATCACTCTATTCTCTGTAAATTTTCTTGATCTGTTGAAGTAAATGCACATATCAAACACCAACCCACTGCGTCAATATATGTCATTTATTTTTAAAGAAAATGTATTCCTATTATGGACATATGACAACTCTGTGTGTGTGTATATATGCACACATAATTTAGAGACGCTTGATATATATATATAAAATTTACAGAGGCTTGATTTATTTAGATTTTGAGCATGTACCGGGAGAGAGAGTGTGAGGAAGACAGGGGGTGTACAACTGTGTGTCATCCCATTGGTGGGAAAAGTGGAATAAAATAAATTTAATATAATTTATTTTACTTTTTTATTTGTTTAATTATAATTATATTAGAGAATATGTTAGCAAATGATTGTGGAGTTTTTCATGATTGTGGAGTTTTTCTCGTTCGTGTGCTGTTGTTTTCACTTCCTCCGGCCCTAGATATACTCTTTGCTACATTGGTTTTTGGGTATTTGATGTGGGTTCTGACGAATCAGTCGGACGAGTTGTTCGTGCTGATGGGTATTTTCCCTTAGGCTCTCGATGCGGTATTAGCGCTGAGCTTCAGATCCGGCTGCTTCCCCCGTCTGCTATTGGGGGTTTTGGCAGCGTCTCCTTTCCCTTTTGGCCGCCTCTTGAGATCAGGCCTCACCTGCCACTCCTAATTTCTATTGCATCGTCTTTTCTGAGCGCGACTTTCATGCTCTGGAAGTCTCACTTTATTCGTGGTGGTTGCGAGGTAATCCCGCCGCTCAGCATGAGACCGTCTTTGGTGGCATGTACGGGATTAGGCAACATCCCAAGCATTATTTGACGTGTCGTGCGAGTTTTCCCTTTTTGCTATTGTTTTTTTGTTTATCTATCATATTATTTATATATCTTCTGTGTTAATTGGTAGTCATGTTTATGTGTGTCGTTGTTATATGGTGTATGTCCATAGTTTTCTCTCTGTTACTATTTTGTCCTCGTGGTGGTGGTTATTTTCGTGTGTCATTGTTGGATCATCACATGGTTTGGACTATTGGTTTCGGTCGTTCTCCGGGGCATCACTCGTTTGTTATAAGCCTTGAATATTTTTGTCCGGTAGGCCTCCATTCGATTGCCGCTCTTTCCATTTTCTCATATATCAAATCAAGATCCAACGTCCGACGCTCTATGTTATCCTTGTTGTAGGCTTGGATCCTGGCTGAGGTCGCTCCTATCTCTGCCAGCAACTCAGCCTTCGACCCATAGACCATACTGAAGGGCGTTTCCACTATAGGGACTAGCTCATCAGCCCAGTCCTTTCTAACCCCATTCAATCTGGCCCTCAAGACCTGCACTATAGACCTGTTGGTGACATTCGCCTGTCAATTACTCTGTGGGTAAGCCACAGAGGTAAAAGCCTGATCAATCTTCATCTCTTGACACCAAGCCATCAACATTCGGCACTATAGCTCTCAAATATTCAATCAACTTCTCGATCTTAGCCTCGAAATTCGCATACACCTACTGGGCCGCTAGTTGGGAGTCGGAATGAAGGACTACCCTGCTAGCGCCTACTTCCTGAGCTAATTTAAGCCCGGTTAGTACTGCTTCATACTATGCCTCATTGTTGGCGGCCTGGAAGTCCAGCTTGACCATCACCTCCATCTTCTCATCCGTCAGAGAGATCAACACAACCCGACTCCGCATCCTTCGCTGTTCGAGGCTCCAGCCACATACACCTTCCACATTTCATCCTGCTCAGATCCGATCATCTCTGCCAGGAAATTAGACAGTGCTTGACCTTTGATAGATGTCCTAGGCTGGTAGGATATATCATACTCACCAAGCTGTCTTGTCCATTTTACGAGTCTCCCTGATACCTATGCGTCATGATCCTTCCCATGGGACTATTTTTTAACATCGAGATGGGGTGGGACAAGAAGTATGGTCTCAATCTCCTCGCGGTTATAACCAGAGCTAACGCCAGCTTCTCCACCTCTGGGTATCTGAGCTCCGCCCCCAGTTGGGCATGACTGACATAAGAAACCGTTTATGGTCTTCTCCCTACTGCGTGTTTTGTGGTCGAGAGGTAAACCCACAACTTTTCCCTAGGATTGGGTTTGACCAACACGGGTAAATCGGTCAAATGCTTTTTTAAGTCAGTAAAGGCCTTTTCACATTCTTCGTTCCACTCAAATTTCTTGGTTTTTCTCAGCACTTGGAAGAAAGGATAACTCCTGTGTGCCGATCTGGATATGAACCGTGCCAGGGAAGCAACTCGACCTGCCAATTTTTGTACCCCCCTTATATTTTTAGGGGAGGTCTTGTCCTGCACGACCCTGACCTTTTCTGGGTTGACCTCGGTTCCCCTATCCGTCACCATGAAGCCCAAAAACTTACCGCTCTTCACACCTAAGACACATTTCGAGGGATTCAACTTCAACCCGAACTTGTTTAGGGTGGCAAACATTTCCTTCAAATCAGGTATGAGATCTGATTTGCTCTTCGACTTTACCAGTATATCATCGACATATACCTCAATGTTCCTCCTATCATGTCCTTCGAATACCTTATCCATCAACCTCTGGTACGTTGCCCCAGCATTTTTGAGGCCGAAAGCCATGACTACGTAACAATAGGTTCCATCTAAGGTGATGAAACTGACATTGTCTTGATCCTCCTCAGCCAAGGGAATTTTGTGATATCCTTGGTATGTATCCATAAAGCACAGTAACTCATGTTGGGATATGCCCTAAGACAATTCATTAGATGATTATTTATGACATACAATGTATTATGATTTTATTAATGGCAAATCATTATTATATCTTATTCGAATATCTGTGCAATATGAATTGATATATAAGTTAATGTCCTTAGAATAATATTGTATTGTTCTTAAAGATTATCCCTAGTCAAGTATTAACATGAATCGGGATAATGATAATGCATTGAGACTAGTATGTTTTGATTGATGAATTGTTCATAGATATGAGATATCAAATCAACACATGGGTACATGTTAGAGAATGATGTACTGGACAGACCCACCATGAGAATGCTACATGGATAGTTATATGAGTGTCATAAGCAATTTTTATAGTGATAATAATGTATGTAATCCTTACGACTTGAGATCATCAGATATCCCAACATAAGGAGTTATGTATCTTGATATTGTCAAACGTTACCTGTAACAGGGTAAACTATAAAGGCAAATATTGGATACACTACGAATTATGTAGAGGGATGTTGATTAATCAAGAAAGGATTTGTCCCTCCTATATAACAGGAGAAGTGTTTGGGCCCTTGATCAAGTATGACTAAAATGCATGGCCATGCTTGAATGAGTCTATATGTGATATCGAGCTTATTCGTTTATCTAGTTCTACTTGGGGATCAAGAAATAAAGATTGAATATACGAGTATGACTATTCCATGACTCGTGTTCAATCTAAACACATTGGACAAAGGGATTAAGTTACAAGATTAATATTATCACAAGTTCTTAGGTTATGTCGAATCAATGACATTCTTGTAATTTGGGTAGCCTTGATGTGTTGCTAGATACCGCTCATCGCTTGTGACATAAAATGAGATTTTATGTCACTGCCAACATTGCAAGATTCTATCGGGTCGCACAAAAGATTAAATCGATAAAGGGAATTATGCATTAATTAATTAAGAAGAGTATTAATTACATGATTATAAGGATTTTAATTAAATCATGGGTTTGGGCCCATGAGACTTTAAGAAAGTCTTGAACCTTAATTAAATCTTATAATATATTAACAAGGTTATAATTAATTGTTAATTAATCATTCAATTGATAACCTAGTCTAATAACCTAGCCACCTTAGAGCATTCAGCCGCCTCTTGTTCGAAGGATCACCGCCGCCGCCGCCGTGATCTTCAACAATTCCGGCCACCGTCTAGCGGTTTAGAACCGTGTGACTTTGCTTCGTTTATAAACAAGTCTAGCAACTTGTTATTAAATGATCCATTTTGATTTGATCGTGTGGATATCGTAGAGACAAAGGTGAAAAACTTTTGTTCGTGACTCGTGGTGCTACATCGCGGATCTTATGCATCAAACATGCTACAAGGGTGAGACTCTTTTAATCATTCCGATATGAATACTCTGTATAGGTCCTCGGTTTGGAATCCATTGTTTATTTCCGCTGCGCACTTGTGTTTTGGATTCCTTACAACTCATACCCCGAGGTTGAGTCCACGAGCTGATCAATTCGAGGCAGAGGGTAACAATCTTTGGGGCATGCTTTGTTCAGGTCTCTGAAATCGATGCACATCCTCCACTTTCCAGATGACTTTGGTACTAAGACCACATTAGAGAGCCAGGTAGGGAACTGTACTTTCCCTATTCTGTCCGGTGTTCAACAAGGTTTGGACTTCTGCTCGTATAACCTTATCTTTTTCTAGTCCAAAAGGTCTCTTCTTTTGCTTTGTTATTTTCACTCCTGGATCGACACTCAGCCTGTATTGCGCCACCTCAGGGTGGATTCCCGTCAACTCGACGGGAGACCATGCAGATATGTTCGCATGCTCTGATTGGCATTTCAGAAGATCCCGCTTCAACCTTGGTTCCAAATCCGAAGCCATTGTTGTTATTCTTTCGGGATGATCTGGGACCAAAATGATCGCTTCCCCTCCTTCCAGTATTGCTTGTACTTCTTTTTGCACAATATGAACTCCTCGGTCCCCGAGTTTCCATGGTCTCTCCTAGCCTTATCTTCTTCGCCTCCACCTTTATTGTTCCAGTGTAACATCTCTTTGTCAAGGGCTGGTCGCCTTTCACTTCCCCGGCCTTCTTCCCGACCGGGAACTTGATCTTTTGGTGGAAAGTAGAAGCTACGACTATGAACTCATCCATGGCCGACCTTCCTAGAATGACATTATAGGAGGACGGGGCCTCCACGGTGATTTGCCCGAGGGTATACACTGTATGGCCTGCAAAACCAAAAAGAGGTGTAATGATCTGTTCGAGACGGTAATCACCTAATTCCATCTGTTGGAAGGCATCATGGAATAGTACATTCACAAAGCTCCCGGAATCCACGAATACTCTCCTGACCTCGTAGTTTACGACGGTTGCCCTTATTACGAGGGCATCGTTATGAGGTGTTTGCAAACCATCCACGTCCTAGGGATCGAAGCTGATTATCACCTCGTCCTCGGCACTGACCGCCCTGCCTATGCTCAGGGTTTCTCTCTCTGCTTGCTGTTGTTCGAGCTCTGTTGAAATCATCATCAGTGGTTCCTCCCGAGATCATGTTGATAACACCCCGGGGTGGGGAATTACCTCAGATCGGTCTTTATTCATCAGCCTCCTGGGTAGTTCGCGATCCCGCCCCCACCCATGGAATGGGGCTCGGAAGTTATTGCGTGCACCCTGGCCTCGTAACCTTGGTGCGCCTCAGCCTCTCCCACGGGAAGGGCTTCCGGTGAAGATGCTTGGTCGGGCCACCATTTCTTTGAATTGGGGACTATTATGTATGACCTGCTCGAGCTGTTCGTCTAGATGATGGCAGTACTGGGTGTCATGCCCATTCGCCCGATGAAAAACACAATGCTGGCCCGCGGACTCCCGACTTTGCTATTTATATGGTAGAGGTTATTTCTGAAGGATTTGCTTCTCCTCGCAGATTTCGGACTGCTTCTTCCTTTGAGACTTTTAGGGGTGTATAGTGTGAGAAACGTCTAAGTCTTGCACCATTCGGATGTCTTTTCTCTCTCTGCTTGTACTGTTTATCGTCGGCTCTTCCGACTTCCTTTCTCCTCAGCTTTTGAGCTTCTTCCACATTGATATACTTTTCGGCTCGGGTCAGTAAATCATCGTAAGTGATGGGGGGATTTTTGACCAGGGACCGAAAAAATTCTTCTCCCCTCAGGCCTTGGGTGAAGGCACTGATCAGAATTTCAGCAGGGCACGCAGGTACTTCCAAAGCTGCGACATTGAAACATCTGATATACTCTCAAAGAGGTTCGCCCTATGTCTGCCTCATCTCGAACAGACTCAGCGAGGTCTCCTTGTACTGCTTACTGCTGGTGAACTGATGGAGGAAGGGGTTCGCCCTATGTGTTACTATTTTTGTCCTCATGGTGGTGGTTATTTTTGTGTGTTTCACTGCTAGCATCACATGGTTTGGACTAGGGAGCCTATCGATTTCGTGCGTCATCCAACGGTATGGTGTTTAGTAAAGGTTTTGGATGCGAGTGCTTGCGAGTTTGGCGATCTTTTCTCAGTTTATGCCCATCGTCTATCCCCATTTGTACCTTCGCGTGTAATGAAAGACAGTTACCTTACTTGTCCACACTCTGGGTTTAATGGTTTGAGGGAACCGGGTTTGGCTACGGTTATTCATGCCCCATTCTGGTCCAAGTATTGTGATTATGCATTGTGTTATTTTCTCATTCCCCAAAGTAGCACATCTTTTCCAACGAGGCGACGCTTGCCTTCTGTTAGCTCACTTGTTTTAGCGCTTACGGTAGTGTGAGTTTTATGATCGTTACTTCAGCAATTTATTATAAATGCCATGTTGGGAATCCATCAATCATAATAAGAAGCAGAATAAAAAATTGGATTCCATACCGAGGACCTATACGGAGTGTTCATATCGGGTGTATCGAATTATACATTTGACGCGTGTTTGAGCAGAATCCACGAAGCAGCACGTACTCGAGTCAGGAGCAAAACTTTTTTAGATTTTCTACGGTATCCACGATCAAATTGAAAAAAGAGATGTTGAAGAACAAGTTGCTAGACTTGATCTTCAACCGTGAAAGGATGAGCGACACCAAAACAAAGTGGCGGCCATCTCCTGTGCTAGGTTTAGCTTTTTCCTTTTTAAGTTAATCTGATTAACGTCAAAAACTCGTATGAAGCTTTAACCTAATACACATACAGATATACTAATAAGATTAGGCGGTTAAAATAATCAGATTAAGGCTTTCTGAGAACCCTAAGCCCATACCAATCTAATACCCGTATATATATCTATAGCAAACTTATATATATCTAATATATATGTATTCGGCCCATTCTATAATATCATATATTATTATTATATGATTAGGACTCTTCCTAATCAACTTAATTCATCCAATGAATTATATCTTCCCTTTATCGATTTAATCTTTTGTGCGACGTTAGGATCTTGCAACGTTGGCAGTGACATACAATCTGATTTTATGTCACAAGCAATGAGCGATATCTAGCAACACATCAAGGCTACCTAAGTTACAATAATGTCATTGACTCGACATAACATATGTCCTGTGATAATATTCACCATGTAACTTTGTCCTATGTGTTTAGATTAAACACGAGTCATGGAATAGTCATACTCATATAGTTCAATCTTTAATTACTTGATCCCCAAGTAGACTAGAATAAATGAATAAGCTCAATGTCACATATCGACTCATTCGAGCATGGCCATGCATTTTAGTCTCACTTGATCAAGGGCCCAAACACTTCTCCTGTTATATAGGAGGGACAAATCCTATCTTGATCACTCAACATCCCTCTACATAATTCGTGGTGTATCTAATGATTATCTTTATAGTTTAACTTGTTACATGTAACGTTTGACAGTATCAAGATACACGACTCCTTATGTTGGGATCTCTGGTGATCTCAAGTCGTAAGGATTACATACATTATTATCACTATGAGAATTGCTTACGACATTCATATAACTATCCATGTAGCATTCTCATGGTGGGTCTGTTCAGTACTTGTTCTCTAACATGCACCCATGTGTTGATTTGATATCTCATATCCATGAACAATTCATCAATCAATACATACTAGTTTCAATGCATTATCATTATCCTAATTCATGATAATACTTGACTAGGGACAATCTTTATGAGTAATACAATATTATTCTAAGGACATTAACATATATATATTCATATTACACAGATACTGGAATAATATAATAATGAATTACCTTTATTAAAATCATATTACATAGTATGCCAAAATCAATCATCTAATGAGTTGTCTTAGGGCATATCCCAACATGGAGAAGAACTATATTCATGTATAATTGTACACTAACTAGTATTAGAGTGTATAATGAGATTGGTGCATGTATAGATGTACTACATCTTGTATTGACATGTATAGAAAATAATTATGCATATTGGAGAATGATTTAGCATATATTGATGTGTGTGTGTACTATATCTTGAAGCATCTAGTTAGTAAGAAGACTAACTTGGTGGAATAAGTCTTGGGATGATGTATGTGTTGTATATCATCTTGTTGAACTATTGATTATTATATTGAGTTGTTGGGTTCTTTCAGAGCCTTCTAGGGCGTCTGGACAGCATGTAGGATAGCTTGACCTATACCATCGACGATAAGGTACGTAGTGACGTACATTGGTTAATGTGTTTTTTCCACTATATTGTTAAAAGTGAGGTGCCGCTTGAGTTTTGGGTCACCTTCGTGTTGAGCAACGTGTCATTATTATGTGGGTCGCCTTCGTGTTGAGCGACATATTATTATTATGTGTGTGTCGCCTTCGTGTTGAGCGACGTGTTATTATTATGTGTTGGTCACCTTTATGTTGAGTGGTGTATTATCATCAAGTGTGGGCCACTACTATCATGAGCGATGTAACATGGTTGCAAATAGGTCACCGATGGAACGAACGATGTACTATAATTATTTTTGGGTCGCCGGGGGTATGTGCGGCGTGATATTATGTTAATGAGGTCGCCTCGGAAATGAACGATGTGTGAATATAGGTGGGGTCACCGTTCGACCGAGCGATGTGTGAATAAAGTGCCTCGGTCGCCGCTATAGCAAGCGATGTAACGTGATTGTTAATTGGGTCACCGCTGTAGCGAGTGATATGTTAATATAATTCATGGGTCGTCGTTGGAGCGTGCGATGCGGATATGACTTATGGCGGGTTTAGAATTTAATGCTATGTCTTATGAGTTTGATCAATGATGGAATTGTGAGTACATGGACAATACAAGAGACTCCATCTTATTCTGATAGACTCGGGGAGTATCCTATTACTTTGTAGCATTTCATTTTGTCTATCTTACCTCACACATTAATCTTATCTTGTTATTGTGGTATGCTTACCCCGGGCGGGCTTGCTTCCGTGGAAAACCGGTGACATGACTAACTTTTGGAGGACTTGGGAGATAATGTTGGCATGCTTAGAAAGATATCAAAGATGAACTTGGGCTAGGCGTCGTAACTGTATAGTTATAGGAATCTTTTGATGTCCTTACTTTTTTTATGTATTAACTTGTCAGAAATTGTTCATTATCCCCCCTTTTAGATAATTTCCCTGGCTGAAAACTTATATATTGTTTTGATTTTGAAAAGTATTGTGATTTCCCTGGTTGTGAACTTTTATCTTTGAATTATGGTGTGTATAGATTGAGGATGTTTATGGTGGTGTGTATTTTTCCCGAATAGTCCAATTTATGAGGAGACTCTGCCAAATTTTTTGTAAAACTCCGCGACTTAATTATGATTAGGTGCATATGTTCATGCTTGATTTGCATTGAAGGGTCCTACAAGGACCATACTAGGGTTTACAAGATCATTATCCATTTTATAGGAACGATGGGGTCCAAGCTAGGGAAACTTCTTTATGACGAGTTCTGGGCCGACTCACAAGTAGCTTATCCTATGTACGATCCCAATTGATACGCGAAACTAACCCATGTACCACTTAGAGCAGATAACGTGGTTCTAAGGTAACTCCACCTCTGAGCCGAGATGGCTGATGCCGAGGATATACTGATGATCTGGGCTGAGTCAAAGACTCACTGGCCTGACGAGCTGGTATGAGGGAGGTACTAGCAAACTGGGATGAGAAGATACAATCACATTGGGCTGAGCTAAGACTTATTGGCATGCTGAGCTTTACTGAGGAGGTTATAGCAGACTGGGCTGAGGATATACTGGACCGAGAGCCTAAGGGTCATGAGCTGACAACAGGAACTGTCCGACTCCTGGGCCATTCGTACTGGGGCACTACCAACGAGGATGGGTCGGGTTTTACCCATAAAAGTTAGGGTCGAGATCGTACTGAGGTATCAAAGGACTAAATTAATTCTGACATTGAATATTCGAATTTCTATATGCAAACTATGAACAAAAATAATATAAGAGTGTGTTTGATAGAGAAGCCACATCATCAAACGCACATCTTGATTAACAAAAAAAAAAAAAATAGAAACTCTTTTTTTATTATATACTCAATTATTAATTAACAAATGCTAAAAACCAAATTATTTAAAAGTATATTTAACCGTGACTTTCCAATTCATGTTGACTCTAAGTGAGACAATAAGTAAGATTAAAGCTTGGGTAGTGTATATCCGTAAGGTTAAGAGAGTAAAATTATAGAATTTTTATTGAATATGCAAAAATATAAGTTTTTTAGTTTTAGTGGTAATATATATATATATATATATATATATATATATATATATATAATTTAATAGAATGTATATTATAAAAAATGAATTTTGTGTTTGAGGAGGGCAACTATCTCCAACTCTCTTCTTAAATTCGCACCTAAAGAAATAATACCAAGAGTGGATATTACATTTTATATAAAATTGGTCTGACCCAATTTTCATCACCATCACACATGAAAGAACAAGATTAATAAATGGTATTCATGTAGTTTTTCAATCCTACGAAGCACAAGGATGGTGCATAGCAATATCCGAGCTCGAACCCATTAACATAGCATATTTTGGGCAAATTCATGCATGAATCGGGTGTGAGTTCCGATCTATACACCAACATATACACAATATTCAACCATGGTTTATTAAACCATAACCGACAAGAGTTTATATGATTGATGCATAGAATGAGGCCCACACCCGATCATTCAAGAATTTCCCACAAAATTTGTATTAGGTGCTTTAATGTTCACATTTTTTAACGATGATGATGGAATTCGCCGCCGTTATTCTTTGAGTGTGCAGTTTTTATAAGAAAAGTTATTGAATGAGCTTTTTTAATGTAAATTGGTTATAATATTAAAATATTAAAGAAAGGACTTAAGGGGTGAAGAAATGGAGGTGTTACGGAAAAGCGAAAGACCAACTAGGCGCATTATAGTACCGCACGAAGCAGACATGCCATCTTTTCTGCGTCATCATGAGTTAACGTGAGCCTTCTCTTTTAACCATCAGTAACCCGAAAATGCCCCCGGATTCTTGTCATTGTCACAGGAATCAAAGCCGTGGGACTTTTGCGCCGTTTCCATGGCTTGGTGGAGACAAAAGGACAAAACTGGAATCTCCCATATTTTTCCTTAATTGTGGATGCAAATTGCAAAGGCTGCATAAATTCACATGGGTTGCCAACTAAAGTACTTTGCACATGAAAAACAAATCGATTGCAATTCAGTGGATTTAATTCTTGGAATATTTTTTTCAATTTGGTCATAATTATATGTCATTATATGATTTAATGCTACTATTAAGGATACCCAAGCCTTAGATATGAGAACAGATGACTGACTGTAGAGTTTCATCATGTATATCAATCGTGATTGAATTATAATATTTATCTCTTATTGTTTTCGATCGATTAGATACTTATATTGAAAATTGATGGACTTAAATATGAGAACCGATGATTGACTGTAGAGTTTCATCACGTATATCGACCGTAATTAGATACTTATATTGAAAATTGATGGACTTAAATATGAAACCGATACTGACTATAGAGTTTAATCATGTATATCAATCGTAACTGAATAATAATATTTATCTATTATTTTTTTCAATTGATTAACTCATAAAATTTATTTTTGAAAAAAACAGAATTAAGTTTTAATAAATATATAGTTTTTTTATCATGAGAGAGAATGATATTATTTACAAGACTCGAACATAAATCAATTCCCAAAGCGAGGATATGATAATTAATGAGGCATGCCTAAGGTGTATGATAAGAATAGAAAATGAAGAGTGAAGCCATAATGATGTGTGGTGAATGGTGATGATAGTTTTACGGAATTATAATGAAATGCACCAACCAACTTACTAACATGTGACAATCAATACCAAGGTTACTTTATATAATTAAAGATAATTACATATGTCTCCCTTGTAGAATAACTGTAGATATCCTTCTATAATTGAGACTCAATCAAATTTAATGATGAATTTTTTAAAAAATTTTGAATGTAATTTCAATCACCAATGAAATATATGTAGAAAATAATCAATGTATATTTAAAAATTTGTTGTGCATTTTTTTAAAAAAAATATTATAATTAAATACTAGAAAATGAAAGATACTGCTATGATTTGGATTATAGTAGAAAGATTAGACCGAAATGACACATTATTATTTTTTAATTGAAGATCTCACCATCTCCGTGCATGGAAAGATTTGAGCTTAATTAATTATGATTATTCGCCCATCAGACTTTAATATATGAATACTGTGACAGATTAATATAATTGATCACACAAATTTTATATTTTAATGATACTTTACATCTGATTATACTGATTTATCGACCGAGTGATGCTTGAATTAACCCATTCTTGGTGGACGAATATCAATCTCGAGAAAATTAAATAAACCCAAAAAATACTATGAAGGTTAATGTCAAATCCCCAAACCTCCAAAATTGATTGTGATGGCACACAATAGCACCTGACCCGCTAGTATCGGAGCTAAGATCGCATGTTTGATTCACACGAGTTACACACGAGTTACACGTTAGTACGTTACTGAGGGGGCATTGTTGCAAACCAATAAAGAACAATTGAAATATGAAATTTTGGTGGATGCATGAATAAAAAAGTTAAACCCACGTTGTTACCATGTTGCTCTACAGTTTTTGATCTGTGGGAAGAATAATATATGTTAAGTGAAATCAGTGTTTGTTAACATAATAACTCGACGAATCAACAAGCAGGGGCGGGGTCACCCAATTTAGGGTAGACTCCAGCTTCATTCAATTTTTTTAAAAGAACAAAATTTTAGTGTTAATTTTCAAAAAAATTATATGGGCAGATGCCAGATGCTTGTGATGAAGCATCTAGGAGTACCAGAGCTCAGTGAGTGCGAGCTCAGGTTTAGCGTTATTGAATCTGGATCCCAGTATTTTCAGTATTGTTATATCGATTACATATGATAGATGACATTATGTAAATATTTTTAGTATGTATATGTGCTGGATGTTTATTGTGCATATGATAGATGGTATTATGTATATACTTTCAGTGTGGGTATATTGATATATGTATGAATGTTGATATCTCCCTCGTGCGATGATGTCATGTCAAAATTTTTAGGGCCACATGTTGGTAAGTTTAAATAATCTTCCACTGTTTACGTTAAAATAATCCATGTGTGATAATTAACCACTTGATTAGGAACAGGCTCTCACAGTTGCTCTGATAGCAACTGTGATTTTTTAGTCCAACCTTTTAAATCATCGTTACCTCCTAGACCTACATAATCCGATCAGCATCACGTAATATTGATTCATGGTTCCACCCCAATCTACAAGGTTGGTTGCGACAATATCATAAGTATACTTAATATTTGCATAATTTCATTAACCAAACAAATGAGTACAATATATTAAAAAGGCAGATCGAAAGGTCCACCTTTACAGTCATGTACCAAATCTTTTGCTAGTCTATGCACAAGATTATTATTGATCAGTCCTAATTCTTGATTGTCATTAGACATGATTTTACATTTGAAGTCATAGCTTCTATATCTTAAACTAATGGGTCAAGAACAATTATTTGAACAACCCTTTATTAAAGTTTTTCTTTTAAATCCCTTTATTAAAGTTATAAGATAAAAGGGAACTTGAATCTGACGTTAAAGTCATATAATCACTATGGCAAACTATGCCTCGCCCACGATTCTCAAACTTAATTTCTACTCCAATTATTATATAATTCCGAGTTCAAATCTCAATTTGATGAGAACTATGACCATTTCTACTGTATATCTTTATTTTGTTCTTCGCATGGAAAATACTTATATGGACCTAGTATTTATAAAGACCAAAAAAGACATAAATATATATGTATCTATATATATATATTGATATTTGTAAGATCGACTTAGAAATGTGAGACCGTTCTTCACATTGTTCCATATTACTGATTGAATTGAATTCAAGCCTTAGTTAACTATTGATGACATCATTGTCTCTGTTTTTATTTAATAATACAAGCATAGGTATGTTTGTTCCTCGTGATAAAGGAATCATTAATATAATAAACATTGGCTCGTACAAATTTATTTCTTTAAGATTCACCTGAAATTAATAAACCAATGATTGAAGTTTTCTTCTTCTTTCTTTTTTCCCGGGTGAGCACGGATCGAGGCGGATTTAGATTCCAAAACGAGGAAAAAATGATATAACATAAATTTGTGAAAAAAAATTATGAGGGTAAAATATAATTTGAAGGCAGAAAAATGCAATTTTCAGAGGGAAAATACAATTTTAGAAGTAATAAAAAAGTTATTTTTTGAGGGAGATTACTTGTCCTTACGTTTGCCCTTGAGCACGAACAACATATTTATTAAACTTTTATGGCTTAAATCATGATACAAAGTTTGTAATATTTTTTTTCTGAAATGTGAGGTACCCCCACTTTGTTGGTGGAGTTTTGATGCCATGTTATAGGGGTTGACTTGGTGGAAGTGGGCAAGAATCTATATATATATATATATAAACTTTATTCTATTATATATCCTTGAGGGGTAAATTCTCTAACATTGGAATCTCTAACATAGGAATTTCAATGGGTGTTACGATGATTAGGAAAGGTTAATGTTAGTATTATTCATTGCAAAATAAATGGCAAGAATTCAGATCACGAGAGATTAAACAAAAGGGGCTTGTTATTGTGTGGGGACTACTCCATATTGATTCAATAATTGTACTCTCTTCCCATTCAGCTTTCCACAAATCGTCATCTTCATCTTTGTCTCCCCATGGTAATTTGCATGCTACACCCCAACTTAAATTTCCTAGTGTTTCCACATAAACAGTTGGTGATAATAGTTGTGAGGTTCCTTTTTAGTTGTGCCCTCGAGGACAACAACAACACAAGCTAGTTGTGGAATCATGAGGCTAAGATGTGTCTCCAGCTAGTTGTGGAATCATGATGCTAAGATTATCGTCAACTACTTCGACCAAAAAATAATAAATGTAAATATGTAGTACGATATGCCTAGAAATGAGCACCACTCGATATAAATTTGTTGGAATTACAAGACATATCATCTGTACGTTCGTAGATGAAGTGACCATAACCATCTATGGCATAACAAGTCTGACTTATTGACACCCACATGGTGAAGCCTCTAATGTCGCGCTTATTATAGAGCTTTGTGCTGCCACTGTATAATGAGATAAAATTACACATTTGCTAACAGTTATAATTTTTGACCTAGTGATAAGTGTTTGATCATATGTGATTCCAACTATTCAAGCCAACATCAATATAATCTCTCAAAGTTACATTGTCAATGTGTGATTGTTATGTCAGGGATGTGTACATGAGGTAATGTAGGATATAATCAAATGTTATTAGAGCTGCATTTGAAACCATACTCGATAAAATGAACGAGTAAAAGAAAAAAAAAATTATCATCTCTTTTATTATTTTATATTTTCTCCAGATTGTACCTCATGACTGGTATAAAATGGATGATAAGGTTATTATATTTTAATATTGGGTTGATATATAAATGAGTTAAAATCGGATGCAAATATTTCTCCTGTTGCTTCGTCTCATTAAATTTAATCATTTAAAAAGCTAGATTGGATCGGCTTACCCTCGGGAACGGAAATAGGCATGGAATTCTATTTTTCAAAAGTATAATCAATATTATAATATACTATTTGGAGTATTTATTTGTACCCTTCACCTTTTAGATAACTAGAAGCTAATTTTTTTATCCAACAAGCTATTATGAAACATGGGATCGTCTCACTTTTTAGGAGCAAGAAGACAAAATAAAAATAATAATTCACATTTTGGTGTGTGAAATGATGATGATAAAAATGGAGTTTAATAAAAGGGTGAAAGCAATCCCACATGCTAAAAGCAGTCCATAGGTTAGTCATGACACTCAAATGCCAAGCCAAAGTTTGCTGTTGTCAAGGGCAACGTTAGATTTGATCCATATTTATTGAAATTTTATAGATTATTTAATTTTATTGTCTTTCGATTATAACTTCTACGTTACTGGAGTTAGTGATGGATTACCCAATATGATTTTGAAAATAGGCAGATTACCTCATGTAGTTTGAAAATAGCTATTTTATACCATTGTGGCTTTGAAAATAGACAGTGTTTTGAAAATAAGCATTTTAACTAATGTAGTTTTGAACATAAACACTTTATCCCCTTGTTATTTATGAATAAGTGCAAAATACCCCTCCGAAGATGCAATTTTTTCAAACCACAAGGGATAAAGTGTCTATATCAAAACCACACGGGGTAAAATGTCTATTTTCAAACCAATGCGATAATCTACCTATTTTCAAAATCAAATGATGTAAAATGTCTATTTTGAAACCATAAGGGGTAATCTGCCTATTTTGAAAACCACATAGGGTAATCCGTTACTAGCTCACATTATTGCGTAACAACTTATGTCGTATCAATTAATTAAATGCTTTGCCACATACAATGTATTTGGATCAATAAGTTCGATGATTTAATGCTAATAACGTGTTAATTATTTATGAATAGTAGATAAGGAGCTACAAGTTAATCAAATATGCTAATAACTTCTAGCTTAAGTGACACTGTTCACTTCGACGAATTGGGAAATTTCAGGTTCCAGACCTTCTCACCTCTCTCAAATAAGCAGTGTAGGTTATTACCAAAAAAGTTAAATCAAATATTACAAAGAATCACTTAAGATGGCAATGATAGAGGGTTTCAAATAAAAATTTCTTGGAAAACAAACAAACAAACACACATATATATATATACATATATATATATATATATATATATATAATTAATGTGTGAAAACCTTGTAAAGCTCTATATCTTTTCATCGGGGTCCTCCAAATTTAATGTAAACATTTAACATGAGAAAATAACATGTCAAATGTATTGATTCAACCCCTTGTCATCGGTAATGGCCAATCAAATAGAGATATTTAATTTTTAGTATATAAATTTTGGGTTTTTTTTAATTTTTTTTTTGAACTAATTGTGTCAGGAGTACTATTCCTAAAAATGTTTAGACATATAAGAGAGATAATACTAAAACCTCCCCGATAAAACCCTTATTAGGATATAAATTTTGGACTGAAGTGAAGACAAATTGCAAGTTCGTCGGCCTTGTCGGGATGGATAAGAATTCATGAATATTTTGGATAGACTCGAGTTTGAGTCACACTTGGTGGGCAAAAATTGATTTTAGCCCATCCCCACTAAAAAACATAAAAAGAAAAAGAAAAAAAAAATGCATAAGTCCTGTGAATTATGATCGAATGCGTTTTACATTCATATAAATAAACAAATTCGAATTATATATATATTAAAAGGGAATTTCGTTAGCGGTATAAAACCATACTGTACAATCCAGATGCTCGCCAGCCAATAAAGAAAACAACCGGTTCATCTTGTCTGCTTGTAGAAAGAATCCTTAACTAATTCAGTACTATTGTATTAATTAATCTCCAAAAAGATTAGTTGATCAACATGTATTTTGTACAAATTGGGAAAATTTTGAAAGTTGAATAAGAGGAAGACTCCAAATTCTGTAGGGGTGCAATATGACAAAAACAGACAAATAAATAATTAGTGAAGAGGAAGCTCCCTGTAAAGACCAGTCCTTGTAGCTCTTTGGATCTTGCCTTTGCCAGCCCACACTGGTCCTCCTAGTCCCACACTCTTTACTCACACACTTGGTGAACAGATTCAAGAATTTAACTTAAAATGAGTGACAAATTATCACTGTTAAGTATGAATTTTTAATATTTTTTTAACAAAATAGAAACAGTTTGGTAAATAAACTTATCGCACCTATAAGTGTAATTTTAGAGTCCGAATAGGGTTGTGAAAAAATATTTAAAAAAAATTAATGAGAAGTTAAAACATAAGTTTTTTTATTGATTATGTATCTTTCATAAGTTGTATTGTGCAAAACAAATTATCAAGTGGTTTTTCTGTTTTGTAGGATTTACGAAAATCTAAGAGTTTTTTTGTCTATTTTATTTAACATGTGGGAGTTTGTGCAATGTTTCAAAAAAAGTGGTTTTTTTTTTACTTTTTTTTATAATACATTTGAGTTTCATGCCGAATTTTTAAAAAAAACAAGGTTTTTTTTGTTTATTTCTTAACACAGTAGAGCTTCGTGCATATTTACTATAACACATGAGGTTTTATGCTTTTTTTACCCAAAAATTAACTAGAGGTTAAAACATAAGTTTTGTGTTGATTATGTATCCTTCACAAGTTGTAATGTGCAAAACAAATGTTCATTGAAATTCTTTCATAAGTTTTTTGTTGATTATGTATCACTTATTCCAACCAAGAAGTTTCGTGTCAAGTCTCCCACTTCTAAACAAATGTTCATTGAAATTCCGATTGAGCTAACACCTAAAACAGGTCAAAATTCAGTTCTGGCTCCAACGCTTACTGCAGCCGATCATCAAGATTCTACATACCCAGGCACTCAACAGAGATGTGAAGTCTATGCATGTAGTACTCCCCTCCAAGAGGTTGTGTTCTTTATCGTCGGCAGCATTTCAGCTCACTTGCTGTTGATGGGTTCCATACACGGGATAGGCACCATAGACAGCTGCAGAGTACACGCTTGGGTCGTGGGGTGGCGGTGGCAGAGCGTATCCATAGCCATCAGAGAAAGGTACCCTAGTATTGTCCCGTCCATTGATTTTCATAATCAGTTGGGTTGCAGCAAATAGTTACATGGGATGCAAAAACTAAAGCAAATCAAGAAAAAAAGGAAAAAAGGTTCTCAAGAAATGAGAGGTGCTAAAGGTTAAGCAGACCGATTCATCATGGGAAAAAGAAACTAACATTATAACTTACTTCAATCCATGGATATTGATGTCTCATAGTAGAAAAAGTGAATTGTAAGATCGTTAATATCAACCATAATGGAAGGTGTAAGAAAATGAGTCGTATTTCTCAAACCACATATGACATGCATGTTAACATGCTAACGTGATTATACACAACGTCTTGCAAGAGACGTATCATGGAACATGTACAAACACTTTGGCTGAAAGTGACAAGAATGGAGACGTGTTTGAGTTGGAATGGAACTCTTCAACACAATATGCATTATAAATTGTGTCCGTCTCTCAAATATTCATACACCAAAAACACGTAATCATCTCTCGTTCTTTATAAACGTACCTCTTGGAATATCACCGACGACCCGAGGGTTTAAAGCGTGGCAGAAAATAAAGTGCTCTGGTAGTGATTCACTAACGTGCTGCAACCAGAAGCTAGTAGACGAACACCAAGATCCGAGATAATTCTTCAGCTGCAAATAGGTATTATCAGGTATATCGAAACCATCTTCGATATTTGATTTACCACTATATTTCCCAACATAAGGTAATCTACAAATTAAGAAACGTAAATGTACTCGTATTTTAAAATGATGCATGGTCTCTTATTCACGGATTGCATCGAATGACACATTATTATATCATTTTAGATCAGTTAAAGTCGTTCAACACGATACTTGAAACAAGAGCAAAAACACTTTTTTGGAATAGAAGTAGAAGTGGCAAAAATATACAATGACATGACAAATGAACGGATTTTTTGATGCTACCCCTCATGGGCAGTGTCCTGAGGGGTCTATCCATCATGCATTGAGAATATTTCTTTTAGAATATTCCTAATGTATGGTAAGATGTACCTCTAAGTAGGGGTGAGCATTCGGTCGGTTCGGTTACCGACCGAACCGAATTTCTGAAAACCGAACCGAACCGATTTTTAAAATTGTAACCGAACCGACCGATTTATTTTTCGAAACCGAATTAACCGAACCGAATAAAAAATCGGTTAATTCGGTCAGTTACAGATAAACCGATTTTTTATTCGGTTCGGATTCGGTTATTTTTACGACCGAAGTAACCGAACTTGTAGGAGCTAATAAGCAAGAATTTTTGACATTTTTAATCACAAAATGCAGACGTTGATATGAAGTTAAACATTTGAGTTCAAATTGTTGGTCACAACCAATAACTTATACAATCACTACATTCATTGAGCTGTTTTAGCAAGTTTCCAAGTCTACATTAATAGAATATAACAATCACTCACTAGCAATCCGCATACCAACTTGTTGGTCGACAAAAAGGTAATCATGTGAACCATGGTCACAGATACGCCTTTGCTCACAAGTGTATCTGCAATCCAACCCACAAAATTTGCAGAAAAGGCCATAGTAAGCCAGTAAGATTGAACTTCCAACACCTACAAATTCATGAAGAAATTTTTGGTCAATTAATTAAGTCTGAATTATCAAGGAGCTTGGATTGCCAATAAATTCAATTCTCGCCACATGCAGAATTAAGTATTTGTTGCCACTTTAATTATAAGTCGAAACAAGGAGTTCAAGCAAATAATGGAAACCTAAATCCTTACAATAACAAGAGAATTTGAACTCAACTCTATATCTGCGAATAAAAAAACTATCTCCTCCCACCACAGAAAAGGCAACTTGCAACCAAATTTGATAATAAAATCGAAACAGAAGTTGACAAACCCTGCAAAAAACAAAGGAAAGGTTAACATTATCAATTATATGCAATTCTAGATCAATTAAAATATTTAAAACATAACATTGGTACCAATGCAGTTCAATGATCCTCCAGTGTTATCGAAGAAGAAGAGTCCAATGCAAATTTTGCTAAATCTAAAAAACAATTGATGACAAATAAGTAAAATAATTTAGTATTTTATAATGGTAAAAAGAACTAAATATATATATTTTTTAATAAAAGTTACCACTTTCAAGATTTTCAACATCCTCCAAAATCTCTTCAACATTGATTGCTACTGGGCATTAACGAAGCCAGTCTTGTGTGCAAATAAGACTTTCCACAACCGTAGGAGTCATCAATCAAGTACTCGACCACCGGTACTGAATGAAGATTCAGAAACGACTGTTGATATTGGAATAGCCAACACATCACGAGCAAGTATGGGAAATCTGTGACAATTTTGCTTCCACCATCCCAAAATGTCGAAAGAATCAGAATACTCCTCAACAATTTCATTGAGATACTTGTCCAGCTCAGACATACTACCATCACCAAAATTTTGTGCCTTTTGTCTTTTATACTTCGCAAGGATTGATTGCCTCTTCAAATCTGTTTGGCTCAATATCACGTGATTCTTGAATAGACAACAATTTAGATGTACTAGGCTCCATTTTGTCCTTATAATCCTTGTACAAAGCAAGTAAAATCTCCTTGACTGTCTTTCCTACTCTTGCACCATTTTCACCTCCAAACAATTCCATCAACATGAATTCAACAAAATCCATATGTCTTGGATCAAGCACCACCGCAATAAAAGTAATTTATTCATCTTTTCAGGATCTCCCAAATACTTATCAAATTTCTTTCGCATTCTTAACCCCATGGAATAAACACCAAAATCATCACTTTCTTGCCACTCCTTCAATATAGTATGAATAGAACTGATCTCGTGTGCAAAAGTATTGGAAGTGACATATAATGAACCCGAAACTTTTAATGTTAGTTCATAAAAAACTTGCAATAAAGAAGCAAAAATTCTAGCATTATTCCAATCTGTACTTGTTGGCCTCCCATCAAAAGTCTTCATTTCTTTTTGAGGTTTTCCGTCTGATCCAAATATCACCTCTCCATCGCCATTGAAAATATCATCCCATTTTTTAAATTGAAGATCTAATTTAAAACATGGATCTTGTTCATCAAACCTATCAAAAGCTCTTTCAAATTTTTGAGCTACATTCAACATCAAAAAAGTTGAATTCCATCTTGTTGATACATCTAGACATAAGGAATTCTTGCTTTCAGTTTTTTCAATCTTAGCACATTCTTTGAACTTGCTTATTCTCAAGGGGGATTGCTTAACATATTTCACTGCATCTCTGACTCTCATCACAGATTCATTTATATCTTTTAAGCCATCAGCAACAATCAAATTGATAATGTGAACTACACACCTCATATGAATGTATTCTCCCTTCAAAATAGTAGAACTCCAATTAGACATCTTTCTTCTAAAATTATTGATACCAACATCATTGGAACTTGCATTATCAACTGTAATAGTGAAAACTCTATCAATTCCCCAACCCCTTAAGCAATTTTCAATGGCTAAACTAATTGATTCACCTTTATGACTTGTAATTGGACAAAAATTGAGAATTCTTTTTTGCAACTTCCAATTTTTGTCGATAAAGTGGGCTGTTAGACACATGTAATTGATTTTTTGAATTGAAGTCCATGTATCTGTTGTCAAACACACTCTTTGTGATGAAGCACACAACATACTTTTCAAATTCTCTCTTTCAATTCTATATAAATCAACTTCTCCTTCTACAACGTTCTTCTCATTGTAGCTTAAGCATGGCTAGGGTTGAGCAAAAATTTGGTTAAACCGAATTAACCGACCGAACCGAATTATTTTTGAAAATCGGTTTGGTTAATTCGAAATTAAAAATCGGTTAACTCGGTTAATTCGGTTCGGTTACAGCTTTCATTTTTTAAAATTCGTTTAACCGAATTAACCGATTTAATTTTAAATAATATTAAATTTTTTAAAGGCTTAAATAAATTTTTGTGGGCTTTTATATTTGTGGGCTCAAATTCGGTTATTCAATTCAAGCTTCACCCAATTATTTCTTCTTTACGTGTTGCCCTAATCAAGTAATCCCCAAACTAAGCTGCTGCAAGCCTGCACTTCAACTCTCAGTCTGTAGAGTCAAGAGCATCAGACGTTGCAAATCGAAAAATTGTCCAAAAGTTTGTCCATTTCTCCCTCCGCTTCCCTTCGCTGAATCGCTGCTACGGAGTACGGCCTATGCATCATTTCAATTTTCAGGTAAGGTTCGAGTTCGACAACAGTAGACACTTCTCCATGCACTTGGCTGCTTCCCTTGATTTATATCCTAAGATTCTTTAATATGTTCATATTTAACAGTGTTGTAAACTTGTTATTGATTTTGGGTTAAGATTTTGGGGATAACGAGATAAATTTGAAATATCTGAACGGGTTTTTGCTTCGAAATCGTAGCAGCTTTGGTTAATGCATGTTCTTGGTGAATTTCGTAGTATTCTGATTGACATTCGGAATTAGATTCTTCATTATGCTTCCCTTGGTGTAAAGAGAATATTATTGTTTCATTTATGCTTAAAAACGTGTTAAAGCAGGTTCTTATATCTGATAGGCTACAGGCATCAAAATTCTTGCTACTGTATGTTGTTAATGTAGAATTCGTTGAAGATTCACAGTTTTCTAATTACTTCGGACAAAAACTTCGAATAGGGAATAGGTACTTGTAGATGGCAACACAAGAAAATTTATCGAATATGGATATTGATGGTAGTTGTTCCATACCACAACCTTTGATGGAAGCATGTGCGGATTCTAAAGCTAAGACAAGTAAGCGAAAAACAATGAAACCAAGAAGTGAGGTATGGGAACATTTTACAAAATTCATCAATGACAGTAAAGAAAATAAGGCCAAATGCAATTATTGTGAGAAGACATTTTGTTGTGATCCATACAAAAATGGAACTGCTAGTTTGAGGGCTCACATGAACTCATGTAAAAACCACCATCATGTTGTTGAAACAACTCAAGCACAATTAAGTTTACAACCATGTGCAAAAGGGAATGAGGGCATGCTTTACTTCTTGGAAATTTGATCAAGAAGCATATAGAAAAGCTTTAGCTAGAATGATTGTAGTTGATGAACTCCCTTTCAAATTTGTAGAAGGAGAAGGGTTTAAAATATTTATGGCAATGGTGTGTCCAAAATTTCGAATTCCTTCAAGATGAACGGTTGCACGCGATATTGTTGATTTATATAGAATTGAAAGAGAGAATTTGAAAAGTATGTTGTGTATTTCATCACAAAGAGTGTGTTTGACAACGCATACATGGACTTCAATTCAAAAAATCAATTACATGTGTCTAACAGCCCACTTTATCGACAAAAATTGGAAGTTGCAAAAAAGAATTCCCATTTTTTGTCCAATTACAAGTCATAAAGGTGAATCAATTAGTTTAGCCATTGAAAATTGCTTAAGGGGTTGGGGAATTGATAGAGTTTTCACTATTACAGTTGATAATGCAAGTTCCAATGATGTTGGTATCAATAGTTTTAGAAGAAAGATGTCTAATTGGAGTTTTACTATTTTGAAGGGAGAATACATTCATATGAGGTGTGTAGCTCACATTATCAATTTGATTGTTGTTGATGGCTTAAAAGATATAAATGAACCAGTGATGAGAGTCAGAGATGCAGTGAAATATGTTAAGCAATCCCCCTCGAGATTAAGCAAGTTCAAAGAATGTGCTAAGATTGAAAAAATCGAAAGCAAGAATTCCTTATGTCTAGATGTATCAACAAGATGGAATTCAACTTTTTTGATGTTGAATGTAGCTTAAAAATTTGAAAGAGCTTTTGATAGGTTTGATGAACAAGATCCATGTTTTAAATTAGATCTTCAATTTAAAAAATGGGATGATATTGTCAATGGCGATGGAGAGGTGATATTTGGATCAGACGGAAAACCTCAAAAAGAAATGAAGAGTTTTGATGGGAGGCCAACAAGTACAGATTGGAATAATGTTAGAATTTTTGCTTCTTTATTGCAAGTTTTTTATGAACTAACATTAAAAGTTTCGGGTTCATTATATGTCACTTCCAATACTTTTGCACACGAGATCAGTTCTATTCATACTATATTGAAGGAGTGGCAAGAAAGTGATGATTTTGGTGTTTATTCCATGGGGTTAAGAATGCGAAAGAAATTTGATAAGTATTGGGGAGATCCTGAAAAGATGAATAAATTACTTTATATTGCGGTGGTGCTTGATCCAAGACATAAATTGGATTTTGTTGAATTCATGTTGATGGAATTGTTTGGAGGTGAAAATGGTGCAAGAGTAGGAAAGACAGTCAATGAGACTTTACTTGCTTTGTACAAGGGTTATAAGGACAAAATGGAGCCTAGTACATCTAAAGTGTTGTCTATTCAAGAATCAAGTGATATTGAGCCAAAAAATTTGAGCCAAACAGATTTGAAGAGACAATCAATCCTTGCGAAGTATAAAGACAAAAGGCACAAAATTTTGGTGATGGTAGTATGTCTGAGCTGGACAAGTATCACAATGAAATTGTTGACGAGTATTCTGATTCTTTCGACATTTTGGGATGTTGGAAGCAAAATTGTCACGGATTTCCCATACTTGCTCAAATTGCTCGTGATGTGTTGGCTATTCCAATATCAACAGTCGCTTCTGAATCTTCATTCAGTACCGGTGGTCGAGTACTTGATTGTTTTAGGAGTTCATTGACTCCTATGGTTGTGGAAAGTCTTATTTGTACACAAGACTGGCTTCGTTCATGCACAGTAGCAATCAATGTTGAAGAGATTTTGGAGGATGTTGAAAATCTTGAAAGTGGTAACTTTTTATTAAAAAATATATATATTTAGTTCTTTTTACCATTATAAAATACTATATTATTTTACTTATTTGTCATCAATTGTTTTTTTAGATTTTGCAAAATTTGCATTGGACTCTTCTTCTTCGACAACAATGGAGGATAATTGAACTGCAATGGTACCAATGTTATGTTTTAAATATTTTAATTGATCTAGAATTGCATATAATTGATAATGTTAACCTTTCCTTTGTTTTTTGCAGGCTTTGTCAACTGCTGTTTCGATTTTATTATCAAATTTGGTTGCAAGTTGCCTTTTCTGTGATGGGAGGAGATAGTGAGATGGTTTTTTTATTCGCGGATAATAGAGTTGAGTTCAAATTCTCTTGTTATTGTAAGGATTTAGGTTTCCATTATTTGCCTGAACAGTCACTCATAGATAATCTCCTTGTTTCGACTTATAATTAGAGTGGCAACAAATACTTAATTCTGCTTGTGGCGAGAATTGAATTTATTGGCAATCCAAGCTCCTTGATAATTCAGACTTAATTAATTGACCAAAAATTTCTTCATGAATTTGTAGGTGTTGGAAGTTCAATCTTACTGGCTTACTATGGCCTTTTCTGCAAATTTTGTGGGTTGGATTGCAGATACACTTGTGAGCAAAGGTGTATCTGTGACCATGGTTCACATGATTACCTTTTTGTCGACCAACAAGTTGGTATGCGGATTGCTAGTGAGTGATTGTTATATTCTATTAATGTAGACTTGGAAACTTGCTAAAACAGCTCAATGAATGTAGTGATTGTATAAGTTATTGGTTGTGACCAACAATTTGAACTCAAATGTTTAACTTCATATCAACGTCTGCATTTTGTGATTAAAATGTCAAAAATTCTTGCTTATTAGCTCCTACAAGTTCGGTTAATTCGGTCGTAAAAATAACCGAATCCGAACCGAATAAAAAATCGGTTATATCGGTAACCGACTGAATTAACCGATTTTTTATTCGGTTCGGTTAATTCGGTTTCGAAAAATAAATCGGTCGGTTCGGTTACAATTTTAAAAATCGGTTCGTTTCGGTTTTCAGAAATTCGGTTCGGTCGGTAACCGAACCGACCGAATGCTCACCCCTAAGCATGGCAATACGATATAGGCAACATTAAGGCACTTCTAACTAGTAAACTTACCTGCTAGAAAATTGTACAAGGCCACATCCTTTCCCAACCGGAATTTTAACGGATATGATTTCACCGTATTCTGAGAAAGGTTGTCTGAGTTTATCATTGGCGACATTGGGATCGAGTCCTCCAACGAAAATCTACAAAAATCATAGATTAAACATGATTTTTTTATGATAAAGAGGAGAACAAAAAGGATTAGATAGCCAACTGTTGTGTTTAAAATCATTCAGAGAAAATATAATACTGCACTACATTCCAGCTTAATATAATAACATATAGGAATGTCTCAAAGTCCGGACAAGAAGTAGAGCTAAACAATTGTTTAAATTGAAACAATGAAGAAGCAGAATTGTAAAAGGTCTAATTGTGAATGTAAACATATAATTTCACAGAAACATATCAATATGCTAATTCACGAAGCGTAATGAAGATCTCATGATCTAATGCAAATTACAAGGTAATATTAAGTTCTTCATGTTTTTTTTTTTTCTACTCGAACCCGTTAAGTCACCACACAGTTTTATCTTTATAATCTTTAAATAATCCAACTCATGCAGGAATGGAACAAGAAAGATTTCCTTTTAAACAGATTCAATACCCGAGTATTACTTCTGCATTGACAATCAAAGTAAAAGGGTGAACAATAATTGGACATAAAGTTTTCATCGGTTGTAAGATATCTTGTGGTGAGTACGGAGGTAGATAACTAGATGTCTTCCTAGGTGTTGCTGCACCAATGCGCATGGGATGACTCAAACAATAGACACCATTCATTTCAGTTAAAGCTTGTGATCTTTCACTATCATCTCCAAATCTCACGAAACCATAGCCTTTTGAACGGCCAGTGTTGGCATCAATGACTACTTTAGCTCCTTTAACAGAAGGTATTTACTAGCAAAAGTTTCATGCAATAAAGTATCAGTAAGACAGTAACATCTGCAGCTAAATCTCCTAGGAAGATAGAAAGATCTGAGCACTTATTTGAACGTTTATCGCCCATGCTAAATGCAGCACAATTCAAACGGAGAATATTATCAGTTTTAGGCATGATAAATCTGGTATAAGTATCCAGTACTTTCTCAGCAGCCGTTTGAGTAAAGACTTCCACAAATCCATATCCCTCAGAAACCCTTGTTTGTTTGTTACAAATAACCTTTATAGATGCCACCTGCACAAGGGTCATTTTTCTCGTAGCGAAGATGCAAGGTAACCTCTACATTTCGATTTAGTATTTGAAATCAAAATATTTAAACTTATGTTCGAGAAGTTGATATCACTTCTATGAAAATAATTGAATTTGTGTGTCTGTCAAAGTTATAGCCACGATCAGGATTTCCTAAAGGTCTCACCCTCCTGAACTCTATTTCAAGAAACATTCTGCACCCTTCGACTCCCAGACTTAGCAATTCCTTCCAACTCAAAGGCTCAAAGACAAATGATGCAAACTCATATCCGCTAAAATTGGGACGTAAAGGAAATAGATAGCCATTCCAACAGTATGGAACTGCTATGCTGTTGACATATATATTAAGTCTTACTACAAAATTGCAAATTCGATAGAAGATAACATTTCCTCCATATCTGGTGAAGAATAAGTAATAGAAAGGAATTTATATCTTAAAAATTCATATAGAAAACGAAATAATCTTTCTTAAAAAATAAATGAACTGCAATTAAAGCTTGAAGTAAATACTTAACTGAAAACCTTGTTCAACCTCTATATTTGAAATTCATGCATTCAATGCTCAATTGATCGAAATTCACAAACCTTCGAAAAAAGTAGGTATTGCCCTTTAAATCAGACATACCAAATACAAGTCGGAGATTCCAAGGAGAATTTAAATTATTGCTTATGCTAAGCTACACATTAATTGAAGTCCAATTTAACAATTTGGAACAGTGAAGCAGTAGAAATGCCAACCAACTCCATTTACAAAGCTAACTAAAATTTGGTATTGACCATGCTACACAGATTGTCTACTCCCTATTCAGCATACACCATATCCGTCCCACATGATTTTTGTATGAGACCCAGATATGTCTTATTTCATTCTATGGTCTAAGGTCTTTTTCATACGGGAAATAGATCTGTAGGCATAGCCTAGGCTAGTCCCTAAAATCCCAAGCTTTAACATAGTTGGATTGAATGTGCACATAGTTTGATTAATTTCAATGTAATATGCTACATGAAAGATTACTGTGTAATAATACCGACAAGCTTTAGATTGGCATAAGTTTATACTAAAAGAAACTTTTTTCCACTTAAAGATGCTAACTTTTACCCATATATCAATTATAAATAATACCACAATTACCAAACATCATAAAAAGTAACAACACAGTACGTTCAAAATCACTTCACTTCATCTTTCAAAAAAAACAAAAAACTTCACTTCAGTTTCAACCTTGAGAAACAAACTTTTCAAAAATCAATAATTAGAAGACGATAAGTTTATAAATAACAAGCTAAATCGCCAACTTCGGTACCAAAAGATGCTGTCTTTATTCAAATATCCTCTCTTCATATTATAATATAATGTGTCCCACACAGCATCTTAAGTCTTAACCAAGCAATTTAACAAAACGAACCCTTTTAAGAAAACTAAAATTTACACATAAACAGATATCCCAGACATATATACCTCCTGGGAGGAAGCAAAATAGCGGAGGAGATATTCCTCGTCCATCCGATAGTCAAGGTCGCCGACCCAGAGCGCGCGGTTCTCCTCATTGCCGTTGCTATTATAACTCTGATGCGGCGGCGAATGATGGTACGGCATGTAGTGAGGCGGCGGTATCATCCCATGCTGCATTACCATAGCCGCCGTCGGGTATTGCATCTCAACCCACTGCTGTCTCGGCACCGGCGTCACCACCTGAGGCGGCGGCGGCGCCATCTTGTTATTGTTGTTAGTAACCCTACCATTCTCGTTATTGTTATTGTTCTCTTGAGAATTACTCTGTTGAGATTCGGAATCGTTATTTGCTTCCTCCGCCAAGAAATTAAAATAACAACTGTAATTACTGTTTTTTAAAAAAAGAATAATAATAATAGCCCTACTTAAATATAAACATGTCAGAACGGCCTGCCTGACGGGTTAGACCGAAGGATTGGGATTAGGGATGGCAACGGGGCGGGTTTGGGGCGGGTTTGGCCAATCCCAGGACCCGCCTCGCTACACATAAAACCCATACCTGTCCCGCCCCGCTTAGACCCGCCGGGTTCGCGGGTTTACCCGCCCCGCCCCGCAAACAATTTTTTTTTTTATATATAAAAAAAAAATTTGGTAGAAATTAATTTTGAAACACAAAAATTGAGTTTTGAGATTGAATTTAATGTTTTCCTCGAGTAAATATTTATAATAAGCATCGTAAAACTATCTTTAAACTATCAAATATTTATTATTTAGTTTTTATTCCATTCAAAATGTTCAACTTCTTTACCTTAAACACATGAATTTTGATATGAAATTAAACAATAACACATTATTGTACAATCAAAGAAGTGAAATGTATATTCAATATTAATTTTTGTAAAAAAAAAAATTAAAAATGCATAGCGGGGCGGGTGCGGGGCGGGTTCGGCCAATCCCTGGACCCGCCCCGCCCCGCTTCCAAACCCGGTTGAAGCGGGTTTGGACCCGCCCCGGCGGGTCGGGTTCAATACGGGTCCGGGTTTGGACCCGCCCCATTGCCATCCCTAATTGGGATGGTCTGTTTGGGCCCGCCTTCAAGCGGGTTGATAAACATCAACCCAATCCACGGCGGACTGCGGGTTAGGGCAGGCTGGCCCGTCGAATTTGTTTTTTTTTTTAAATAAAAAATTCAAGAAAACAATTCCAACAAAACTAGGCGAATCTTAAACTGATGCTAGAAGAATATATGAACTTTGATCAGATTATCTAGATATTAACTCTGCTACTAAAAAACTTGACTAGTGAATCGATATTTTACTCAATTTTGAAATAAATGTTGCAACTTTCAAGCAAGACCAAGTGAAAAATATATAGTAGATCGGATGTTTCAATGTAATATTGAGTTCATATTTATGAATTGAGCCTAAAAAACAATAATAAAAATGCGGCCCGTTTGGGCCAGCCCGTATAGGCCCGCCTGCCAGCGGGCCTAAAAAATACAAGCTCAACCTGCCTATTTTGCAGGTTGGGTTGGGCTTTGCCCATTTTGGTGGTTCTACTGAAATATATAGAGAGAATAGAGACGTGGGGAAGTTGTAAGCATATGAACGAACATGAGAGAATGGGTGTTGCCACATAAGGGGTGGCGACAAGATGTGTCTAAAATGAGATTGGCAAAACTAACCTGTCTCGCTACAAAAAAAAAAAAAAAAAAAGATCACACATGTTCTACTCTGCTAGTACTACACATCCCTCAGCCCCATGACGTTTGACCCATGAATCCGTTAACATAGCTAGATATCAATTTTTTAATTTATTACAGTTTGATCATGCATTTGTAACTAAACTAAACAATAAAAAAAAATCATATCCATCATAAAAAAATTGACAACCACATCAAGTTAAAAGAGTTGGTACTCACAATACCATCACATAAGACACCAAATCTTATAACAAAAAAATTTAACTATTGTCAATTGAATTCTTTAAATGACAAAGAAAAATTTGAAAATAATTACAGTGCATCAACATATTTTTTATCATATTCTTCCTTATAAAGAAAAATTATAACTAATATGTATAGCGGGCCGGTGTAGGGCGGGTTCTACAAAACCTAGGACCCGTCCCGCCCCGCTTCAAAAATCATTTGACCTGGTCCAGACCCACTTGGGACCCATTTGATGGATTTAGATCCGTCCCAAACAGGGTAGGTTTAATACTGGTCTGAGTGAGACCGGACGCATTACAATCCCTACAGACACCGAAGACTTAATGTCATGGTGCTTATGGACCGGATTGACCGGCTCCAGAGCGGATCCAATCGGTCCCAGATCTAAACGGGATTGGAACCGGATCAATCCGATCCAGGATTGGACTGGTTCCATTCCGGAACCGATCATACTTTTTTTTTTAGAAAAATTAATTTTTAAAAAATATTTTTGAAATTTTGATTTTTTTTAAGTTTCTACATATATTGTTCAAATAATACATGAATTCTGATGGAAAAATATATCCTTTATTGAATATGAAAAAAATGATGTAAAAACTGTAGCATTTGAAATTAATAAAAAAAACATCATTCATCATAATTGATTAATATAGTCTTTGCATGTTTTTCTTCATCTTCGGAACTTTGGTTAGAGAGAGAAACGCTCTCCCATCTCTCTAAGAAAGGGATGGTGCCTAAGTTCATCTGAATGCTCATTGTTCATCGGCGAAACTTGCAACTGATTCTAATATTGATTTTCACTTCAATGTTGCTCCTATCTCATCCCTCCCACAGTTCCTGATTAACATTATCGACTGGGTTTTGATTTGTTAGGGTTCGGCGCACCATCGTGACTTCTGGTGCGAGGTTTGTCTTCCGATTTCTTCTGTGCTTTAATATTTTGGTGATGGTGGATGGCTTCTACTATTTCTGGGCTGGTATTGTGAAGCTGTGATGTAGCTTGCATTTCTGGTTTTGATCTTCTTCCTCGCCTACGCTCCATCGATATATTCTGAGTTCTTTGTTGTTTCGAGTTTGCTTGATTTTGAGGTTCCAAGCATTTGAGGGTGGTTCAGACTGGTCCATTGCGTGTGGTTTTTGTACGGGGTGGTGTATTGGTTATTGGTTGATTCCCTACTACTGGTTCGAAAAACATTGGTTCTGAGTGCACACCAGGTGTTTGACAGTTGGCCGCAGTTGGCCCTTTGATCAATCTGCATGGGGGACAAAAGCCATAACAAGAAGCCTTTTAAGCCTATTGATCTCCGCCCTCAGGGTTCTGCGGGAGTTGGTAACCATGTGATTTTTACAGACAGTGGCTCGATCACATTAAGTGAAAATTATACTAGTATCTCGATCAATGTGCTTGAATTCCTAGGGCTTGACATGAATGATAATTGTGCTCAGCCGGAACAGCTTGAGGTAACTGGTGACACTGCTGCTACCAATAGAGCCGAAGCTATTACTTCAAAATTGCCTCCTCCCAAGGCCGATAATCGGAATAAGGCACCAAAGGTCACCATTCACCCTTGGACTAAGCGTCTGGATTTCAAAACTAATAGGAGTGGGCCTAATCTTACCCCTCTTGATTAGCTTGAAATCAATGATGAGCAGTGCAGCATTCCCGTGGCATAAGTAGATGGGCATTGCTTGGTTGGATACTTTGCGGGTAGATTCCCGGGTATTGCGGCACTGAAGGAAATCTGTTTGGCTTGGGGTGTTAAACATACCTTCCCACCCAAGTCGATGGCTTATCTTTAAGTTTGCATCCAGTGTGGATTTGGAGAAGGTGCTCAATGTGGGTCCTTATAATGCCTTTGGGCGTGCATTGATCTAGAAAAAAATGCCCACCCTGTTTGATTTCAGTGACAAAGAGATGACTCATGTCTCACTTTGGGTGACGATTCCTTGGCTCCCACCAACCTGCTGGAATGCGAGGCACTCGGCCGAATTTTATCCTATGTGGGTAAGCCTCTTTACACTGATGAGCTCACTACCACCAGAGAAAGCTATCGTATGCGAGAGCCTTTGTGGATGTTGATATGTCTGTCCCATTGGTTCGGTGTGTCCCAACATCTTCTCCGGGGGCCCCTGATTATTGTACCATATGCAAAACTTTGGGACATGCGATAACCAAATGTCCAAAGAATCCTAACAAGACAGTGGAGACACCACAAACTCAAAACCAAAGAAGAGCTACTAGCGTGCAAAATGCAAGGAAAAGAGGATCCAAATTTGATAGTACAAATGAAGCTTTGGACCATGATCACATTGTTGATCGCATTAATATCCGAACAGCAGGCTTTAAGGATTCGACACCATTTGCTTCCACTTCGGGTAAGGATGTGACCCACTCTCATTTCAATGCTAGTGCTAGTACTTCTAAAGCATCTGGGCAAGGGGCCCAAGAAGGTTGTTCCAACCAGCATTGTCAATCCTATAGATGGCTCGGGCAGGGCACTAACAGTTTTTCTAAGGCAGGAGGTTCCGTAGCACACGCGGTTGATAGGGACATGGCTCCAAAAATCAGTGTTGAGAACGAACCACCAACTACAGACTCAAAATACAAAGCAGTTGATGAGTTGAATTGTGAATGTGCGCATGAAGGATAAGAAGAAAAAAACCAAAATTACATCAGACGATGGGCAGGAAACCTTGCCTCATCCTCACCCATGAAAATTGGCTCTTGGAACATAATGGGATTTCACAAACGCCTTAAATAGAAAGGTGTTGCGGATATCATCAAATCACGACAACTGGATATTTTGGGTTTGGTAGAAACTAAGTTAAATGAAAATGACTTAGATTCCTTCATGAAGATTCGGCTTCCTTCTTGGAACCAAGCTAATAATTTATCAACGCATGCTTCGGGCGTAGTTTGATACTTTGGAACCCGAATACAGCTATAGTTGAGGCCCTAGAAACGTCGGCTCAACATCTACACTGTTTGGTTACATGTCTAGTGACGAGGATCTCCTTCCTTACATGCTTTGTCTACGGAGTACACTCAGTTGTATCCAGTCGACCTCTTTGGGAGACGCTTCGCCAGCTTAGCTACTCTATCTCTGCTCCTTGGATAGTTATGGGGGATTTCAACAGTGTACTTACAGCTGGTGATAAGATCAATGGCCTTCCAGTTACAGCCTATGAAACTAGAGACCTTTTGAAGTGTTGCTTGGAGACAGGTCTCTCTGATCTCCCATCCACTGGGTGCTACTTCACTTGGACCAACAATTCAGCATTATCAAAGATTGACAGAGCAATGGTTAATGAGGCTTGGTGGTTAACTGATTGGCGTGCTGAGGCATAATTTATTCCTCCTGGATACATATCTGACCACTCCTCATGTAACTTGCCACTACCACATGGCAGTACCCAGGTTACTAGACCGTTCAAATTTTATAATATGTGGACTTTGCATGATCCTTCTTAGATACTGTGTGTTCGGTGTGGGAGGTGCCGATGAATGGAAACGAACAATTTACTCTTTGCAACAAGCTTAAAATTGTGAAACAAGAGTTGAGGCTACTGCATGACCTACACTTCTCACATATCTCCATGAGAGCCTGGAATGCCAAAACGGAATTGGAACAGTCGCAATCCAACCAACTGTCAAATGATCCCATGCATGCTTTGAGCATCGACCATTCACAAATAACCACATTGAGGCAGCGTGCATGGCAACTGGCCGGTGCGGAGATATCATTTTTTCTCAAAAAGTGAAATGTGTGTACCTAAAGGATGGTGATAAGTGCACAAGATTTTTTCATGATCTCGCTAAATGCAATGGCAAACGAAACATGATCACATCCATTTGTAAGGATGATGGTCAATTCACTACGAGCATCGATGGAGTCGCAAATGAATTCATTGAATTTTACAAGAATATGTTGGGTGCTTCCACTATTTGTGTGCAAATCGATAGTGAGGTCCTGCGTGAAGGGCCATTGCTTAGCACTGATGCATGTGCTACCTTAACCGAAGATGTGACGGTTGATGAGATTCATACAACCTTGTTTGACATCGGGGATGATAAGGCACCTGGCCCGGATGGCTACAACTCCAAGTTCTATAAAAAATCATGGATGATTGTTAAGGATAACCTAGCCTCTGCTGTGATAGAGTTTTTCAGAACAGGTCACCTACTGAAACAACTGAACCATGCGTTGATTACTCTTGTACCAAAATCATCACATGCATCTCGTGTTACGACTACCGACCGATATCATGTTGCAATACTGTTTACAAGATCATCTCTAAGATTTTAGCCTCTCGACTCTCTTTGGTGCTCAACTCTATCATTGACTTGGCACAAGGGGCTTTCGTTAAAGACCGCTCCATTACTGACAATATTCATTTGGCTCAGGAACTACTGCGGAAATATAACAGAAAGAGGATCTCACCAAGATACATTCTTGTTGAGCCTTAAACGCATTGTTGAGTTTAATGCTTAATTTATCTCCGAATTATTTATGGGTTTTGATGATCAACAAAACTTGCATTTGTTGTACTAATTTGTCTACTTAGTGTACATGGTTAGATTGATAAATTGGTTGGGAAGACCAATGGAAGAGAACCCAAGTTATACAATAGCATATGTGAGTTCATAGGACAAGCGGTGATTTTTATCAAGGAATCTATTGAGCTTGGACGAGAAGGAATGAGATCTATGAACAACCAAATTAAGTGTTCAACATATGTGGAATGATGTTGGAACAATTTCTTATGATGGGATGAAGACCCACAAACCAATGGTCCGTTGGTGGGCAAATTCGTATAGAAGCCAATTATAGCGCAGTGCAATGTTTTGATTATATCTCTTGGCTCGATGCTCCGAATAATGTGAATCCAAAGAGGTTGGAAAGCCAACCCAATATGCTATTCAAACATCTCAGTCCAATTCGGATTGCATCATTGAGCAAAATGGCATGGAAGTCATAACAAGTGCAGATTGTAGCAAGGTTTGAGCGGCTGTAGCATTTTGGGCGTAACTTCTTCATACCTTAATGAAATGCAATGAAATTTTGTCCACACCTAGATAAGAGGAAGGGCTACAACTTTCATGTTTACCACCTTTTCCCAGAAATGAGCTTAAGATGGTCGAATAGTGCAAAGTTTGAGAGTGTTGAAATCTGGCAGATCACCTCAGGCGATCCTGGCCATCACCTCAGGCGATCCGAGCCATGCGTGCCAAAGCCGTGCACCATCGACCCAGGCGATGGCACGCTGCGCGCCAGGCGATCCAGATCACCCCAGGCGATGTCATGGTCGCCCCAGGCGATCCAGAAACTTACCTACGGCAAATTTTCAAAGGGCGATCACCCCAGGCGATGCAAGGAACGCCTGAGGCGATCTGGGCCAGATTTGAACTTTAGAACGTGGCGATGGAGATCGCCCGAGGCGATGTCCGAGGCAATCGAGGAGTGATTTCAGCCTTATGTGTAGCAACGGCTAGTAGGAGCATTGGGGGTCTCCTACACTATAAATATTGATCTTTTGGAGTATTTTGAAGACAAGAAACAAGCCTACAAACTTCTACAAAGCTTTGATCATTCAAATTTCAAATAGTTTTGCAATCTCCATACATTGTTGTTGTATTGGAGTTTGTAATTCATTCTTTTTGTTAGAGTCTTGTTGTCTTCGTGTTGGTACACCGTGAAGGTGTTTGTTGAGTTTATTGTAAGGTCCTCCAACACCAAAGCAAGTTGGAAATTGTAAAGTCATCAACAAGTATAATTGGTGCAAGTGTGTGGCTATCCTTGGAGCCCTTAAGGCCAAGAAGACTCGTGAAGAATGTTGGTAGCTCGTGAAGAGCTTTGTATACTCGTGAAGAGTGTTGGTAGCTCGTGAAGAGCTTTGTGTACTCGTGAAGAGTATTGTGCTCGGGAAGAGCTTTGTAAACTCGGGAAGAGTTGTATTGTGGCTAACTTGGAGCCCTCAAGGCCAAGACCATTTGTTCTAGTGGAACATCGGTTGGAGGTTATCTAACCGGGAAGAGGAGACGTAGGCGATTCATCGCCGAACTTCTATAACAAATATTCTTGTCATTTACCGCTTTAATTTCATTACGCATTTATTTATTTGTTTACTTCTTATTTTATTTTATTTATCGATTGACTTAAGCCTTCCGCAAGCGCAAACTCTTTTATTTTGCAAACTCATTTTAAAAAGCTAGCCAAGGAATCTCATTCCCACCCCACCCCCCCCCCCCCCCCCTCTAAAATTCCAACAATTCTTAAAGTAGACATACAAAAGGCATTTGATACGGTGAACTGGGGTTTCCTTAAGTCAATACTGGTTGGGCTTGGATACCCTACTCGGTTTGTTAATTGGATTATGGAGTGTGTCTCTACTACTAGTTACTCTATAGCTATTAATGGAGGCATATTTGGTTATTTCAAAGGGAAGAAGGGCCTTCGACAAGGAGACCCACTATCTCCATTCCTCTTTGCTATTTGTCTGGAATATCATTCTAGGACAATCCGCTTGGAGACTTCCAGCTATGACTTCAATTTTCACCCATTGTGTGCGGGATTGGGGATCACTCACTTGGCATATGAGGATGATCTCCTACTATTTGGGTATGCAGACAATCGATCAGTTGAAATTCTATCAAACTGTCTTGCATCTTTTGGCTCCTGCGCTGGCTTACATGCCAATCCTTTAAAGTCTTCACTTTATACAGCGGGTATCAGTGACTATTTGAGATCTCAGTTGCTTGATATTACAGGCTTCAGCCAGGGTACGCTACCATTCAGGTACCTTGGTATTCCTATTGCAGCAGCAGTAAGGTTCAGATTCTCCGAATATGGTTCACTCATGGATGCAATCACGGCTAAGCTCCACTCATGGCTGAAATGTTCACTGCCATACGCAAGTAAACTTGAGCTTATACATTTTGTTCTTCAGGGTGTGGAATGCTTCTGATTATCTATCTTACCCATCCATTTTGAGGTTCTTGATCAAATCTACTCACTGTATCGTCCCTTTATTTGGAACTCCAAGCACCCACCCATCTCTTGGGCATCAATGTGCAATGAAAAAAGGGAGGGAGGTGCAGGGCTTCGTGACTTGAGGAGTTGGAATAAAGCTCTTCTTTCAAAGTTCTTTGGGATATCCAATATAATCATCAGTCAGTTTAGCTTCGATCGATCCATCACATATATCTCACTAGGATGGATGCTTGGGCGGCCCCTAAACGCTTGAACTCACCATTGATCAAACGGATTTTATTGATTAAGGATGAGCTACTATTAAGAGTGGGATCCTAAAATTGTGCAGTGATCACACTGAATGGCTGGTATGGCGACAAAAGCACTCATTTCTTCAGGTTGTTAGCCTCTAGGGTGATTTGGGATAAAATCGTTTGGAAACGCGGCATCCTACCCAAACACTCATTTACTTTATGGCTTGGGATCCTTGGGAAGCTACAAACTAGTGATCGACTTTGCTTTGTGGAAAACAAAGATTGCAAATTGTGTTCAAATGGACTTGATACGCATGACCACCTATTCTTCGGATGCGAGTACAGTAGGGAACTTTGGGGATATGTTCGAGATTGGTTTTCTCTACGGCGTGACATGTAGACCATCCGTAGTGCTGTTAAATGGTTCAAGAAATAGTATGCAGGTGCTTCTCGCAAGGCAACAGCTCGCACTATTGTCATGGGTGCAATTGCTTACTACATTTGGAATGCTAGGAACCTAATGCTATTTGAGGGGAAGAAGGCTATTGCACCAACCATATTCAGGAAGATACAAATATGTGTCCTTCATTGCTTGCACATTTTATTTGCAGAATACAATGTGGTGGGATTTATTACTTAGCTAGCCTTATTTAGCTTTTTAAGTTTGATGTATTATGTACGAAACTTCGATGTCATAATATAAGTTTTATTTATTGATATAAAAAAAAGATAAGCATGCACAATGAATCTGCATTAAGAGAAGTTCTATGTTCGATTCGGCCACAAGTTGAGAATGCCGACTCCGATACGACATTCGATGTTGAACCGCAAAAACGTCTCTAGCCATTTTGGCTAAGATATGATATCGTCTAGCGGTTGTCTTCCACAACTTCAGTACGCCAAAATTTTCATCTGTTATGAACATTTGACCCAAGAAGAATTATAACTTGTTTGATGTGGTAGATGCCACTTCGTTTCCTCTCAGCTTCTTTCACCAAGACTCCTCAGCAAATTAATTCATCCACTTCTTGACTGCGTAGTGTCTTCTTCATCATCTCCCCTATGTGATGATGATTGTTGTCCTTGTTCAGTATGATACAAAATAAACATATTTTGGAGAGAATGTCTGATTGATGTCTTCTGATCGTCAACATCATTCTTCAAAAATTTAGAGTACTATTCAAAAAAGTATCAAATGAGCTGATGCATTGACTATGATCTAAAAGTATAGATATGCATTGGACATGTGATATTTTTTTCCTAATATTTTTTTTTAATTTTGCCTCCATAAGATTAACATATTGTGTCAAATCATCATTATCTCTGCATTCAATAAAGTTACAAAACATATTAAATACAAGGGGGAGAAAATAATGAGAAGTAGGATACGAAATACCGAAAAAACGATCAGTTGCTTCTTTAAAAGTATATAACAAAACAGTACATTGAATAACAAAATACCAATCATAAGGACAATTAATAATAACATTTCGAGAATATAATTGTATGGAATTAGATGATATTAGATGAAAAAATGAGAGAGTATGAATGTTGGATGAAATTGGTTATAAATAATGGGGTATTTATAAGTTGCTAGCCATTGGGCAGCGCAGGTCGTAGGTCACCCGTTTTAAAAATTCATTTATTTATTTTTTTAATTTTCTGGTTCCGGTTCCAACCGGAACCAACCTGAACCAGAATCAGTAACAGTCCGATCCAACGGAACCACTCCGATCCGAGATTACCCTGGATCTTAGCTCGATTTGGGACTGGATTAACCGGTTCTGTTTTGGATCCGGTTAAAACGATCCGATAAGCACCATAAACTGAATGAGAGGATTTATGACAGGATACCCTTGCATGACGTGTGATATCATCTATCTACCGTTAGATTTTCAAACTGCCTTGCAATCTTTACCCGTTTCATTCATGAATCTGGTAAAACAAAATTATAGTACTAAAAAATACACCTATTTTCTGGTAATCGATTTTGGGCCCATTGAAGTGTATTTTCATTAAAAATTAGTACGATAGTGAAAGTGATCCGGTTAAATAGATAAAATGACCTGTCAAGAAATCAAAGGGGCCCCAAGGCAAAGAATGTTGGAATATACATATTATAAATCGACGTCAGATAAAAAGCTGTATTTTATGTATTTTTGAGGTGGAAAAGTGCTTAAAGTATGAACAAATTGCTATAATATATCAGGATAATATACGTAATAACCCAATACCATATATGTAATCACCAAATATAATATACGTAATATCCAATATGTATTTTTCATTCCGTCGAAAATCGATTTTACGGTATAGACGCTTATGGCCTCCCCATCTATGCCTTGCGGTAATGATTCCTCTGGCATTACGACCTTTACCGCAATGATGCTGTCCATATATCAAATTATTTCGTGGATTGTATTTCACTTGACTGTCTACGGTTCCATTGCGTGTGCTCGGGGTAGAAGTTTTGTATAAATGTATCGCCATGCTATTGTTATTAAGTATTTTTATTTAAGTTCTTTTCTTTCTAAGAGGTGGAATAGAATAACCCGGTTGAAGTGTAATGATCATACATATCCGAAAGAGGGTTCTGGAAGCGGAGGGGCTTCGACCACTCCTTGTAGGTAACATAAAATAGCCGAAGACACATCGGCTATTTTTGTTACCCTGAACAGAACCCGATTGAGGATTTTGGTATTACGTATATTATATTTGGTGATTCCGTATATGGTATTGGGTTATTACGTATATTATCCTGATATATTATAGCAATTTGTTCATACTTTAAGCATTTTTCCACCTCAAAAATACATAAAATACAGCTTTTTACCTGACGTCGATTTATAATATGTATATTTGTTAGTTCTGAACCTTATCGATGAGATTTTAAAGATGACAAAACATATCAGACCGGATCGAGAGAAATCAGACTGACCAGATCGATCGCTCAAAACAGATCAAGCTGATATGATGACAAAGCATATCAGACCGGATCGAGGGAAATCAGATTGACCAGACCGATAGCTCAAACAGAACAAGCCGATAAGGCAATCACATATCAGACCAGATCGATGGATATCAGACTGACTAGATCGAAGTTTCAGATCGATCTCAATCTTTATCAGATCAGAGCAGTCAAGGATGCATAAAGAATGGCTCTTCAGTCCGAATCATTAACGGCTATTAATTGTAGCATTTAATATCGTAATTAATGCTACAAAGGACCAAAGACTGAAAATTGCCATAAAAGGTAAGAATACAAAGAAGAGCTTACCTGACAGTCGCCGAAAGCATGAACCAGAACGGCAAGTATCCTGAAGAAGAAGACTGTAGCTTACTCAGAGATTAAGCAGAGTCAAGAGTTGCACATTAAAGGAAATAATGTCGTTGGTACATGCAACTATAAAAGGATGCAACAGAAGAGCTCAAGACAGAGTCTGAAAAATTGAAAAACGCACAAGAAAGCAAAACAGCACAAGCTTACAAGCTCAGAAGCTCTCGAGCTGAAAATATTCTTAAGCACGATTACTTTGTAATATTTGATCATTTAGGATCACTGTGCGCATCTTGTGTATTCTGTATTGAAAAACAAAAGTGAGAAACAAATTGTAACTGTCAGACAGAAAGTGTCTGAACAGATTGAGTGACTAGGAGTTTCAGACTGGTAGTGAGGTAAATCCAGCCTGAATCGGGTTTGTACAACAGGATTGTATAAATCAAAGTCTTCTAGTATAAACCTTCCTTAATTGGAAGAAGGGGAGACGTAGAAGGATTACACCACCTTCGAACTTCTAGAAACATAATCTGTGTTCTTATCTTTCTGCACTTGTTCTTTCATTCAAGCCATCAAGCCGCTCTTACAAATATAAACAGACCGTTCCGCACTTATACATTCAGTGGTCTGTTCTATAAAGGAGTTGATTAAGAAACAGATTTCTTTCACTAATCCGAAAGAAATCACAAGGGATTAAATTTTAGAAGGAGTGTTTATTCACCACCCCCCCTCTAAACACTCCGGACCGATCCTAACAAGTGGTATCAGAGCAGGTCATCTTAATCAGCACAAAGACACTTGAGCTGATGGCATCATTCAACAAAATTCCTATGTTCTCAAAAGAAGACTATGATGACTGGAGAATCAGAATGCAAGCTCATCTGGCAGCTCAGGATGACGATATGTGATTCGTCATCACTGATGGACCAATGAAGATTCTGAAAATCAATACAGCAGTCGCCATTACTGGTGGAGAACCACAAATGGTAGAGAAGGACAGATCCCTCTGGACGAATGAGGAAAGAAAGAAAGCAAATCTTGACAACGTTGCCAAAGACATCTTGTTCAAGACATTGGACAAGAACATGTTCAGCAAAATCAAAATGTGCTCTACTGCCAAAGAAATTTGGGAGAAGATAGCACAGCTATGTGAAGACAACGACCAGACCAAAGAAAACAAGCTGACTGTTGCTCTTCAAAGATTTGAGAGCATAAAGATGAAGAATGGAGAAACTCTAAACGAGTTTGATGAAAGAGTCACTGGCATCATTAATGAACTGAATGGTCTGGGCAAGGAATACTCAAACAGGGAGATCGCTCTGAAAGTTATGAGAGCCCTGCCAAAAGAATGGAATGTAAAGACCATTGCTATGAGGGAGTCCAAAGATCTGAACAAGGTTGAACTTCATGATCTGTTCGCAGATCTTAAAGCATATGAGTTCGAACTGATAAGCAGAGGTGAAGCAGAGCCATTCATCTCCCAACCAAACAAAGCACTGGCAGCTATTCCAGACCAGATCGCCTCCACATCAGATCGATCTATCGAACAGATAAGTAATGATGCTATGTCATTATTTATCAAGAAATTTGGTAAATTAATGTCTAAAAATAAGATGAACTTTAAACCCTCTCATCATTATAAGCCAAGAAAGGACGATGCTGTTAATGATCAGGCTTGCTACAATTGTGGTAAGACCGGACATTTCATTGCAGATTGCACCAGACCGAAGAAAGAAGAACGGAAGGAGAAGCATCGCGATGACAGGAAAAAGAAGCACTACAATGATCGCAAAAATCATGGAAAGTCCCAAAAGGTCCTAGTAGCTGAAGAAGGAAACAACAAGTGGGCTGACTCCGATTCAGACAGCTCCGAATATTCTTCCAGCGAAAGCGAAGAAGATATTCAATGTCTAATGGTAGACGAAGAAATGAGTCAGACAGACGAGGTATTTGATTTTGAGTCAAATGAATTTACACGTGAAGAACTCATGTCCGCACTGCAAGACATGGCTAATGATTATAGGATCTTAGCTGAATCATTTGAGAAAAATAAAGCTAAAATCAATGATCAAATGGATGAGCACAACAAACCAAGCTGCTCTGAGCAGGGTGAGTGCAACAATCTCCAGATCGAGCTGAATAAGCTGAAAATCTTCTATGATCAGCTCCATGAAGAAAATAAGAGAATTAGCACACAAAATGCTAAGCTTTCTCATATATTCAAAACATGGACAAAGTCCAGAACATCTTTGGAAGAATTACAAGAGGTACAAAGAAACGTTGGTGATTTCACCGGCATAAGCTTTGACACCAAAGAATCCACCAAAGATAAATTTGAACTGTTGCTGGTAAAGAACAAAATCAAACAAATGACATTTGTTAAATCCAGCACAGTATATGAGACTGAAGCACCTACGATTCAAACGGGAGTCTCTTTCGTGAATCAAAGTTTGAGAAAAGGAATTGGATATGTCAACCAAGCCAAAGAAAAGGCACCAGCAAGCTTTGCGTCTTTCAGACCAAATCTAAGGGTGCAAGATCGAAGGCAAGGAAGACAATACAATTACTATAATTCAAAACTAGTTCAACCAAGATATAGACTACCCCATGAGAATCAAAGGGTTCCATATCGCACACATTATCACACACAACATCAAAACAGACCAGCTCACAGCACACCACACACACACAAGCCATTAAAGCTGATACAGGTGTGGGTTCCCAAAGGGCTAATCGTTCTGGACCCAAATAAGATTGGGTACCAACAATAAATATGGTTGATGACAGGTACCGAAGAAACTTGCATCAGACTGGTACTTGGACAGCGGGTGTTCTCGTCACATGACTGGAAACATCGAGCTGCTGTCTGAAGTTACAGATTGTACTGGACCCAAAATCATATTCGGAGATAACTCAAAGGGTAAGACCGTGGGCAAGGGTAAGATTGTCCATGGTAACATTATTATCAATGATGTGCTGTTAGTTGAAAATTTGTGCTATAATCTGATTAGTATAAGTCAACTTTGTGATAATGGTTATGCTGTAGAATTTCACAAACACACTTGCACTGTTAAATCATCAGACGGTATAACCATGCTTGTAGGAATCAGGAATGGAAATACATATAAGATTAACTGGAATCATGCTCAACCTGATAATCCTACTTGCTTCATCGCTAACAATGATAATAAACACTGGCTATGGCATAAACGCTTGAATCATATCAATTTTAAGACTATTTCTAGCCTGTGTAAACATGATTTAGTTATCGGTCTGCCCAAGATCGATTTTGCTAAGGATAAGATCTGCGAAGCTTGCCAAATGGGCAAACAGATCAGATCATCCTTCAAAAACAAGAATGCCAAATCCTCATCTCGTTGTTTAGAACTATTGCATATGGACTTGTTTGGTCCCATACCAATAACAAGTTTAGGGGGAATGCGGTATACTCTCGTTGTTATTGATGATTACTCACGCTTTACATGGACTATATTTTTGAGCAGTAAAGATCAGACCGGTCCGAAGTTGATCAAGCTGCTGAAACGCACTCAGAACGAGAAATCATCCAGCATAGACAGGATTCAAAGTGAAAAAGGCACTGAGTTTTCAAATCAGAATCTTGAATCCTTTCTAGAAGATCATGGAATCAAGCATGAGTTTTCAGCCGCTCAAACTCCTCAACAGAATGGAGTTGCAGAACGAAGAAACAGAACGCTCAAAGAAGCAGCAAGAACAATGCTTGCTGATTCTGGAATTTCACAAAAGTTCTGGGCAGAAGCTGTGAATACTGCATGCTACACTCAAAATCGATCTATGATTAACAAGAAGCTGAATCTCACTCCATATGAAATATGGACTGGTAACAGACCGTCTATTTCTCACCTTCATGTATTTGGCTGTAAATGCTTCGTTCACAACAATGGTAGAATCATCTTACAGCATTTGAAGCTAAGTCAGATAATGGAATATTCTTAGGATATTCATCAACTAGCAAAGCTTATCGAGTTTTTAATAATCGAACCTTAACTGTAGAAGAATCAGTTCATGTAATTTTTGATGAATCTTTGTGTGTTGAGGGTAACAAAGAATCAATTCAAAATCAGATGGAAAACATCCATATCGAAACTAACAGTGATGATGAGATTGTAGCTAACAGGTCAAGAGACAATCCACCAGAACCTGAAGTACCAGCCAGATCGGATCAAGGCAATGAAGCTTCTCCAGATCGAGCCGATCCGGATGATCCAAACTCTCATATCAAAGCAGATGCTGATCATACCTCTACTACTACTACTCATCCGGCTGGACCAGACAATCCAGAGTCAAGCTATCGATGGACTAAGAGGCATCCACCTAATCTAGTGATTGGAAGTCCCTCTGCACCGATTAGAACCAGAGGACAGATGATGGATGAGTTCACTCATGCTGCCTTCATCTCAACTCTGGAACCTAAGAAGATCGATGAAGCTCTGACTGATTACAACTGGATTAAGGCCATGCAAGAAGAACTTAATCAATTCGAACAAAATCAAGTTTGGAATCTAACCCCCAAACCAAGCTATCTGCCTGTTATTGGAACCAGATGGGTTTTCAGAAACAAGCTGGACGCAGATGGAAATATGGTTAGAAACAAGGCCAGACTGGTGGCACAAGGATTCCGACAAGAAGAAGGAATTGACTTCGATGAATCTTTTGCATCAGTCGTCAGACTTGAAGCAATCAGAATCTTTCTTGCATATGCTGCCTTTAAAGACTTCAAGGTATATCAGATGGACGTCAAAAGCGCCTTTCTTAATGGTAAGCTTCAGGAGGAAGTTTACATCGAGCAACCTCCTGGATTTCAGAACCACTCATTCCCTAATCATGTATACCTACTGAATAAAGCAGTATATGGTCTGAAACAAGCACCAAGGGCCTGGTATGACACTCTATCTCAATTTCTGCTGAACCACGATTTTCAGATCGGCTCAGTAGATAAAACTCTCTTTAAATTTATTAAGGGGGAACATACCCTGTTAGTTCAGATTTATGTTGATGATATAATCTTTGGGTCAACTAACCCCAAACTATGCGAGAAATTTTCCAAGTTGATGCAGGGACAGTTTGAGATGAGCATGATGGGAGAACTCTCATTCTTTTTGGGTCTCCAAGTCAAACAGCTCAACAATGGAATTTTCATCAACCAAACCAAGTATACCAAAGAGATGCTTAAGAGATTCGGAATGGAAACATGCTCATCTGCATCCACTCCAATGAGTCCTACAATCAAGTTAGACAAAGACGAAGGGGGAACGGCAGTCGAAGTGACTATGTATCGAGGACTAATCGGATCGCTCTTATATCTTACAGCGAGCCGGCCTGATATTATGTTCTCAGTCTGTATGTGCGCCAGATTTCAGTCAGAACCAAAGCAATCACATTTTATTGCTGCTAAACGTATTCTGAAATACTTGAAAGGATCTCAGAACGTTGGTCTTTGGTACTCCAAAGATTCTAACTTCAGCCTGATCGGATATTCAGACGCAGACTACGCTGGCTGTAAGATTGATCGTAAAAGCACCAGTGGAACGTGTCAATTTCTAGGTGAAAGATTGATCTCTTGGTTCAGTAAGAAGCAAACATCAATTGCCACATCTACAGCTGAAGCAGAATATCTTGCCGCTGGAAGCTGTTGAGCTCAAATGCTCTGGATTCAACACCAGCTCAAAGACTATGGCATCCAAGCTGTTGACTCTCCGATATTTTGCGACAACACAAGTGCAATCGCTATAACATATAATCCAGTTCTGCACTCTCGAACAAAGCATATTGATATAAGACATCATTTTATTCGAGATCATGTTGGCAAAAAGGAGATTCGGTTCGAACACATCTCAACAGAGCAGCAACCAGCAGACATCTTCACCAAACCGCTCCCTGAGGCTAAGTTTAATTATTTCCGTCAAATTCTTGGGCTGAAGACGCAGAGATGGTCTCCATTTTCCGAGTTTTGGAATCGTCTGGATTGAGAAACTTTTTGGAGTGTGTCACAGTGGTTTACGAGTCGGAGATTCGTGAACTGTTTGCCAATGATGTATCCCAGAAGTCATTCATTTCCACATCTGTCAAGGGCAAAACAGTTGAAATCTCGCCGATGACGCTGGCCAAGACCTTTGGTCTACCCAACTCCGGACTGACTGAGTTTGGACAGATTCCTCAAGCCTCTCTCACAGCTCTTCAGGGGAAGATTTCTATTTTTGGCCATCGCCTGCAGCCCTCATTCAAAAAGAAGGAAATGCTCTTTCATTTCCAGGTACTGTGCGAAATTGTGGGCAAGCCATTATTGGGCAAAGCTGGAAGTTTTGATGCCGTCACTACCGAGAAGTTCAGGGCCATGGCTGCTATTATTTCCGGACAGAAGATGAACTGGTCCGTGATTCTTTTTGGAGTTCTGATGGAAACAGTGATCGCCTCCAAACAGGCCGTCTGCTTCGCTGTTCCTCTCAGCAAGCTACTGGAAACTTTGGACATTGAGCTGGGGAAGCAGTCTGCTCTGAGTCCCTTCAAGATTCTCAACTCCAAAGGGCTAGCACTGCTGAAATCCAAGAGTGCTCCACCTACCCCTACAGATCTGGTGGCAGTCAAGATTGAGAAGGGAGAAGAACAGGCTGCTGCTCGCAAATCACGAGTCAAGCGAAAGTTAACCATCCAGACTGACTCTGAAGAAACTCAGTCTGCTCCCTCGCCACCAGCCAAGCCTCTTCCCAAGAAGCCAAGAACCCAGATTACCAAACCAACAACATTACCTCTCAAAGCCTTACCCATATTGCCTCCAACAAAAGCCACCCCTGCACCCCAACCTACAACCTAAATTTCAACCACTTCAACCACTGCACCCAATGTAACCATCCGAGTCCCCTCTGCCATTCCCGTGGTCAAAGGGATTGTTATCACTGAGTTGGGAGACTATATCCAATCAGGGATCAAGTCCCCTCCCTCCACCGGCAAGGGCAAAACCATTCTCTCAGAACCACTCTCCTCTAAGCCCAAATCTGCAGCACAGACAGCAATTGACATTGCTATGGAGGACGTTGAAGAAAAAGTGAAGGAGCTCATTGTGGTTTTTGATGAGTACGTCGAATACAGAACAATCAACCACATTGAGCAGTTCTTCGGCAAACTCAGACGCCTTCATAAAATGGAAGAAGAAGTTCTGAAGGGGACAGAGACCGATGATGTTCGGATTGCTGTGCAGCGTAAAGAGCTCTTTATGGCCAATCAAAGATTCAAACTGGCGTCTCTGCTCTTAACTGCTAAGAAAGCGAACTTCGATCCGAATGTTCCATCTGTCAGAGATGATGGAGTTGTTATTGCTCAATTAGAGATGGATATTCATGCTCTACATTTAGCTGTCCGCTTTCAACGACAGAAAATCAGCATATCCACTCCAGTAACCAGCCCGGATCATCCCTCTGCAAGCAAAACTCTAGCAGAACCTTTCATTGAGGTTATTCCCTCTGGAGCAGCAGATCAGACCGCAGATCGTTCAGCAGATCAGACTGCAGACCTAGTAGCAGATCAGACATCGGAGCAGCCATTGCCTAATGCTCCGTCTGCTACAGAAGATGAACCATTGAATGTCTTGTTGGACTCTCCAACAACATCTATTCCTTTGGGGTCGTCAGACTCCCACGTTCAAATCAGTCCAACCGCAGAACTTGCAACAGTTGGCGCACCAGAGTTCGTTGATCCGGATCTGGTGGTATCCACAGTTGTTGCAGCTCTATAAATTGAGGAGCCCTCCAGACACAGCACTCCTCCCGTCCAATCAGATGAAGATATGGCTTTCATACAAGCATTCTCTTCGGATCTGGTCACCTTGATCCGGTCCGAAAGTCACCAAGCTGCTGTATCTTCACTTGTATCGATTGCTGAAGAAGATGATCATGCATTGTCCTCATCAGATCACTCTCCAAGCCGACAATCTGATGCACCTCCATTTCTGGCAAGGACCCTTCAGCACTTATCTGACAACTGCATGTCACTCTCTCAACGTGTTCTAGAAGTTCATCAAGGTCAGAGGCTTACAACTTTGGACTTTGATTCATTCAAAGAGAAGATGACAGCCAGTATTGGCAGCCTTCAGCGAGGACTGAACGATTTGTTCTCTCAGCAAGCCACTTATAAGAACAGCCTGAGAAAAGAGCAGATCGAGCTGGCCACTGAAGTCAGAGCATCCGTCGCCAACTCCCTTCGCGCTCAAGATACTCGTCTTGACGCTATCAGCGCTCAGCTAGCACAAGTTGTAGATTTTCTCCAAGAGATTGCTGCTGACAAAAAGGGGGAAAAGAAAAAAGACTTCAAGCCGCATCAGTCTCAGTCTTCAAGAAAATAGATTGTTTATATATTCAGACTGTCTGTATGCAAGACTGTTGATCAATAAAGAAAATCTTTCTTTGTAAGTCCTTGTTCATTTATTTTGAACTAAACTAAAAGGCTTAATAATAAAAGGAAATCGATCCAACTTAATAATGTTCATTTATTTTGAACAAGAAGAAGTAATCGATCCAAAAGTATACGCTTCAGAGTTCTTATCAGACTGGTTAAAAAGACTTGGAAGCTAGGTTTTGTCATCATCAAAAGGGGAAATTTGTTAGTTCTGAACCTTATCGATGAGATTTTAAAGATGACAAAACATATCAGACCGGATCGAGAGAAATCAGACTGACCATTGACCAGATCGATCGCCCAAAACAGATCAAGCTAATATGATGACAAAGCATATCAGACCGGATCGAGGGAAATCAGACTGACCAGATCGATAGCTCAAACAGAACAAGCTGATAAGGCATATCACATATCAGACCAGATCGATGGATATCAGACTGACTAGATCGAAGCTTCAGATCGATCTCAATCTTTATCAGATCAGAGCAGTCAAGGATGCATAAAGAATGGCTCTTCAGTCCGAATCATTAACGGCTATTTATTGTAGCATTTAATGTCGTAATTAATGCGACAAAGGACCAAAGACTGAAAATTGCCAGAAAAGGTAAGAAGACAAAGAAGAGCTTACCTGACAGTCGCCGAAAGCATGAACCAGAACGGCAAGTATCCTGAAGAAGAAGACTGTAGCTTACTCAGAGATTAAGCAGAGTCAAGAGTTGCACATTAAAGGAAATAATGTCGTTAGTACATGCAACTATAAAAGGATGCAACAGAAGAGCTCAAGACAGAGTCTGAAAAATTGAAAAACGCACAAGAAAGCAACACAGCACAAGCTTACAAGCTCAGAAGCTCTCGAGCTGAAATTATTCTTAAGCACGATTACTTTGTAATATTTGATCATTTAGGATCACTGTGCGCATCTTGTGTATTCTGTACTGAAAAACAAAAGTGAGAAACAAATTGTAACTGTCAGATAGAAAGTGTCTGAACAGATTGAGTGACTAGGAGTTTCAGACTGGTAGTGAGGTAAATCCAGCCTGAATCGGGTTTGTACAACAGGATTGTATAAATCAAAGTCTTCTAGTATAAACCTTCCTTAATTGGAAGAAGGGGAGACGTAGAAGGAATACACCACCTTCGAACTTCCAGAAACATATTCTGTGTTCTTATCTTTCTGCACTTGTTCTTTCATTCAAGCCATCGAGCCGCTCTTACAAATATAAACAGACCGTTCCGCACTTATACATTCAGTGGTCTGTTCTATAAAGGAATTGATTAAGAAACAGATTGCTTTCACTAATCCGAAAGAAATCACAAGGGATTAAATTTTAGAATGAGTGTTCATTCACCCCCCTCTAAACACTCCGGACCGATCCTAACAATATTCCAACATTCCTTGCCTTGGGGCCCCTTTGATTTCTTGACAGGTCATTTTATCTATTTAATCGGATCACTTTGACTATCGTACTAATTTTTAACGAAAATATACTTCAGTGGGCCCAAAATTGATTACCAGAAAATAGGTGTATTTTTTTATATAAATCAATTAATAAAACTACGTAATTTAACCCTGTCTATATATACTGCAAAATATTTAAATTTAAAATTTAATTTACAGTTTTTGTTACGGTTTCATATGGTTCTAGTTCTAATTTCATATGGTTCTAGTTCTAATTTCTTACTTTAAGAATTGGAACCGAACAATAAGTCTTCATTTTGATTCAGTTTTGAAAAGGGTTTTGGTTTTTTAGAAACAATTCTACTCTCGATTTATGGTTCCAAAAGAATCGTAGTCAGGTCTACATATATCAATATTTTAAATTATGTTATTACCCTTAGGTGTGAACTACGTATATGTCACATCTAGTTTTCATAATTAATAAATTATCTTCTATAGTTTGAATAATCACATCTGCCTCCCCTGCATTGTATTTTATGTCAAATCACAGAGGATATAATTGTAATTTTTCCTATATATTTTACAAACTAAGGGTGCATTATTGTAATACAACTATTCTACAAGAAATGCAGATGTAATTGTTCAAACCAAAGGAGGAAATTTATAACAAATATTTTACAAGAGAGACATATGTAATTGTTCCTAAAAAATATTACTATATATAATATGACTACAAAATAATCATAGTAGTTTAATGTTTGTTATTTTAAATGACAAAAAAATAAAATAATCATTTACACTTTCAGCCAAATCATGTTTTACCTAAATAATCTTCCAAAGTTTTATATTGAAAGTTCTAATTTAGTGAACATTTACTTATCCACAATTGGTTGCTATATGGTGATAAACTTTGATTATAACTTACTCGTGAAATCTATATGATTCAACACCATTGGTTTCCTTCACTTCCCGGGTGGTTTCCTTCTCTTCCGGGTGGTTTCTCTTCTCTTCCCGGGTGTTATTTTTATATATCTCGATGTCTTGCAAGTCCATTTCAGCCCAATTGTTATACATTAATTTATTCAAGGTATAACAGTGATAAACTTTGATTATAACTTAACTCGTGAAATCTATATGATTCAACACCATCGGTTCAAGCATGACGATAGGTTTAACGTATATTAAGCATAATTTACAAATTAGATCACACATGATTTAGTGAGACTAAGTTCTTCATGTTAACAATGTAATAAGCATAATATATAGAATGTTAAATTTCATTGACTCATATAAAAATAATAATTTGGAATTATAAACTATTGTCATAAATTAATGATGAATGAATCTACGCGTAAAAAGATTAGACTGAATTCTGAAACTAATAACTTCAATTCAAAATTAATACTAAAAGCATAGAGCCTTCATGTTTAATGTTCTAGCTCATGTTTTTTTCCAAATAAAAAAATTATATGACTTTTGTTTTAAAATTTGATCGTTGTTGTACTTAAATATGTAATAAAAAAGAAAAGGGACCCCCAACATTTAACCATTTTAATAATTTACTTCATAATATTTCAAAATATGCACTTAACCCCCGAATATTTTTAAGTAGTGCACTTAATCCCCTAAACAATATTCGGAAACAATTTTTTCGAATATTCTGGCTGCAAATTCATTCACATGTCTCATATGCCACGATATAGAGTATGTGTATATTTTCATGTATTTGTTGATGGGTATACTTGTAAAATTCCTGCAGAAAATACATAAAAATATATATACATCGACCATGACATGTGCGACGCACGTGGTGGAATTTACAGCCAGAATATTCGGGAAAACTGTTCCCGAATATTGTTTAGGGAGTTAAGTGCACTATTTAAAATTGTTCAAGGGTTTACGTACACATTTTAAAATGTTATGGGTAAAATGATAAATGGTGTAAACGTTGTGGGTTGCCTATTTTTTTACCCAAAAGAAAAGCATATACAAACTACGTCAAACGTATTATGAATATTGGGTTGGATGTTCTTTATCATTTTTAAAGTAGTGACGTATTTAATCTGTCCTCTTTTTTTTTTTTTGCGTATTATAATTAAGAGTAGACTCACCTAAAATCCCTAAATCCAAACTTTCTTTAACTTAACACCCATTATCCATTATTCTATATTCTAACTCACCAACCATGCTTTCATCTTCATCCTAACTCCCTACCCCACAATACTTTACCAATTTACCCTTATAAAGTTAAAATGGATTAATTGCATGATAACCCCTACAGTTTTAAATACTTTCAAATCTCACCCAAAGTTTTACTATTTTTTCTAATAACATTTCCTTAGCGACCCGTCTTCGAAAAACGGTATCAGAGCCTAGATTTATTCTGAAAATACTATAATATTATCTTGAATATTAATTTGTAACATATACGGAGGAGACGATTCAAGAAAATATCATGGATCCAAACGAATGTTCGTGGTGCAAGTCATACATGTGCTACTTCCAAAAATTGGAAGAACTAAATCAAGGATATCTGGCTGAAGCTAAACATTTCAACCAGAAATGAAAAATTCTACTAGATATTGGTGCTAGCCCAGCTAGCATATCCTAGTATCAAGAACAGGAGAAGGTGGTGAGGATCCTTTACAGGATGAATCTCAAGCAACAATTCGAGTTAACCGAGGCCTAGGAGAGAGTTCATCCTGAGCACAATCACATCATTCCAGATCCAACCCCTCAACATGATCCGGAATAGACAAATAGGATGGGAGAACCAACCTTTCGAGAAATCGAGCCGGATTCTTCTAAGATATCTCAAGATCTTAGAGAGATCCAGAAGACAGTGCAGTGTTATGGATACCTTCAATACCATGTCACTGCACAAGTCCATCAGATTCAAAGTCAGATAGAGATTATGATTAAACATCATGAGAAAATTCTTGAGAATCTTTGAGATGTTCAAACTCGAATAAAGGAGTTGGAGTCAAGACCAAGTCCTACGGGAAGAAGACAAGGAGGGTGGTTACCACCGTCCTATAGAACATAACCCCTTTTACACCGAAAGGGAAAGCGGAGGAGGTCCGAAGGCCTTTGACGGAGACTGAAAATGATTGCAGTCCTACGAGGAGAGCCCGTACTTCCCACCAAGTAATGTAAAGAATCAACCTAGAAGATCTACGTGATCTTGCTGATTCGTTTGTGGGATTGAATCTCGTAGAATTCAATACAAGAGAACTTGTAACAAGACCTCCACCACAAGAAAGTTTCGGGTCACACACTCCACCCGAAGGTGATCCAAGTATGCCTCATAGGAAAGATTTCACCTCAGCAACTTTAGATCCCCCAGTTGGAACAAGGAAACGTTCCCGCAGGCCAGATTTACAACAAACGCCTTACGGAATCTCAGGTAGATCCAATCCATCCATATGGACTTATGCTCAACATGGATATCTTGGATTTCAAAAACAGAGAAGTTCTTATTGATAAATGAGCTTTAGCAATGAGAATATCAGCAGGAACACTTGATCTCAGTAAATAATGATTCATTTCACTTCTTAAAATGAGTTTGGAAGGATCAATCAAGATGCCTGGGAAATGGGAGACCCAGGTACCAAAGAATAAGTTTTAGCCGGAGAGTCCCTAAAAGAAATTATGGACAAGATGGTAAAATTCTTTAAAATCTATTTCATTGGGGTAAACTACTTCGCAGGAATGGAGGAACAGAAGGCTAATTAATATAGACAAGCTCTAATTAGCCTGGAACTACATGATATATGTTATGTAGACGAGTACATCAAACTCTTTACAGAGTATAGATGGAAGGCAGAGATAGAAGAAAAAGATGCAGCAGAACTGTTCTTTGCCAAAATACCGAGCCCATAGAGAGAAATGCTTATCCATGAATATACACCCCATGTAATCGAGACGGTGACTAGGAGAATGTCATTTCTTTAAGGTAAAGCTCGCGGAGTGGTGCTACCAAGCAAAACTCCAAAAGTATTACAAGAAGCTTAGAGAAATCAACAAAACAGCTCCTCTTTGTTGTACAGAGAATGATATCTCTACAATCATTGGAAACTATCCCCAAAGGGGAAAGATAAAAAAGCACAGAGCTCATCCTTATGCCCGATGAAGTAGTTCAAGAAGAAGTAGGTCTTCATGGAAACCTAGAAAGTTCTGGTCGAAACAGAAAGCCTGAAGTTATAGATCTGGGCAAAGATCAGAACCAACAAGGAGCATAACTTCGTCAACAAGTTCTAATCAAGCAAGTTCTAGCAGAGCACCGATAAAAAAGAACTTTCAAACACACTCATGAATCAAGCAGAAAGTTCACAACATTCTCCACACCACAAGGACATTATATCTGGAATGTCATGCCAATGGGATTGGCAAATGCTCCCCAGATATTCCAAAAGAAGATGTATAATCTTTTTAAGGATTACTCCAGCTTTATGTTTGTGTATATTGACGACATCCTCATTGCGTCAAGAAACATGAAAGACCATATTACACATTTGGAAATCTTTTCAGATGCTTACTACAAGGAAGTATTAGTGCTATCCGAAAGGAAATCAGTGATTGCCACAAGACAGATTGGGTTCCTCGGAATTGAGATTGATGAATCTGGAATTATCTTGCAAAATCATATTGTAGAAAAGATGCAAGGATATCTAGATGACCTCAAGGATTTAAAGCTGGGAGTTGTTAATTTTGCTGGAATGTTCATCAACAATCTAGCAAACCAGCGGAAGATATTCAGTTTACTACTCAAGAAAGATGTTAAGTTCGAGTGACATGAAGATCACAGACAAGCTGTCAAACAGCTTAAAGAAGTTTACAGGCAACTACCAAAGCTTGCAATTCCAAATGACGAGGATGAACTGGTATTATGTACCGATGCCAGTGATCATTGGTAGGCTGTAGTACTTATGAAGGCGACACCAGAAGGAGAAGTGCCATGCAGATATTGCAGCGGTCTATTTGACAATAGCAAAGTTATCAGATGACACATCAACGATAATGAGTTCTTTGCAGTTCGAAAGACTTTTAAAAATGGCCATTATTCTTACTTGCAAAAAAGTTTATCTTAAAAATAGATAATACCAGTGTAAAATATTTTCTGAAAAATAAAATTAAATCAAAACCAGAAAATGCTAGACTTTTAAGATGGCAAGCTGAATGTCAATATTATTATTATGATATTGTCATATTGAAATCTAATAAAAATGTTCTTGCATATTTCTTAACACGAGATGGAGGGACACATTGCTAGCGATATCCTCAAATGAGTGAGGAATCTCAGGGAAAACCTAGAGATCCTGGAACGAGACTTTGGGACACTTTGTCTCAATGCTGAGGTCGCATGACGGCTTCAACAAGTAGATCATGAACTTGTTGCTGATCACATACGAGCATGCTTTCAGGATCATGAACGTCTGTTTGAAGTCTTGAAAGGGCCCATCCTCCAGGCCGCACCTCCAACGGTGCAAAAAGAAGTGTTTAGAGAACGGGGCTCATCTAACCCGGAGGCAAGGGATTCAAGTACCCCTGTCACGAGTGCTGTAGATGATGCATTCCTTGAGGATGTACAAGCTGTAATGTTGAGGCCCAGGTGTCATCACAATTTGAACCATCAAGTCAACCCAACACATCTGGGGTAAAAGAGGGAGAGTTGAACCTTAGGCCAATGACTGGCACCTCTAAGGCTCAAACTAATGATGATTTAGTTTCTTTACCTATGCAGGATTACCAATGCACTTGGGAGAAGCTAGGGGTATCAACCCAGACAAACTATTGTTGATATCTTCGGAAAATATCCAGGGTTTGGATGAAGCCAGGAAGCCATCCAAACGAAGTTCTAGAATGGTATAATTTTGGGCTCTTTCTTCGGTTTATACTATTGCACCAGTATTCTCTGAAATTTCAAAATTAGCAAAATGGATCAGAGAAGCTGTTCACGAGACATGAGCCAATAATCCACATTTGGCCAGAGGAGATGTCTTGGAGTTGTATTTTTTCAGTGCTGCTCCAGAACCAGCGAAGATGGGCTTCATTGAAAGCTTTTCATTTTATCAAGCTCAGACGACCAAATGGGAACGCCTTAAAAAATATAAGAATGATGCTACCAGACGGCATACTAGTTTTGGCTGGAACTATCACAGAAGATGAAGTTGTAACAGGCGCGCATGGGGTCTTTGGGTTTGTCTAACCGAGATGGACAAAGTCAAATATTCATTTAAGTTCTTTCAGAATTCAGCCAACGGTACTTTCATGCTGAATTCCATGACGGGAACATCAACGAGATTTGCTGAAGAACTCTTCGAAACAAAGAGGAGAATTCTTTGGGAAAACAAGATTCCGGCAGGAAAAGAAACTTACCGAAAATTCTGCAACATGTCACACATTGGCCGATGGATAGATCATATTTTCCAAGCATGCCCAGAGCATAAAGAATCATAATTTGGGAAAGGATTCCGATCCAAACCCGACAGATCAGATGCAGGAAAAGACAAAAGACCTGCTGACAAGAGATCCCATTTTCCTAAAGCTCGGGGACAACAAAAACCAATAATGTAAAGATTCCTTGATAAAGGAAAAGGCGTTGACCATTAAAAATTAGTGCGATAACTGTTAAACGCATTCGGACAAAATAATGGACCACTCACAAGAAACGTTTGCACACTCAGACAAAGATGCCAGGCCACGTGAAAGTTAAGGCGCACTCACAGGCGCACTCAAAAATTATCAAGATTTGGAATCCAAATTTCAAGTCCGGATTCATGCCTATATAAAGGTACTAATTCAGGAAGCTAAGGACATCGAAAATTCTATAGTTTTCTGAGAATAAAAATTGTAGTTTCCAAGCTTTGTAATCTTTCGACTTTCATAGCATTGTAATATTTCATTTCTTTCTTTCTTTTGTAATCGTTTATAATATTGTACTGTTTTTAGTTATGTGTTCTTAAGTCAAGCCTCATCTTTATGAAAGGCTAAACGAGTTCGTCTCCTCCCAAAAGGAGACGTTTTAATTTAATAGATATTATAAATATTTCCAGAATAAAACGAAGGCTGTTGCCCATCTATCTCACAGATTTCTTTAAATCATTTTTATATCTTAATTATACCTTATGCCCTAAGGTAGGAAACGAATTAGGGCTGTGTTGTGCGGTTTCTGAAGGAGTCGGATAACTGACAGACTAACCTCGTCCGAAGGCTGAGGTTGGATGGTGATGAGCCATTCGTAAAACAGTTTGGAGGCAGTAAGTTTTCGACTGGTGGCTTTGCAACCCACCTCACCCGTTGCGGTTATGGTCAAAATGTTATATTTCAGTTTGTTAAAATTTTATTGTAATACGAAAGCATGATGAGTTTGTTATTCATTTCACTTGTTCTTTGTTTAAGGGAATTTTAGGGCTAAAAAATTCATCATGAACTGTTAGTCCTTCGCAAAAGTATGCTCTTGGATTCTCTCAATATAACAGAAACTGAAGGATCTTATGTTCATTAAGGCCCCTGCATTTACGTACCCTTATTAGGAGTTGTTTATAGTAAAAGGAGTTTTATGCAATTAAAGTACTAGCTTTTATGTCTTTTGAGATTGGTAGGGAGTTGAAATAAAGAAAAGAAGTATAGAAAGGTGTTTAAATAAAGAATCATTGATATATGGAGGAATGCTAAAATTATGTTTGGGTAGAGGGATTTTAATTGAGTTTACCCTATAATTAATTTGATCCGACTTTATTTTCAAGAGTTGATAAGTACTTACAATGTAATTTGTAACTATATCTTCATAGTAGAGAAGAATGTGTCGACTGGCTTTAAAGTACTCCAGAGCTTTTGCCATGGTTTGCTAAGCTGCCTTCAAATCCAACATGAGTACTGTTGTGATACCCCTTGTCCCGCTTTGGCTGAAAATGAAAGTTTAAAATGATTTATAATGGGTTACAATGGACAACTATATCAACTTGAATTAACTATTTTCGTAAAGAGAAAGCATATACGAAGTAGTTACTATATGAGCTCATTATACAGTCACGCTTATGAAGATTTGGGCCCGGGGCGTGACAACTGTTACATTCGTTGTTGACTTATACCTTGTTAGCACTCGAGCCCGCAACATTATGAACACATTATTTAAAGAATCATGTTTCTTGACATAAAATAATCCGAATCAAGTCAACTGAAACCCGAGATATGTGCATTTTTAGAATCACATTTTCTTGCTTCAATAATGGCAAAACAAGTATTTGTTACTTACATCATGAGTGGAAGGAACATGTGATTGATGGGTTCCATTCAAGAGCTTAGCTTCCTTGTCATATATATTTGCAAGCAATGAAATCATCCTCAGAAGATTTTTTCTGAGCAGAAATATTGTAGACACTCCTCTTCTCTTCATGTAATCTGCTATCTCCTCATGATACTTCATCAATCCCTTCATAAATTATCACCAAATATTGAACAACTTTCATACTAAGTTTTTTTAAAAAAAAATTGAAAAACTATGCACAATTACAATTTCAGTATTTTCCTTATGTTTTTAATCATTGGAATTAATTATTCTTAATTTTCAAGATCCTAAATACTGACCTGATTAAGCATTCATTTGAAGCCAACTGCTGCTGAGCACTCATTCTTTGATGCACTACTAGACCAATCAAGATTATAAACTTTATAGCAATGTCTTCAGTATCACTGAATCATTTCTCCGGCTTTGTGCCCCCAACATTTCACCATTTGACCTCAAATTTACATGAATGTTCCAACAATTTTTCAAACCATCTACTCCCAGATCTTTGCATCGACACGATGACGAAAAATCGTACTGAATTGCAGGCACATTCCTGTCTGGGGAAAAAAACCAAACTAGTCGATGAACATGATATTTTTTTCTGGCATAAATCTTGTATTAGGTTGAAAATCAGAAATCTTGAAATGGTTTCTCATAGGTGTCGAGTTCAGAAATTTGGAATTTACATTGATCGTCCTGATATTTTAGCATAACTATAACTTCAGAGCGACAAAATATAGTTTTGTTACTAAATTCTACTTGATAAAATGCTTTATTTTTCACATTTAGAGATGGATTCTGGTAAAACTCAATGACCAATATCCTACTGAGAATTCACACTCAGATAAAAGTGAAGGAGAATTCAATTGGACATTCCCTTGCTTGGCTCCTCAAAATGTAAGTGCCAAACACATCCGCAGAAGTGGTTATCTTACTAATTGTAGCTAAATGTAACTAATTTATTACACAATAGAACTATTACATACAACTAGATTAGTATATCACTTTTTAAGCGTTAGTAATTTGCCCACCATCCATCCTTACTCTGTTTATTAGTTGGATTTGTAATACCGATACTGTCTTAGATTTTCTAGGCATCTCTATATAATTTGCCCTCCATCCATCACATCACATCCTCCCAGATTCATCTCTAATTTAGCCATAATCTGAAATATGTCAATATATCTTGTTTCGAATGGAGTTTTACCTGTTAATGTTTGAGGATTTGGGAAATGTACATAAGGGGTATCATGTGCTTGAATTCCACCGTCTACAAGCTCGATTTTGTCGAGAAATCACTTGGATTTTCATAGGATTTGAACTTTCCTTTAAATGGATTTGTTTGGTTTAAACAGATTGAAAATATGTACATTCCACAAATCATGGCAAGAAACAAAACCACCATTCTCAGTATCATTGGAGACCTTCTAGGTGTCTTTGCAGCCAATAAATCCAGCATTTACATGAATAATAATTATTTTTAGTCTATCTTTTTATTTTATACAGAAATATAAATGGTTTTGTACTTTCTTTGCTAAAAATATAAGGTCACAAGGAATAAATAGAAACAAGAATCACAGAAAGAAGGTAACCTGTGGCGTCCATTTAAAAATCTCCATGAGAAATATATGAGACCTAATGAAAAAAAAAATAGAAATCTGAATTGGATTTTAGTTTTTTTCATTATTTTTTATTTGTTATTGTGCGTGCACAGTTAGAGAAATATGGAGAAAGAAATGGTCAGTCATCATCTCCATGGAAAATATCAACTCAGAGCAAGGAAAACATGCCGATGTCTTGTAGCCCATCTGACACCGGTTGCAATTGCGATCCGAAAGTCTCGTGTTCGAGTCTCTGTCCCTGACCCTAAGTAGTTGTAATAGTTGCTCAAGAAAAAGAATAAGGAAAACCTCATCTTCATTCTCCATCCTTAACAACCATTAATTCTACGAGTATAACAAAGTTTAATAAAGAAGATTGTAAAAAAAAAAACACACACACACACAATAACAAAATGTTTACTTTACATACAATATATTTTTAAGGCAAGCATTTCTGCCTGCCACTTTTCTAGAAAACTGAGATGATGGGATTAAACCGCCAAAATGGTATTCGAAATTCTTTTGTTTTTTCATCATTTTAGGGAGAAATTTAGGGTTTCTCTTCAGGAAAACAAATACTTGCAATATCTTATGGTGGCATCAAAGTTGAAATCAGAAAAGAGATCCATAAACTTATCACACACTTTTAATATTTGTAAAATATTCTTGGTTTACAAAATGATCAACCGTACTATCTGCCCCAGGAAACGAAAAGTTTTAGTCGCTTCCATTAGGCATTTGTTTTTCACATCTCTAGACCAGTGCTGCAAAACCAAATTAAAAAATAAAATCTTTAGGCCAAGTGTCCATTAAAAAAAACCAAGAATGAGAATATTAGCTAATTTACCTCTCCTAGAGCATTGAGCTTCTCACGCACACCCCTCAGTAACTCTTCTGCATCCCCTTCCCATTTGTAGAACTCGAGCTCTTTTCCTTCTAAGAGCCTCTCGGAGACCTGGTTGTAGAAATTTTAAGCTTTTACAGCAGTACAGAACTCGATACAACTACGCATACACACGCAGAACTTGTATAAACATGACGTGTTTGAACATACAAAACTGATCAGTCGAAATATGGAAATCTGAACTTGTTCACCATTGTAGCTTTGAGTTTTGATCAGGGCCAAGGGAACAAGTCAAGACTCGATTAATTACAAACATATACTCACAGCTTGCAACACATTATCATCATTATATCATGCATTCTGATGTCTCAACAGGCCTTTGGAATTTTTGAGCAGTGATAGAAGGAGAGGGAGAGTGGCCAGCAGGCTGACCGCTCATCTCTGTATTTTATTTTCGTACATATATGTATATTTCAGTAGGAAATCGGTGTCGGAAAAGTTTAGTTGAACCAGACTTTAACCAGTAATTTAAGCGAAATCCGTTAAATGAAAATGGAAACGGGTTGATTAAACGAGATCTATGTCACTTTTGTTTTGAGGAAAAAAGAGTTTCTCGAGTTCAAACTGATATCCTGTCCAAACCACTACTAGCATTCCCAAAGTGCATCAGATACGGTCCAACAAATTTTTTTCCATTGTATATACAGAAAAAAATCATATCTGCCCCTAAAAATTTTTACACAGGCGTCAATTTGATAATTAGAGCTAAAGCCATGTTATTCAAAACAAAATTCGAAACACGAAAAATAACCATTTGCTAATATAAACTAACATTAGCGTCAGACCACCAAAAGCCATAAATGAGTTAATCAAGCAGAAGTAGTACCTGTTTCGCTATCACTTGCCCACCAGCTATGTGAGAAAAATAAATATTGTAGAAATGACAAAGAAACAGCGGATGACTCTTCTCGGCAAGTTCCTTCAAATGTCGAGCATACGTGGTTCCAGGATTGCAAGGTTGTGGAATCACATTTCCCTGCACTCTTAACCATTCTAAATCCTTGGAAAGGCCATCGGACCTCTCTAATCCAGTCTTTCGAAAATAAACATCTGCATTGAGGGAAGGCCATGAAATCTATGTGATTCAATCATTCAGCAATGTGAGGATTCACGATTCTTATTACAAAACTGTTAAGAATAAATTCCCCTTCCTTGGTATTATCGCAAACAAGAGGCAAAATGCAATAGAACACTGAACTGGAAATGATATAAACTGAATTCAAAGTAATTACAATGCATAAACAAAGTTCTTTGCCTACTGTTACTCAAGAAGAAAGTCCTTCTTGCCCAAGCAATGATTGACTCTATTTCACAAATCACAAAATAAACTGAATGATTCTAACCCTCCCATTCTCTCCACTATATTATCCATTCCCTGCATAACTGCTACACGTCTTGCATAACTGCTTCCTTGGCCCTTCTTTGGTAGACTTGGTAAACTTTGGGCCTTACCTCTTGGGCCTCTATATTTGGCTCAATTGGTTCATGGTTTGGCTCTAAAGACTTTCTGCCCGTAACATTACCGTCCCCTTCAATTTCAGCCTTGTCCTCAAGGCTGAAGTCTGGAAATTGTCGCTGAAGCGCGTCGACTCTCTCCCAAGTTGCTTCCTCCTTTGGCTTATTTTTCCATTGAAAAAGCGCCTGCTGAACGTCCTCTGATCCTTGCTTCATCATTCTGTGCCCCAGTACATTTTCAGAAGTTTCACCTTCATCTAGTTCTACCTCCAACTCTTTAGGCAATTCTGAACTTGCTGCATATTTGCCTTTTGCTTTCTTCAACTGAGATGCATGAAATATTGGGTGCACCCTAGTTCCTTCGGGTAAATCGAGCTTATAAGCTACTGGTCCTATTTTCTGGATGACTTGAAAAGGCCCAAAATATCGTGCAGCCAGCTTTTGATATTATCATACCTTTCCATCCTTTGTTGGGCTCACCTCAAGTTATGCTTTAGCTGCCTCAATACCTCATCTCTCTCCTGTGTAATTCAAATGCTACTGCCTCTACTTTGATTTCTCCTGGAATGCAACCAACTAACGCAGGAGCAGACCTCCCAAAAACAATCTCAAAAGGTGTTGCTTTTATAGCTGAATGGAAACTCGTATTGTACCAAAATTCTGCTCAATATAACCATTCGGCCCAAAGTTAAGGTTGCTCAGAAGCAAAACGATCTAGATATGTTTCTAAACACCTATTTAAGACCTCCGATTGCCCATCCGTCTCCGGACGGTACGCCGAACTCATCTTGACTTGAGTTCCTTGAAACCGAAAATACTCCATCCAAAAATGGATTATGAAAGTTGGGTCCCTATCACTTAGAATTGACTTGGGCACCCCATGAAGCCGCACCACCTCAGCCACCCCCTTCGCTGAGTATGGATGCTTAATCAATAAAAAACGCGCATATTTGGACAAACGATCTACTATGACCATAATAGCATCATATCCCTTTGATTTTGGAAGGCCCGCAATGAAATCCATGGCAATGTCTTCCCAAATTAATTCTGGAATGGGCAAAGGTTGTAAAAACCAGCTAGGGACGTAGCTTGATATTTTTGAGGCTGACATTCATCACATTCCGCTACAAATTTGTAAATATCTTGCTTCATACCTTTCCAATATAAATTAGCCGCCAGCCGTCTATACGTACGATAAGCCCCGGCATGACTTCCTATAGGGGTTTTGTGGTACTCCTGCAATAATTTGTTAACCCAATCCATTCCACTAGGAATCACCAGCCACCCTTTATAAACCAACTGGCCATGGATCAAGTAAAATGGTGAAGGTTCTTGTGGTTTTTCGTTGAGCTCAACAATTTTTTTCTGTGGGAATGGATCATTCTGACTGCTTCCTGTAACCGTGCCCTTTCAACCCATACTGGAAGACTTACAGCCTGAAACTCTGCTTTAAATCCCACCCTTGACAATGCATCAGCTACCTTATTAGTGATACCAGCCTTATATATTACCTCAAAGTCAGACCCCAATAATTTGCAAGCCAATTCTGCTGGTCCGGAGTGGTGATGCGCTGTTGTGTAAGATATTTAAGAGATTTTTTTATTAGTGAGTACCTTAAAACCTTAAAACGGCGTCCAAGCAAATACGGCCTCCAATGTTGGATAGCTAACACAAGTGCCATAAGCTCTTTCTCATATACTGATTTGGAAAGGTCTTGTTCTCCTAACGCCTTGCTGGAAAAAGCTATTGGTTTTCCTTCCTGCATGAGAACAGCCCCCAGACCCTTTCCTGATGCATAGCATTCGATGGCAAAATCCTTGCAGAAATTTGGGACAACAAGTATTGGTGCTTCAGTAATAGCATCCTTCAATGTTTCGAAGGCTTTTTGTGCCTCAACATTCCAGTGAAACCCATCCTTCTTCAACAATTCAGTGAGAGGCTTAGCACTCTTCCCATATTCTTTTATAAATCGCCTATAATACCCCGTCAATCCCAAAAACCAGGGCACACCTTTTACATTTTTTGGATCAGGACACTCTTTAACACTTTTGACCTCATTTGGATCAACCTCTACTCCCCTATTGGACACAATGTGACCTAGATACTCAACTTGTTGCTGTCCGAAACTGCACTTTTTCTTATTTGCGACAAAATTGTTCTCGTGTAACACCTCAAACACCACTCTTAAATGCCATACATGATCAACCCCTGTTTTGCTATATATCAATATGTCATCAAAAAAAACCAAAACGAATTTCCTCAAGTAGGGTCTAAAACTCTCATTCATTGTGGACTGAAAGGTGGCCGGGGTTTTTTTTAACCCAAACGGCATAACTAAGAACTCATAGAGGCCCAAATAAGTTCGAAAAGCCGTTTTAGCTACATGCTCTCTCTTAACTCTAACTTGATGATACTCTGCGCTCAAATCAATCTCAGAGAACACACTAGCCCCACTCAATTCATCTAGCAACTCTTCGATTACCGGAATTGGGTATTTATCCGGAATCGTGATATCGTTCAAAGCCCTATATCTACACAAAACCGCCAACTCCCATGTTTTTTTAACTAGTATCACTGGGCTCGAATAAGGGCTCGTACTTGTTGAATTATTCCCGCCACTAACATTTCCCTCACCAACTTCACAATTTCATTTTTTTGACTATGGGCATATCTATAGGGACGTACCCTTACAAGCCCTTCCCCATCCTTAATTACTATGGCATGCTCTTGCTCCCTAAGTGGTGGTAACCCTTATGGCTCTCGAAAAACAGCCTCAAACTCACCCAACAGCCCCATAATTCCCTCAAACAATCCCCCTCCTCTACACACTCTACACACTGCTCACTATCTTTTTTTTCTGTAATAGACAATAACATTCCCAAAAACTCCACCTCGGTTGTTTTAGTAATTGGCGCTAAGGTCACTGGGGTTCGGCTCAAAGTTGGATTTCCCCACAAAACCACTTCTCCTTTTCCTTGTTTGAATTTCATGCTCATTTTTAGCCAGTCCACCTTCACTTCTCCTAGAGTACACAACCAAGCTACTCCAAGAATCAAATCCACACCACCCAAATCAAACAAGTACCCATCTATCACTATCCCACAATTACCCAAGTTCACCACCAGTCTCTCACACATGCCCCTTGAGTATACTCGGTGCCCATCTCCCAAACGTACCCCAAATTCATTAGTATCCATAACTGTTATGATAAGTTGAGTTTGCCGACCAATTGCTCAGATACGAAGTCGTGGCTTGCCCTACTGTCAATCACAACAATGATCGGCTCCCCTCGCACACTCCCTCGTATTTTCATCGTCCTAGGTTGGGAAATCCCACCAACCGAGAACAGGGACAGCTCGAAGTTGTTCACCTCTCCTTCACATTCAGCACCTGTCTCTCTTCCCTCAGTCTCCACTTCTTCATGCAGTGATCTCTCTTCTTCACCCTCATCTTCAGCCATTATAATTAGTCGTAAAGACTTACCAGGACAGTGGTGTTGTGGATGTAATTTTCCCCCGCAATGAAAGCACAATCCCCTCTCTTTTCTATGTAGAAACTCTTGATAAGAGTATGTATTTCCTTCACATGGTTTCCATTCTCCACTCTTTGCTATGTGTGTTGTATTGGTTTGACGATGATTGGTGATTGGGTGTTTGTATTCTGCACTTTTTGTGGCAGTGTAGTTTGTGTAAGGTTTTGGGGTTGTATTGTATTTTATGGGTTGGGAACATAGTTATTCAAGGCGCTAGGGACCAAAAAACGATGAACCATGGCCTGGCTCAAAGCGCTAGGCGCCAGGTGAAGCGCGGCTTAATAGCCATCAGGCATCGAGAGAAAATAAATTTTAAATATTTAGATATGAATATCTTTTTCCAAAATGGTTAAACTATATAGCTAAGAAGCTGCTCATGTTGTAATATTTGTTCATTTCTAATATAAAAGCGAGATTTGATAAAAATTAATCTTATTCAATATTAAGTCAGAAATATTAAAATAAAAAAAGAAACAATATGTTAAATATGCTTGATTGAATTAGGGTTCGATTTATTCTTAAAATTCATACTCTCTTCTCAAAATATATTTTGTTTTACATTAATTCTTATTTATTAATATATGTTTATAAAATTAAAAATGTAATTATAATTCATTTTTACATTTGATATAATTAATAATGAATATGGCGTGTTAATACCCTAATATATACATATGGAGGTTAGGCTTATTTAAAATTGGCTTTTGGGCTTATTGAAAATAGGATTTAGGCTTATTGTTTTTAAGTAATTTGAGTCCAATCCCAACACCACCCTTCCTTTCCATCAAGCCATCGCCCAGGGCTTAAGCCTCAGGCACTTAGGCGCTGAATAGGCATGACATGATGTATGTGTGTGGCATCTCACGCATCAGAGGCACCACACTCGAGCCTGGCTTGGCTTCTCGCCTAGGCGAGCCAGGCGACGGCTTTTTATAACCATGGTTGGTATTTGGATCCTCCACCAAGGTCCCCAATTTTGTTAGCCCAATCTCGTCCTCCCTCCACTGGGCTTCTTACTTCTTTTCCCAGCTCTACCCTGCTCAATTCTCTTTCCACGGCTCTTGCAATTTCCATCTCTCTCATCACTGATATGGGTCTGTGTGTCTCCACCTTGTATCTAATCTCCTTCCTTAATCCACCAAAAAATATCCCGATATAGTGCTCCTCTATAAATCGTGGAATCTGCCCGATCAATAATTCAAAGTTTTCAACATATTCCCTAACATTTATGGATTTTTGTTTCAATGTTGATAATTGTTGATATGGGTTCTCGGCCATATCTCCACTAAACCTTCTAGCCATCTCCAATTTTAATTGTTCCCATGATAAATTTGGAATCCACAGCTTAATCCATCGGTGCCAGTGCATCGCCGCCCCTTCCATACACACACACGACATAGGAACCTTATTCTGTTGTGGTGTGTTGTTGATGTCAAAGTACTACTCAGCCTTCGCCACCCATCCCATCAGGTCATCCCCATTGAAACTAGGTAAATCCATTCTTCTCAATGTATGTCTCATTTCATCAAACCCATAATTCCTTTCTACTCCCCGATCATCCCCCGCTCTCATATCCTCATTTTGCCAATGTACATGTTCCTCTTCCTACGCCTACTCTCTGTTCCTCTCTATTCTTCTGGCCATGTCACTATCTTCCTCCTTCAGTTTTTTTTCGTTGATATAACTGAGTATCGCCCCCATCGAATTTTTTATTTCCTTCATATCTTCTTCCATCCCTTGTTTCCATACTTGATTTTTTTCATACAGGCTCATCACCATCTTCTCAAGAGAATCATATTTTGAATCTGAACGTGTTGTAGTCATTGTTCCTTAGGCGTCTTCTCGTATGCGGCAGGTCGGACCAATTGTTAAGAATAAATTCTCCTTCCTTGATATTATCGCAAACAAGAAGCAAAATGCAATAGAACACTCTGGAAATGATATAAACTGAATTCAAAGTAATTACAATGCATAAACAAAGTTCTTTGCCTGCTATTACTCAAGAAGAAAGTCCTTCTTGCCCAAGCAATGCTTGACTCTATTTCACAAATTACAAAATAAACTGAATGACTCTAACCCTCCCATTCTCTCCACTATATTCTACATTGCCTGCATAACTGCTACACATCTTGCATTACTGCTACACGTCTTGCATAACTGCTTCCTTGGCCCTTTTTTGGTAGACTTGGTAAACTTTGGGCCTTACCTCTTGGGCCTCTATATTTGGCCCAACTGGTTCATGGTTTGACTCTAAAGACTTTCTGCCCGTAACAAAAACTATATAGGGGTTACACCACTGTCGCAAAGAAACTGAAGCTTCATCTTTTCGACTGAGTACGAATAGCAAATCGTGTTTTACACCTCAGAAGATGTTTAATAGTTTTCATTATTCAAATTCCAACAAGCCGAGAATTAAATTTTCGACAGAAACAATAGCAAACCAAAACTAACTATTCTTGAAACAAAAGCTGTAAGATCAAATTAAACAGATTAAGAGATGGATTAAAAGAATGAAAGACATGGTATTCGATACAACAAGTAAATGAAACTTACACAGATGAAAATAAGAAAATAACACACACAATACAAAGAGAAAATAAAATAAACGAATTAAACAAAAAATAATAATTTAAGAGCTTACAGGAAACATCACTGGATTCGTCAATAATGTGCTCAATTGTATCGAAAACCAGCTTACTGTCTACCAAATACTTCAAGAACCCCTCCATGCTAGGCTCCCACGACCCACCATTTCCACCATTAATTCCCAATTCTTCCACATCACTCGCAGCAATATTTTTACTCTTCCTTTTTCCATCGTTTCTCAGTTTCATTGTTACAAACCTCATCTCCTCGGTAACACCCTTCACTTCACCGGGATACTGCTTCCGATACCGCCGACGCTGCCGCTGCAGGCTCCCCAGCGGCAGCGAAGGCCCTTCTTTCTGCTCTACATATTCTTCTGTCGAATGATACCTTTCTTCTGTTTCGAATTCAATTTCATTTCCGGACACGAAGGTGTGCGTGCTCAATTTTGTGCATTTTTTATGGATTTGATCGTTTCTCGAAATTGTTTTGCTTATATTGATGAGTGCTTTTGGGATGAATTTTGGAGCGGGAAGGAAGTTGTTTGATAACAGGGGCATCAACGGAGTTGAAGGTTTTAATAAGCACTCCATTTTCACCCTCTTCCCCGTAGGGCTCAATTAAATACACATTAATTCAAGAAAAAATTACATAAGTATTGTTTGTGTGGATGCTTCAAAATCGCATAAAAAGTCATCGTTTTTATGGGCAGCAATAAATGGCAAGAACAAATAATCGAGATAAGTGTATAACACTTGTTTTTAAGAAGAATTTGTCGTGAACATGGTGTTTATGGAATACGGCAATCTTTTCTCAAAATACGACGACTTTACTTGTGAGTATAGACTTCCAAATCACAAGTCTCACAACCACAAAAATTGCAAACTATCTTCTTTAAACAAAGGAAGAACATAATATGAATATGCACTTTGATTGCTTTATTTTCTCCCTAATTTGTGTGTTAATTTTGAAAATCTGATGTTCTAATTCATATGTGATGTTGTATTTATAGTTTGTCCAAAGGACATCATTTAGAGGCAATCATCCAGAAAAACCTGCAACTGTACATGAACAGATGCACCAGTTCGCTAAAACAATCGCGCCACCCTTTTCAAGCCGCGATCGATCGCGACGTCCAATGTGCATTTGTTGCTCGGAAATTTCTTTTCCGGATTTTCCTTCTTCTTCCATGCTTAATTTCAATTCATTAAGCTTAAAAATCCAACAATCCCCCACATGAATTAAATTAAAGTATGAATGCACATGATGTCAAAAAGAGAGTTTGCTCAAAAAATTATTGCATCGGGAGATGTAGCTTATGTCTTTGAACCTTCCTTAGTAGTATACTAGATTTACTAGGCCACGAAGTGAACATGATGTCTTTAACTTTTTGATGGTTCGTGTAAACCCAGACAATAGCATCTACACAATAACTTCTCTACTTTTACTTTGGTTATCCGGTTGTGTCCGTTTTGGCCATGGTACACCTCTTGGATTTATAAGTGTTTCATTGAGGCGGCTCGTTCTCACACTTACATAAGTGATTTCCTATTAAGAGTATTCTACCATAATCCACATTTTTGAGTATCAAACTTAACCTCACTAATTTGGTAGGTATTTAAGCACTCTTCATCTTAGGAATGGGTTGGGAAATTTTCCGAGTGCTAGTTCAAATTTTCATAATTTAGTTGTCTCATTGAACCAAAATCTTGGGATATCCAATCAATAAGGTTGGGTTACTATTATGAAAATTTATGTTGTAGATTTCAATCTCGTTCCTCTTGATAATTCATACATTTGATCTCTATTCAATGCTTTTGTAAGTGGATCTGCCAAGTTATCCTTTGATTTCACATAATCAATTGTGATAACTACATTAGAGATCAATTGTCATACAGTATTATGTCTACGACTGTTTTGTGTCCTAGCAATTGCCGATTGACTATCACAACGAATCATTATTGTTGACACTGGTTTTGACCAACATGGAATATCTTCCAAGAAATTACGAAGCCATTCCGCCTCTTCTACTGCTTTGTCTAGAGCTATAAACTCTGACTCCATCGTTGCAATGCAAGTTGTTTAGTGGATTTCCACTACACAGCCCCACCACCAATGCTAAATACATAGACACTCGTGGATTTGGAGTCATTTGTGTCGGATATCCAGTTTGCATCACTATATCCTTCTAATACTTCCAGATATTTTGTATAATGTAACCCATATTCTAATGTGTATCTTAAATATTTAAGTACCCTTATTAATTCCGTCCAATAGACATTACTTGGATTACTCGTAAATCAACTTAGCTTATTCACATCACAAGTGATATCCGGACGAGTACAATTCATAATATACATGAGGCTTCCAATAATTCTTGAATATTTCAATTGAGACACCGGTTCACCATGATTTTACTTAAGTGCACGCTTAAGTCCACCGGTGTCCTTACCGGAGAAGTGTCATACGCATTGAACTTTCTCAATACAGTCTTAATGTGATTGAGATAGGACAATTGCCTCTTATGTCCTAGATTTAATCCCTAATATGACATCAGCAATGCATATATCTTTCATATCAAAATGTTTTGTCAATGTTTTCTTTGTTTCAACAATCACTTCATGGCTACTTCCTATTATCAGCGTGTCATCAACATATAGACATACTATAACAAATGTTTCTCGTGTGCCTTTGATGTACACACATTTGTTACACTCGTTAATTCTAAAATAATTTGACAACATAAATTTGTCAAATTTTTTGTGCCATTGTTTCAGCCCTTGTTTAAGCCCATATAACGACTTAACGAGTTTGGATACTTTCTTTTCTTGTCCAGGAACTATAAAGCCCTTCGGTTGTTCCATATAAATTTCTTCTTCCAATTCACCATTCAAAAAGGCTGTTTTGACAACCATTTGATGTATCTCAAGGTTATGTAACGCGACAATAGCATTGAGTACACGTATGAATGTTATTCTTGTCACATGTGAGTAAGTATCGAAGACATCAAGGCAGTCAACTTGTTTGAATCCCTTTGCCACCAATCGAGCCTTGTATTTTTTGATTGTTTCATTTGCATTATACTTTCTTTTCAGAATCCATTTACACCCCAAATTTGATACACGAAGGAGCGTCAACTAATTCAAAAGTATTATTTTGCATAATGGAATCCATTATCGATTTGATGGCCTCTTTCCACTAAGGTGATTTTGGACTAGACAAGACATCTTTCAATGTCTTTGATTCATTTTCTAATATATATGTTTTAAAATCCGGATAAAATAATTTTGGTTTTCTAACCCTTTTATTTCATCTTGGTTCCTCATGTTGTATTGAACCTTCATTTTCTGTTTCATTGCGTATTGGTTCCTCGGTTTCTTCCGAACCTTCATTAGCAATCTCATAAGTTCTTTTATTCGAACTTTCTTCTTTCCTTTCTTTTCTAGGAAATATATTCTCAAAGAATACATCACTCCTTGATTCGATAGTCTTTCCTTCATTCATATCAGGAATATCCGATTTGTGTACTATAAATCGATAAGCACTACTATTATGTGCATATCATATGAAATAACTGTTCACCGTTTTTGGTCCTATTTTCACTTGTTTTGACTTTGGTACTTCTACCTTATCCAAACAACCCCACACTCTTGGATATTTGTAGGAAGGTTTATGTCTTTTCCATATCTCATATGGCATTTTGTCACTTTTCTACCCTGGTATTTTATTAAGAATGTGGTTCACCGATAGTACGGCTTCCCCCACAAATTGTCGGGTAAGCCATAATTTATCAACAAAGCGTTCATCATTTCCTTTAGAGTCCTATTTTTCCTTTCGGCGACTCCATTAGATTGAGGAGAATATGGGTCAGTGGTTTGATGTATAAAGCTGAATTGTGAACAAAATTAATCAAATGGTACGACATATTCTCCTCCTCTATCACTTTAAATAATTTTTATTCGCTTGCCAAGTTGATTCTCAATCTCATTCTTATAATTTGTGAAAGCCTCAAGGGTTTCATCTTTGCTCCTCAAAAGATATACATAACAATATCTTGAGCAGTCATCGATAAATGTTACAACGTATTTCTTCCTTCCTATCATTTGCACATACTTTAGATCACATAGATCCATATGAATTAACTCTATAGGAATCATACTCCTTTCCACCCAATGAAACGGTGCATTGGTCATTTTTGCTTCAACACAAACTTCACATCTTTGTGTTGGATCAACATTGAATGTAGGTAACAAATTTAAATTCTGTAAACGTCGATAAATGTGGTTCACCGATCGTACGGCTACATTGAATGTAGGTAACAAATTTAAATTCTGTAAATTATGTGTGTGTGTATATGTATATGCACATTGTCCACAACTAAGTTCAGACATTGTCTGGACTTAGTGTATATCCGAAGGAACTGAAGCCCATAAGGGCTGATTGGAGGGGGTGATCTAATATGATAGTTAATTAGAAGTCAAAGTGGAGATTTATTATATTTTGACTTGACAATTAACTAATGTATTTTACTATTTTGCCCCTATTTTATTGTGTTTATTGTTTTGTTTCTAGGTTAAATCAAAGCCATGAAAAAGCAATGAAATACACGGCTAGGATGAGTTTTTTGATTGGACAAAAATATCTGATATTGATGGTGCAGAATAAATAGAGGAGCAAACGCTTTTCAGAGGGGAGAGGCAAGCAAGGGCGGCAGTTTCTATTTTCTCTCTTTGGCAAGAACAAGGGCGTGTTCTTCTTGGGGAAAAAGAGAGAGAGCATCAAAAGAGTGAATGCAAGAGTGAGGAAATCAGAGTGAGTGAATGCAATACACTGTAAATTTTGTGAGCTTTTCTTTTGTATCAACCTAAATGGTCCGAGAGAGAAAAGTGAGGCGAAATTGAGTGTTGTAAATTCTGATACATTCTTGGTTGCTTTGATGCTAATGGAATCGCTCCTCCTCTCTGGATGTAGATGTAGGTTGAAAATATCGTCGAACCATGTAAACCCGTATTTTCTTTCCTCGCTATTTTCTACGTAATCTGTTGATTTCTTTTAGGTGCTGTGTGCGTGACTATTACTCTGTGCGTGAGGTTTCATACCAATTTTATGTATACTTAGCACTGAAGTTGTATATGTTTCATACTAATTTTATGTATATTGAATACAAAAATTATATATGTTTCATACAAACTTTACGTGTGAGAAAGCGAGGGTATTTTAGTAATTTTAGGTGAATAAGGAGTTAGAACTAATGTAAATTATGATATATGGACTGACATCAAAAATTTTCTTACACAGAGACTGATGATCAATTTTAGATTGTCTTTAAAGATTTAAGAATTGCCCTAATCATAATAATCATAATATAATAATAATAATATTTATATATATGTATGTATATATTATATATAATAATAATAAATATAATATATATATATTAATATATATATATGTATATAATATATATAATAATAATATATTATATTAATAATATATATATATACATTAAAAAAAAAAAAGAGGAGCCGCCCATTGCAAGGGCGGCTCCTCAAAGATATAGGGGCCGCTTCACGTAGAAGCGGCCCCTCAAAGCATAAGTAGCCGTCGTTGGAAACGGCGGTTTATGGTATATTTGCATCATTTTTATTTTCGAAGTATTTTTGAAAATATTATTTTTTTTTGAATTATTTTTTAAAAAAAACCCATATTTCCAGTCAATATATTATTGCAACCCACACTCATATGGAAGGTTCTTTCCACTCATAATATTTGATGTCCGAATTGCTTCAGAAAACATATCCACGTAGAATATCCAATATCTCAAACAAAATATTAATTAATCTCATCCTGTATATGTAGAAAAAAGAATGCGCCATCATGAATGTCATACTATGGGTGCTCTGGAGTTATTGCGCATCAGGATATCACAATCATTGATATAGCACACACAAGTATTGATTATGGCATATCAATGATTCAGCTATTGTTCTTGAAGACAGCATAAAAAAAACCGATCTCAAATTCGATTGCAGAATATGGACCTCTCACTTCACGAGAAAGATGTGTATATAAGCCCTTGATTTTTTACTTTTCTTTTGATTATGAGCAAATATTTTTCTCGCCATGTGAGACTTAAATACCTTGTTATTCTCAAAGGAGGAAGAGCTGTTTTATTAACTGGATTAAGCCCACAGCTCGCAAGCCCTTGATTTGATTTTAATCTTCCAGCTTTGATTATTTTTATCATCACTTAATAAAGCTTCGTTGACTTTCGTCGGGCTGCCATGGTGCGCAGGCTTGAACAATTATAGCTCATTAAAATATGGGGTCATTCTTCCATACATAAGGTGTATGTATGTAAATGTATAGATGTGTATGTTGGTGTACTATACATCTGATATGTAAGAATTTTCCTTAAAATATGAGGATTTGAAATGATTACGATTGTTTTTTAATAAGGATAATTTGTAGGTTAAATTATCTGTCCACTGTTTTGAAGCATACAATCTTCTCAATTAGTTTTATCCTCTCGAGTATGCCCGGAATTCTCTTTGTAACCAAAGAATTTTGATCAATACAATTAACATTCAGCGAAAATAAAGTAAGATGGAGTGTTTGGGAATTGGGTAATCCAATGACTTCATTTATTTGATGGGTATATTTTTATAAGGATAGAGATATACCTATCTAATACTTCATGAGGTAGCCAAAAATAAACCGTGTTTGGATTACCACTAGTTTTCCTGTAATCGAGTCATGTCTTAAATTCGAGATCCAATCACTTCCCTCGGACAAAAAAAAATTTGTTTTTATTGTCAAGTTGTCCAAATACAAGAATCAGCTTCAACTGTGCTTAAGAAACAAATACAGAGGATTCAATCAAAACTAAACTTCGACTGCGCCACAAGTTCCAACCTTCAATTTTTTACTCATTTTTTTTTAAACCTTCTATTTCTTGTACCATCAAAGTGAGCTTATTAACTCGAGTACTTCTGCACTAATCCTGGTTCAAGAATTCAGCACATTTCTTGATAAGTTCCATAGATTTCTTCGAACCAGAATCAATAATATGAAAAACATGATCCTCCTCTTCTGTTTCAAGAAACCGAGCTTCCCCTCTCCATTCGTTCTTCACCAATGATTCGTAGTACAATCTTCCTCTTTCCCTCAAAATATCATTCCCCGCAACACAAACAAGAATTTTGCCACACGCCAATCCCTCAAGGCTCGGAGCTCCAATCACAAACGGGTTGATCCACGGGTCATCGCAGCCGAGATCCGACGGGCAGACGAATTCCCACCACTTGTCCACCACCGATTTGAAAACCGGATTCTCCGCTTCCACTCCGATCGGATCCTTACCCCAGAAATACGGATGCACCATCAAAATCCCGACAATCTTAAACTTTCCTAAGCTCTCGCTTTGTGATTGTAAACCTGCCTTGATCGCTAAGTGATGCGAGATATTGGCGCCTGCGCTGTCACCTGCTAAATACACGTTGCCAAAATCAGCGATTTCTTTCAACCAAATCTCGCTGCCGTTTTCGATGTGCGAAGCAACCCATTGAAGGGCTGCCCACGAATCCTCAAACGCTGCAGGGAGAGGGTTTTCGGGGGCTCTTCTATAATCAACTGAAACGAGGATGATTTGAGCCTCTTTAACTAGATTGCAGAGCATGTCGTGGTACTTGGGATCAGCAGTTGATGATATGCAGAAAGCTCCGCCGTGGAAGTAGACGACTAAAGGGAGTTTCTTGTGTTGGTCGGCGTAGGGATTGGGGAGGTAGAGCCGGGCTGAAACTCCGGATTCAGGTAGGATTAGGACGTCTTTGGAGGATACTCCGGTGTCGGAATTGAGAGTTGGTGGGACAGATTCTATTCCTAAAAGTCTTTCGATGGTTCCATCTTCGTAGACTTTGAGGTAAGGTGGAACATCATGAAGCACAACCTTTGCACTGGTCGGGGTTTCCATGCGCAATTCTCTCTTTTGTGTTTGTTTTTGCGAGGAGACTGGACTAAGACAGAAAATTTGTAGATGACTTGGAGAAATGGAGAAGTATAGAGGATAAGGCCATTTATGTTTTTCTTTTCCTATTATTTTGTTTTTGTTTTATTTATATATCCTCGATTTTCCTAGCCATATTAGTTCCAAAATAATTAATCCATATTATCCTAAATATGAAACAAGCTGTCTTAATATTTATCTTTTCATACACAAGATTTAGACTCGAAGTAATACAAGTTGGTTTAAATTTATTGTTTATTAATAAGAAAGTGTCAATTAAATAAGGTTAACCATAGATAAATATATGGGGAATCGCAAGTAGATATCACGTGGATAAACATATTGCAAATAAATCTTGAAAAAAAAATTGTTTGTAACAAAATATATGGAGATGAAAACTTTATTTACATATGTACGCTTTTTAAACTTTTGTACTCTCTTTCCTCTCCACCTCCACCACTATTACTGTCTTCACCAGCCTGACGACACCGTCTTCACCAGCCGCACAACCTTTCTTCTTGTATCTTAGTGCCAGGGATTTGTTTCGTCTTCTTCGTCATCTTCGCACGCACACTATGCAAGAATAACTGCCGGGAGAGGTGCGATTACGGACAAGAAAAGGGTCTTCATTTCTGCAGAAATCAAAGAAGAAGAGCGAGAATGGTGGGATCTGGAATAAGATTACGAATGGTTTTTGTGTATAAAGTTTGGATTCAACTCGTTTTTTTTATTTTCTATTTTGTAGGATCTCAAGAAGATTATGAAAATAATGATGGTTTTTTTTATTCAACTTTTCATCTCTTTAATTTTTCATTTCATCACTTCGTTCCAATTTTTTTTTTTGAAATCTGGTATGTATTACTTAGTATTTGTTTCTTAAAGTTTGATAGTATATATATGTGTGTGTATATATATACACACACTATGTTTGTTGTTTTTGAGGTTTTTTAGTTGTGATTCATTGGTGACTGCGAATGTTTGCTCATTTCCATAATTTACATCCTGATAGCAAAACTTGCAACGAAGAAGACCCAGAGAAAAAGAAACTGGTGCACGAAAGATATAAAAAGTAACTGGTGCACGAAAGATATGAAAAAGTAAATGGTGCAAGAAACTTATGATAAGTAACTGGTGCATGAATCTTAAACTAACTGGTGCACGGACCTATAAAAGTAATTGGTGCACAAACATATAAAAGTAACTTGTGCACAAACTTAGAAAATTAACTGGTGCACGAACATAACTGATGCACGAAGAAACCAGGTGCACATATTTTACCACATTATGCTCAACAGTAATTTTACAAGTCCGTGCACTAATTATTTTTATTTGATCTTGTATCAATTACTTTTATTATTTCATATACCAGTTAGTTTATACAAGTTTCGAGCACCAGTTAATTTGTATGGGTTTTGTGCACTTATAAAAAGTAATTGGTGCACGGAAGATATAAAAAGCAACTGGTGCATGAAACTTATAAAAAGTAACTGGTGCATGAAAAAGTAAATGGTGCACGAAAGATATAAAAAGTAACTGGTGCAAGAAACTTATAAAAAGTAACTGGTGCACGAAACTTAATAAAAAGTAACTGGTACATGAATCTTAAACTAATTGGTGCACGAACTTATAAAAGTAATTGATGCACGAACATAAAAGTAACTTGTGCACGGACTTAGAAAACTAACTGGTGCAAGAATCTTAAACTAACTGGTGCACGAACATAACTGATGCACGAACAAACCAGGTGCACATATTTTACCACATTATGCTTAGTCGTTAATTTTACAAGTCCGTACACCAGTTTCTTTTATATGATCGTGTATCAATTACTTTTATAAGTTCATGCACCAGTTATTTTATATACGTTTCGAGCACCAGTTACTTTATATAGATTTTGTACACCAGTTACAACTTATAAAAGTAATTGACGCACGGGCCTATAAAAGTAACTTGTGCACGGACTTAGAAAATTAACTGGTGCAAGAATATTAAACTAATTGGTGCACAAACATAATTGATGCACTAACTTATAAAAGTAACTAACTAGTGTAAAACCATGCATCAGTGTAATGCCATGTACCAGTGTAAAGTCATGCACCAGTGTAATGCCATGCACCTATGACTTTTTTTTAATATCATGCACCAGTGTAATGTCATACACCAACTACTTTTTTAATGTCATCCACCATTCTCTTTTTGCAATGCCATGCACGAATTCATTTTTTCAATTTTAGTGCACCAGTTTTTTTTTTGCCAATTATCATAAACCAGTTCATTTTTTTCTTATTTTCGTGTACATGTGTCATGTTTTTCGCTTCCATCACCTTCCCCAATTACTTTTTATAAGTTTCCTACAGCAGTTACTTTTTACAATATTCGTGCACCCGTTACTTTTTATAATTTCGTGCATTAGTTATTTTTTATAATTTTGGTGCATCAATTACGTTTTTTCTGAGTCATCTTCTTCGTTGCAAGTTTTGCTGCCATGCTGTAAATTATGGAAATGAGCAACAAGTACGGACACCAATAAATCAGAACTAAAAAATCTCAAAAGGCAACAAAAATAGTATATATATATATATATAGTGATGTGATTTAAAATTGAGGAGATAGAATGGGGGAATTCAAAAACCCTAAGTTAAAGAAACCGTAACGGAAAGCGAGAGATTTTTTGTATTGACCAGGAAACCACCGGGATCTACAAGAGATAGAAGAACTTTCACGAGGAAGGGAAAGAAACTCAGAGAGAAAAAAACAAAAAAGCGAGTTATTAATATTTGATACCGTTAAAATATATAGATTGGGTAACTATTTGTATGCACCGGTTTGAATCCGACTTATTAGTCGATTAAAACACAACACTTTGATAATATTAAAACATATATAGATTGGGTAAATATATGCACCGGTTTGGATCCGACTTATATACCAATTCAATATTAAAATACAACACTTTTTTAAATAAAAAAATATATAAACTAACGCAACAACCTTTTTAGACCGATCATTTAAGTTGATTCATAAATGAGTCCAAAACCAAGTTTGTACAAGTATTTCCGAATAGATTGTACATAATAGGACACATAATGAGAGCAAAAATTTATCGTGTCGGCCATGAGTGCGTATTATACTGAAAATGAGAAAAAAAATATACACAAAACGTGCAATGACTATTATTTTAAAAAAAAAACTTAAAATTGTGGTAAATTATTATTATTATTATTATTATTATTATTATTATTTTTTGTGTTACACACTAAGTCACATAATCCTCCTACCCCCCTCCACGCACTGGCGCTCCGGCCGCGAACTAGCGAACTCGGTGCGTGTGCGGCGCATTAAGGCGACTTAAGAATTTCTAGTTCACGCTTTAAGAATTTCTAGTTCGCGCACTAAGATTTTATAATTCGCGCACTAAGATTTCCTAATTCGCGCACTAAGATTTCCTAATTCACGCATTAAGATTTACTAAGTCGCGCACTAAGTTACTAAGTCTTGTTAATCCTCCTTAATTCTTCGATTTTTTTTTTTTTGTAATTATAAAAAAAATTCTTCGATTTTGGGTTTAGATGAATTTTTATGGTTTCTAGGTATTTCGGGTTGGTAAGAAAATTATATTATATGGTAAATAGATAGATAATGAATCATGAAAAGACATAATAACATATGAAAGATTAAAATATGTGATAAAAGAAAGTATGATAAATCTGTGATTTTGTAACATTTTGCGGAGTAAATAATAATAAATTTGATATCTTAGTTTTTTGCATGAAAATTAATAGAATGAACTTTATAAATAAAACTTTTTATTTTTATTGAGTTAATTTAAATGTTTATGTTAGTCATTTCATAAAGTAATAATATAAGTCCCCGGAAATAATATGAGTCATTTTTAATAAATTCATACTATTACCAAACATGTTGAAATAAATATGAACAATTTGGTTTCATTTTTCAAATTCGTTATTTTATATCTTAAAATAAAACAAAACTTTAATACTTCATTTCTATTTCTACAATATATTTTTCGGAGAATTCTTACTAGACGAACGATCAAATACAAGATTCAAATTACGTTGTATCACTGGCTATAACATTTTTGCAAAGCTGCAAATGTTAGATTCTTCAATAAAATCTAATTTTAATGCTTTTTAAGAATGGTAAAGCTAAATATGATGTATATTATGTATGTTTAACTTCTTTTCATCAGTGTGTATGTATATATATATATTTATTTATTAATTTTTAATAGGCGCATTAAGGCGCACCCGCACTCAATTTTTTTGCAAATTGACGCACTCACGCATCCGCATCCGCTCCCGCATCCGATTTATGTGACTTAGGTTACACAAAACACATACATCTTCATAAAACAAATAATTGTGGGAAACATATTTTTTTCCGGTCGAAATCCTTAAACAAATACCTCTAAAAAATAAAAAATTATCCTTAAACAAATAGAACTCGAGACAACCAAGACAGCAATGGCTTTCGTAGGCTGTGTGACCAACCGCAAAAGTAGGCTCCACAGTCCACACAGTCTCCTCAGAATTACCCAACGGGCAATACAATCTTGTATCTGAATCCATGTAACAGAGCAGTATACATTTATTTTCTTTTCCGTATATTCCTTTTTTTTAAAAAAATGTTTTAACTATTTTTGGGCTGAGCAATAATTTCCCAGATTTTGTGTGGTGTTGAATAAAGATTAGAACACAAAAAACTTGTTTTTCCTTCATTTTTTGTGCGCTAGTATTGGGAGGTCATTCGCAGCTTCCCATTTGACTTTTGGTTTTTCTTGGTGTTTCTGGTGATTCTAATTGGTACGTTTTCTCCCATTGACGCTGCCTTCTATTGTTGTTTTTTAATCTGTTTTTTGGCTGGGAAGTTTTCTGTTTATTGGGTCTGGAATTAGTCTAATTGTTATCTTCTTTCTATTAATATTTGATTGGTGTAAATTGCTGAGATGCATTGGATTTTGCGACTTCTTTTTTGGAGCATCTTTGGTTGCTTATTAAATGCTTGACTAAATGTGTTCTTATGGTATCATTGATTATCTTCTGGTTATTGAAGAATCTTGCATGCAAGTTGAGATCATAATTTGATTGAAGGGACTTCATGTTGACATTTTCTCTCTATTTCTTGGTGATTCATCTTCGCAAGCAATTCAATTCTTTTGGATCATAATCTACGTTGATTCGTCCCATTGACTAAATTTTTGGTCTTGTTGAAGTCTTGCATTGATCTTAAAATTTCTCTGAGGTTTGTTTTCTTTTCACTGCTTTCTTGATGGACTCTTCTTAGCATTTTGTCAGAATGGAGGGTGCTAAAGATTTTCAAGCCAATGCACCTCCATATTCTTCGCCACCGTCGGTATTTTCATCTCCGGATGATGAATGCCAATCAGTTAATGTTGCCCCAGCAATCCAAGGTGGGAATGGAGAATCCCATGTGTTTAAAGAAGCACCTGAAAGCCCCAACAATAAGAACGCCATGATTAAACCAAAAATAGTTGCTCGGCCATCTCCTGAGGATGGTTATATTGCTCCTGTTTCATCCCCTCGTGGGAGAAATGGCAGCATAGTGCGGCTCGTTGCAAAAGTACCCTCAAATTCTGGTGTGAGTTCAAAATCCACACAACGGTCTAAAATTCTCAATAATTTGGAGTTTAAAAGAGGTCATATCGACACAGCAGCACCTTTTGAATCCGTGAAAGCTGCTGTTTCAAAGTTCGGGGGGATTGTCGACTGGAAAGCCCACCGTGTGCAGACAGTGGAGGTATATTCTTGTATTTATGTCTCGAACCATTCATCTCAAGTGTATTTTTACGTTTTTTATGAGATGAAATTCATTAGCTCTAAGTCATTCTGGTTTTCCATTCAGAGACGAAAAGTCATCGAGCATGAATTGGAGAAAGCCCGGCATGACATACCATTATTTAAGAAACAATCTGAGGCCTCTGAAGAGGCAAAAACACAAGTTCTGAAAGAGCTAGACGACACCAAAAGGCTTATAGAAGAATTGAAGCTTAATCTCGAAAGAGCCCAAACCGATGAACAACAAGCAAAACAGGATGCCGAGCTTGCAAAGCTCAGAGTAGAAGAGTTGGAACAAGGGATTGCTGATGAAGCCAGCTTTGCTGCCAAGGCACAGGTCGAGGTCGCCAGAGCTAGGCATGCGGCTGCTGTTTCAGAGCTTAAGACTGTTAAAGATGAATTGGAACAACTAAGAAAGGATTACTCTTTGATGGTAACCGAAAAAGATTCCGCTGTGAAAAAAGCAGAAGAAGCTGTCTCTATGTCTAAAGAAATCGAAAAATCAGTTGAGGACTTGACTATCGAACTTATTACAGTCAAGGAATCACTGGAATCTGCTCAAGCGACACATCTGGAAGCAGAGGAACATAGAATTGGAGCGATAATGGCAAAAGAACAGGATACTCTTAACTGGGAGAAGGAATTGGAACAGGCCGAACGGGAGCTTCAGAAACTGAATCAGAAAATATTATCCGTGAAGGATCTCAAATCAAAGTTGGATTCTGCAACGACAATACTGCAAGATTTGAAAGATGACTTGGCTGCATATATGGAATCGAAAGTAAAGATTGAAACTGGTGAAGAAGGAACTTCAGAAGATGGGCTGAAGGATCCGGGGGGGAAAACCCGTTCCGATATTGAGGTGGCCATTACCGCAGAAAAAAATGAGCTTGAAGTAGTGAAGCTCAATATCGAGAAAGCGACTGATGTAGTCAAAATCTTGAAGGTAGCTGCCTCATCATTGAATTTGGAGCTGGAAAAAGAAAAATTGGAAATATCCGCCCTTCAACAAAGGGAAGGAATGGCGTCAATTTCAGTTGCATCTCTTGAATCTGAGCTGAAAAGGAACAAGTCGGAATTCGTTCTTGCTCAAAAGAAGGAGAAAGAGGAAAGAGAGAAGCTGTTGGACCTTCCAAAGCAAGTACAAGAGGTGGCTCAAGAGGCAGGTCGAGCAAAGGAACTTGCAGAGACAGCTCGGGAAGAGCTTCGAATGGCCAAGGAAGAAGCGGAACAAGCAAAGGCGGGAGCGAGTACCCTGGAAAGTAGATTACGTGCTACTCAAAAGGAAATTGAAGCTGCGAAGGCCTCCGAGAAATTGGCACTGGCGGCTATAAATGCATTGGAGGAGAGCGAATATGCTGATGGGAAGGACAATGGTGAGGATTCACTAACGGGAGTACCACTTTCTTTGGAAGAATATTATGAGCTTAGCAAGAAAGCCCATGAAGCGGAGGAGCAAGCAAACCTACGGATAGCAGCAGCTCTTTCTCAAATTGATGTAGCAAAAGAATCCGAGTCAAGGAGTTTGAAGAGGCTGGAGGAAGTCAATCATGAATTGTCCGAAAGAATGAATGCTCTAAAAGCTTCTTTGCAGATGGCTGAGAAGGCGAATGAAGGGAAATTGGGAGTTGAACAAGAGCTAAGAAAGTGGAGGTCCGAGCACGAGCAAAGGCGGAAAGCTGGAGAATCCGTCGCAGCAGCAGCGAGAGCCAGCTTTGAGGAGCAAAAAGAATCCAAGAATGTTATAATATCACCTGATTCTTCTACACACGGAAGGCCAAGTCAAAGTTCATATACAAGCAACACGGAAACCAACACATCTCCGGAAACAAGAGTTACCAAGAAAAAGAAGAAATCATTCTTCCCTCGAATCTTAATGTTCTTGGCCAGAAAGAAGTCACAGTCATCAAAGTCATCGTAACCATCAGTTTATACTGTAAGAAACGTGTTGTTATTTGTACATGGTGAGAATTGTTTTCTAATCCTAAATTGTAAATTTTGCTCTGAAAGAGAATAATCGGAGGGAGTTCAAAATTTTCTGACCATCATGTGATTCTTGAAGGAGATTTTTCTGTTCCATTTCTACCATGGTTCGCAGTCGCGGGAACGGTGCCTGGAACGGAGGTCATCATTCCAGTTCCAATGACATTTCACGGAACAGTCACGGCGCAGATTTTTTTAAAATAATATTAAAAAATTCAAAAAGATTGAATAGTTTGAAAAAAAGTATTTTAATCTTCTTTAATTGTAAACAACAATAACTAAGTATTTATTCACAATAAATTGGGGTATGCTATTTTCATCTTCTTTAATTCATAAATAATAGTGAAAAATTTATTTTTAAAAAAATAACAAATTAAATGTTTTTCTAGATCTTTTTATACATTTTATTAAAACATAAATTTATCATCAATATATACTAAAATTTTCACAACCATATCAAAACTATTTTACCTTCAAATCATAATATTAATAAAAAAATAAAATCAACAAACTAAATAAAATATTTTTCATTTAATTTCTAGTGAGCTAAATTTTCAAGTAAATTGTAAAATCATTAAATCTTATGTAAAATATAAATTTATCCTTAATATCTCATTATATTTTTTTATCATTTTGTTTACAAAAATTAAATTATTTCAAAAACTATTTAATTATAAAATTATTAAAATACACATATCAATTTATTTAAATAATTCCTAACAACTTTTATATTTCAGAATTACTAATATCATTTCAGATTAATAAACGTTCTTTTTAAAAATTTAAATCAAATAAACTACTTTTAAATAAAACACAAACAAGAAAACTACAACTTTAGATCCCACATATAATTACTTCATCTCACTCTCTCCTTTGTTTCGTTCATCATCAATCTCTCTTTTGTTCCATTGAAAAAAAATTCAAAAATTCAATTATTTTAATTCATATCCGTTCCGCGCCGCACCGTTCCGCCGTTCCACTTCCGCGCCACCGATATATTGCCGATATCCGATTACATAACGCCTTTCCAGAGCAACCTACGTTACAAGCTGGAACTTTGGCACGCTCACCTCCGTTCCCGTTCCGTTCCCGTTTCTGCGAACCATGATTTCTACGTACCGTAAACTTTCTTGAAAGCCAGATACCCATTGTTGTACATTCTTCATGTTTTTTTTTTTTTTTTTCCTAAACTGTTTATGTAATCCACACGACTAACTCTATATTCCCCAGGTTGTGTAAATATTGTACAATATACTTGGAATCTTCCTTGCTATTTTATTTTTAGCAATTCTTTTATTTCATCAAATATTTATTCATAAACTTATTAATATATTTAAATATTATTTGTAAGTTCAATTAATTTGTAAAAAGTAATGTAATATTGCGATTATTTATATAAACTAACACTCTAAAATCATATTATGAATTAAATTTATATTTTATAAATTACTCTGCCAAACACATAATAGAATTGATGTAATTTTGGAGCCCCCGATTGGAGAAGCCTTAGGGTGTATTTTTTATTGATTCTTAAAAGTATTTATCTGTTTTTCAGGTCAAAAAATATATTTTAGGTATTTGATTTTCTTACTTCTGCTAATATTTCTCTAAAAAAAAAGTAGGTAAAGGCATAAACAGGAAGCAAATCATGATATATTTTTCGCTGTTTTAACTTATATAGTAGCAATTTGTAATAAATTGATGTTCATTAAACTGTTTTTTTTATTTTAATAACAAATACTTAATGATTTTGCCTAAAAATAATTTTCTTCAAACTTTAAGCAAAAACAACATAAAAGTTTTTTGAATAAGCAATCCAAAATGCACCATAATAAAGATACATCATCCTGTGATTATGCTCAAATTATTCTGGAAAGTGAATAAGATTTGTGTGATCAAAGGGGTTATTGATTAGAATATCATATACATTAGATTGATTTGTTGTATATTTTAGAATAGCATAGGTAATGAGATGTATGTATGCACTCATTCTCTTTGTACAATTATTCATTTGAATATACAATATATTTTACCAAATATTCAAAGCTCTTTACATGGTATCAGAGCATCATTCCTGATGGCTAAAATTTTCCAAACGCTTATGCAATTATCTTCACCGCATTGGAGAGGAATCCAGATGAAACATAGTCCACGACTGCCATCAAGCCACGGAGTCCTACTCACTACATCATTCCGATCATCCAGGAATCATGCCCGTAACCAAACTGCTTAAAGGAGACAATTACATGTGGAGTCACGCAATGCGGATTAATGTAGGTGCTAAGAACAAGATTGGATTTATTACAAGTTTAATCAAACCACCTCCTTCAATAGATGAAATTTCTCTTCCTGGCAATGATGCAATGATCTGGTCATATAATGGCTATTGAATTCCATTAGGGGTGTTCATTTCAGTTCAACGGCTCGGTTTTGAACCGAACCAAATCAAAATTTCGGTTAACCGAAATTTTGGTTTTTGAATTTTAAAATCGAAAATTGAACCTAAATTTTTCGGTTTGATTTCGGTTTTAACCGAAATTTTTGGTTCCGTTTTGGTTTGAACCCTTTTTTTTTCGGTTTTGTTTTTGGAATTGAATGATTAGTTGATGAAAATTCAACATATTTACAAACACTAATACATCATACATTGGACTCAAAAAGATTTTGAACATTTAACCTTTCAGTTTTAAACTTCTTATATCCGAAGGAACTAAAGCCCTTAGGGGCTAGTTGGAGGGGGGTGATCTCATAGGGGGTTAAATAGAAGTCAAGGTGGAGATTTGTTATATTTGTTGACTTTTAATTAAATATTGCAAATTTACACTTTTACCCCTTGTTTTGCTTTGGTTTTATTTTTTGTTTCGGATTCAATCCTAACCACTCAAATGGATACAATTTGGAAGGCTATGATTTAATGTTGAAGAAATCAGTTTTCTCTTCATGATAAAAGCGTGAAAGCAAAACAGAAAGAAGGGGGAAGAGGAATTGATTCAAGACCTAGGGCCTGTGAGCGGTTTTCATCGAGAAGAACAGAGAGATCGCGAGGAGCTTTTCTCTGTGGAATTCAGCGAGCATCGAGAAGAAACAAGAGTGGGGAAATTAGATTGACAGCACACACAGACATGTCTTGTGAGAATCCCTTGTATCAAACTATTTGAGAGGAAGAGATTGAGAGATATGAGTGTGGTGTAATCTGATACAACTTTTGGTTTTGGTGCTAATGGAATCGCTCCCCCTCCCGTGGATGTAGGCTGAAAAGATTGCCGAACCACGTATATCCGGTGTTATTTTCTTCCCTGTTATCCTGCTATTTTTTCTTACTGCTCATGTGTTTGATATTGCACTCTGGATAGAGATCGTATATTGTTGTTCTTGTTCTTGTTGTGCATGTGTTCTTGGGCCAAGAATCTCTTTCATGCGTACTGAATTGTGCTCTGTATGCGACTGTTATACTCAAAGCATTTAAATGATGCATGCATTCTTGGATACGAATTGCTAGATGTACGTGAGTTACAAAGAGTTCTCTTGTGCAATCTAGAAAGGAGTTTTCAGTTACTGTTGGGTATATGTAGATTGAATGCTGCTGTGTTAATCTTGTTGTCAAACAATGGAATTGTGAGATTAGGGATTAACGAGAAGTGAGGTTCTGAGACTAAGAATTCTTATGCATATTGTAGAAAATTTGTTTACGACAATTAAGAACAAGATCATTGATTGAGACATAATCACAAGAAAGATCGTTTTCTGCATGTGTTTTCATTTCTAGAAAAATTACTTGGCATAGTCAAGGACTTTAGGTGCTAAGGGTATAGATAGCATATAGCAATAAAGCTCTGTCCTTGGTGACATCAGTGGCATGCAGAGCCGGCTTAAGGCGTGCCTTGATGAAGGCGAACCATAACTTCTCGGTGGCTTTAAGTGTCGAGGCTTGAAAATTGACAAACTTGTCTTGATTCATTCTCCAGCGGGCATTGTGGCCACACAACCTCAAAATTACTTCATTATAGTCAATGGTTCCGTTGACAAAGGTAGTGTACTCATCATCATCCACATCATGTATCTCAAAAAGCGTATTGATCGTGTGGCGGTCAAACGCTACCGTATGTCCACGAACCAAGACCTTAAACTCCTCATGGCGCACAGAGAGGTTGGCATAGAATTCCCTGACGACCGGTTGCACGGCATCATTTGGCTCCTTTATAAATTCACCCCACCCACGAGCTATTGCATTTTGGATGATGGGGTGTCGGGGCTCCGCTAAGTCAAACCCGCGCTCGCTAATCCAAGGCCGAGCTAATTCTGTCTTATAATTGGTCTCAACATCCACATTCCAGAATTTTTGGGCGTCAAACAACCCCGATGAAGAGGTGGGTTCTTTCCCTTTGGATGTGCTCCCCTTTGGTTTCTTGTTGTGTGCCATATATACTTCCTATAAACCAACTCAACAATAACCCAACTTGGCTAATGCACCCCCTCAACAACAACTCCAATACCACAATTCACAAAAAATCTCACCCTGATTCAACTTCACAAGAATTATCACATTCACTTCAACTCCACATCTATATACCACAAAATATGTCCATCCTTTCTTGCAAAATCTCAATAATCATTAAGGAATAATACTTACCCAACCTTAGATGAAGAAATTTTGATTTTGTTGGCTAAGCAAGACCACCTCTTTGCAACCCCCTAAACTTGCTTCCTTGCACGAATGGACTCCAAAATCCTGCAATTAATCGACAAAAATATGGACTTTGTTGGATAGCTTAATTAAGAGAGATTGAAGAGAAAAGTTGGGAATTGAAAAAATTGAGGGAAAGATGCAATTAGGGTTGAAGGAGAAGGAGGTTTTTCTGAAAATGATTTGCAGACTCTGACTTAAAATACGCGAGGCGTAATTACGCCACATGAGAGGCGTAATTACGCCTACTGTTCGGCCCTTTTTTATTTTCTGAAAAATGGCAGGCGTAACTACGCCTAAAACAGGCGTAGTTACGCCTACGCTACGGCATTTCATTATTTTTCAAAAATTTGATAGGCGTAATTACGCCTAAAAGAGGCGTAGTTACGTCTGTGCTACGTCATTTCAAAAGTCAAAATTTTTTTGTGTGGCGTATTTACACCAGTAAAGGCGTAAATACGCCCCCCCCCTTTTTTTTTTTTTTTTTTTTATATAAATAAAATAAACAAAATAAAGGATACAGAATTTGGGTTGCCTCCCGAAAAGCGCTTAGTTTATAGTCCTCAGCCCGACTGTCTTCCATTCCTTCACTTATGCTCGCTCAGATGAACCTGGTCCACGTCTCTTACTTCTTCCCCAAAATAATGCTTCAAACGCTGCCCATTTGTTTGAAATGTGTGACCGTCATCGCATTTCAGTTCAATTGCTCCATACGTGGTCACTTTCTCAATAGTGAACGGCCCAGACCATCGTGACTTCAACTTTCCTGGAAATAGTCGGAGACGAGAGTTATAAAGAAGCACTTTCTGACCAGGAATTAACTCTCTTCTCACGATTTGCTTGTCATGCCAATTCTTCGTTCGCTCCTTGTAAATTTTAGCATTTTTATACGCTTCATTGCGAAACTCATCCATCTCAGTGAGCTGTAGCAACCGTTAGCCTTCAAATCAAAGTTCAGCTTCTTTTTGGCCCAGAAAGCCCGATGCTCCAACTCTACCGGTAAGTGGCATGCTTTCCCAAAGACTAGACGATATGGGGACATCCCTATGGGAGTTTAGAATGCAGTTCGGTATGCCCATGCCCATAATGCATCATCCAATTTCAGAGCCCAATCCTTTCGGTTGATGCTAACAGTCTTTTTCTAAAATTAGATTAATTTCTCGGTTAGCGATTTCAGCTTGGCGATTAGTATGTGGATGATAAGCCAATGCCATCTTATGCCTCACAGTGTATTTCGTCATCAAAGCACTGAAGATTTTGTTACAGAAGTGGGTCCCTTCATCACTTACAATCGATCTCGGAGTGCCAAATCTTGTAAAGATGTTCTTTTGCACAAACTTAACCACGACATGAGCGTCATTAGTTTATGTGGCAATCGCTTCAACCCACTTAGAAACATATTCCACTGCTAGCAAAATATATGACTGCCCACAAGATGGTGGAAAGGGGCCCATGAAATCAATACCCCATACATCGAAAATTTCTATTTCCAAGATATTTGTCAACGGCATCTCATGGCGTTTGGAAATATTACCAATGCGTTGACAACGATCACACGTCTTCACCAAAGTATAACTGTCTCGATGTAGCTCTGGCCAATAGAAACCCGATTGAAGCACTTTTGTTGCCGTCCTTGATGCTCCAAAATGTCCTCCATAAGGTGTGGAGTGACACTTTTCTAGAATCTCTCTTGATTCCTCCTCAGTTACACATCTCCTGACAATTTGGTCTGCACAGCGTCTGAATACATACGGTTTATCCCAGTAATAATTCTTCACGTCATGTAAGAACTTTTTCCTTTGCTGATAAGTGAGGTCTGGAGGCAGTACACCACACGACAAATAATTAGCAAAATCAGCAAACCACGGGGTTTTAGTACATACCTCAAAGAGATGTTCATCAGGAAAGTTCTCTTGTATGACTCCATGATCCATTTGATCCTCCTACTCCAAACGAGATAAGTGATCTGCTACTTGATTCTCACTGCCCTTTTTATCCAAGATCTCGAAATCAAACTCTTGTAGCAACAAGATCCATCGAATCAACCGGGGTTTTGCATCCTTCTTGGCAAAAAGATAACGAATAGCTGCATGATCTGTGTAAACTATGACCTTTGTCCCGATCAGATATGCTCTAAACTTGTCGAATGCAAACACCACAGCTAGCATCTCTTTCTCGGTGGTCGTGTAATTCTGTTGGGCTCCATCAAGAGTTCTACTTGCATAGTAAATCGCCCTAAAAATCTTGTCTCTCTTTTGCCCCAATACGGCTCCCACAGCATAGTCGCTGGCATCACACATTAAAACAAATGGCTCCTTCCAATCCGGCACTATGATAATCGGTGCTGATATAAGTGCTTTCTTTAGCCTGTTAAACGCCTGCAAACACAAATCATCAAAGACAAAAGGTGAGTCTTTTTCTAACAAATTACACAAGGGCTTAGCTATTTTAGAAAAATCTTTAATAAAACGGCGATAAAACCCGGCATGTGGAAGCTTCTCAATTGCAACCACTTTTGCTCTATCCACTTCAAGTCCTTGAGATGACACATTATGGCCAATGACAATACCCTCTTGCACCATAAAGTGACATTTCTCCCAATTTAACACGAGGTTCTTTTCTTGGCAGCGCTGCAACACAAGAGATAGGTTATGCTAACAATGGTCAAAAGAGGAACCAAATACCGAAAAGTCGTCCATGAAGACTTCAAGGATCTCCTCCACCATATCTGAAAATATCGCCATCATGCACCGTTGAAAGGTAGCAGGTGCGTTGCATAAACCAAAAGGCATTCTTCTAAACGCAAAAGTGTCATATGGACAGGTAAACGTTGTCTTCTCTTGATCATCGGGGTCTATGGCAATTTGATTGTACCCTGAATAGCCATCTAAGAAACAGTAATAACAACAACCGGCTAACCTGTCGAGCATCTGATCAATAAATGGAAGAGGGAAGTGGTCCTTCCTTGTGGCCTTGTTGAGTTTCCTATAGTCAATGCAAACTCGCCACCCCGTCACAGTTCGAGTTGAGATCAACTCATTATTTTCATTTCTTACCACTGTCATCCCTCCTTTCTTTGGCACAACCTGTACTGGGGAAACCCATGCACTATCTGAAATAGCATAAATAATCCCAGCATTTAACAATTTAAGCACTCCTGCTTTTACTACCTCCTTCATTGCTGGGATTCAACCGCCTTTGATGATCAATGGAGGGAATGAAAGAATCCTCCATAAGTATTTTATGCATGCATAAAGATGGGCTAATCACCTTGATATCAGAAATCGATCAACCCAAAGCAGGTTTAAATGTCCTCAATACACGTAATAATTTATCTTTCTCTAAAAAGAACAAAGAGATGAAGATATAATTACCGGGTATGTCGAATTCTCACCCAAGAAAGCATAAGTAAGGTGGGCCAGTAGTTCTTTCAATTCCGAGCTCGCCTTCGTATCTTCTTTGACTGATGTATCTCGTACATCTTCCTCTTTTCCAGCAGTGTTGTTCTCCTTATGCAAGCTCTTAAGTGCTTCCACTTGCTCAGCAAGATCAGATTCAGTTGCATCTGCTTGCATAATGGAGTTGACCATGCAATTCTCCAATGGATCCTCAGGTATTGCTCATACTTCAAAGTTAAGCACACATGAGTCAATAACATCCAAAAACTTGCAAGTACTTACCTCGTCAGGTCCCTTGAGAGCCTTGTAAATATTGAACATGACTTCTTCGCCTCCAACTCTCAAGGATAATTCTCCTCTTTGGACATCGATAAGTGCCCTGCCTGTTGCTAAGAATGGTCTCCCCAAAATTAATGAAACATCTCCATCTTCCTCCATGTCTAGAACCACAAAATCTGCAGGGAAAATAAATTTGTCCACCTTCACAAGCACATCTTCAATTATCCCTCTAGGGTATGTAAGAGACCTATCCGCCAATTGCAATGTGATTGTAGTAGGCTTTACTTCTCCAAGCCCTAAACTCCTGAAAACAGATAAATGCATTAAATTAATACTTGCAGCTAAATCACATAATGTCTTATTGAATATAGAACTACCAATAATACAAGGAATAGTAAAACTCCCTGGATCTTTCAATTTTTGTGGTAGCTTCTTTTGGAGGATTGCACTACATTCTTCTGTGAGATTCACGGTTTCAAATTCCTCAAGCTTCCTCTTCCGTGCCCTTATGTCCTTCATAAACTTTGTATAATTAGGCATTTGTTGCAACGCCTCGGCAAAAGGAATATTTATGTGGATGTTCTTGAAAATCTCCAAGAATTTGGCAAACTGGTCATCTATAGCCTTTTTCCGGAAACGTTGAGGATATGGAAGTGTAGGCTTGAACATAGGAATCTTTTCCGGCAGTGTGGCTTGCTTCTCCTTTCCAACTTCCTTAGGGGTTTCAACCTGGATTTAAGTCTCCTCAACAGGTGGCTCATCAACATGTGCTGGTTCTACATCCCCAAGTTCCTTACCACTTCTCAATGTCACGGCCTTGCACTGCTCCTTTGGGTTCACTTCGGTGTTGCTAGGAAATGTCCCTCTTTGTTGGTTGTTCATGGCATTAGCAAGCTGCCCAATTTGCACCCCAAAGGGAAAGAACCCGCCTCTTCATCGGGGTCGTTTGACGCCCAAAAATTCTGGAATGTGGATGCTGAGGCCAATTATAAGACAGAATTAGCTCGGCCTTGGATTAGCGAGCGTGGGTTTGACTTAGCGGAGCCCCGACACCCCATCATCCAAAATGCAATAGCTCGTGGGTGGGGTGAATTTATAAAGGAGCCAAATGATGCCGTGCAACCGGTCGTCAGGGAATTCTATGCCAACCTCTCCGTGTGCCATGAGGAGTTTAAGGTCTTGGTTCGTGGACATATGGTAGCGTTTGACCGCCACACGATCAATACGCTTTTTGAGATACATGATGTGGATGATGATGAGTACACTACCTTTGTCAACGGAACCATTGACTATAATGAAGTAATTTTGAGGTTGTGTGGCCCCAATGCCCGCTGGAGAATGAATCAAGACAAGTTTGTCAATTTTCAAGCCTCGGCACTTAAAGCCACCGAGAAGTTATGGTTCGCCTTCATCAAGGCACGCCTTAAGCCGGCTCTGCATGCCACTGATGTCACCAAGGACAGAGCTTTATTGCTATATGCTATTATGACTGGGATGTCTATTGATTTGGGGCTTCTTCTCCAGTTTTCTATCGAGTTTGCTTGCAGGGGGCAACGACTTTGGGCTTCCCACACCCCATGCTCATCACTGATCTATGCGGGGGTGCGATGGGGCCCTGAAGAAGAGCGATTGAAAATTCAGAAGCCGATAATGTTGGCTAGACATGCTCGAAGGCGACACCCCCCATCTTCTAGCCAAGCCGGGGCTTCCAGTGGGCCACAACCGACTGAATCTGAACCACTCCCGGACCTTCCCACTATTGTTCACCGACTCACAGATTTGGAGCAAAGTGTAGCGGCTCAAGCTAATCAATGGGCCGATTTCTATCAAAGTCATGAGGCATACATGCAGCGCCAAGAGGCGTTCCAGTAGCGCCAAGACACCTACATGAACTTTGTCGTAGACTTCACATCGGCCCTCGCTCAGGAGTTTCCTCATCGAGCGTTTCCACAGCCGCCGACTTTCCAGCCATCACCTTTTCCACACCCGCCCCCCGACGATATGGATGACGATGACCAATGACGGTCATCGCTTAGGTATGTGCATCGTTCTATTTCTTTCTTCATGTGTATGCATTGAGGACAATGCACATTTATAAGTTTAGGGGGGTACTTTGAATTGTCTCAAACTACTTGGATTTCTGTTGTTTTTGTTTGTTTGTTTTCCTTATTTTGTTTGGTTTGTCTTGATTTAGAGTCTGTTTAGTTTTGAGTGTCATAAGTTGTATTACGAGTCAGTTGTGGCCAATGATGAAAAATTGAGTTGACTTGTGGAAAATTTTAAAGTTTTCATGTTTTCACGTTGCTCTTGAGTTCTCACATATTCATGCACTAGAGACCATGACCATTTGATTAATCAATGATGAACGTTGCTCTTGAGTTCTCACATATTCATGCACTAGAGACCATGACCATTTGATTAATCAATGATGATTTGAATGAACACAAAATGATATAGGCGATTCTTGATAATTTGGGCCTTTACTCATTGATAGAAATTTGCCATAGTAGCCCCTTTGAGTTTAAGTATAAAAGAATGAGGATTGAATTGTTTGCAATATCTTTTAGAATCTCATTCAAAAATTTTCTGATATTACCATGGTTTTCAGATGCAATCTGAGCATATTGGTCAAATCATGTAAGTTATTTGTGAATTGAGAGTAGTATAGAATTTACTATAGTAACCTTTGAGGCGAAATACAGACATATGTGGCTTAGGAATGATTTAGGCAATTTTTGATCGTTTGAGCCTTTGAAGCCACCAAATGACATCATTTTATCTTTAGTTACCCTTTTGAGCTTAATACAAATCGAATGGCATGTGTTTAGGCACATGAATAACCCCATTCGGCATCGTTCAAGAAACCACATCAACCACCTTGTTGATAGCTTATACACTGTTTCCCACCCTCAAGGGAGTAAGCTTTTATTGCGCTTTAAAAGTTCAAATAGCTCCTATGATCTTAGTTGAAAATTAGAAGTGGAGTAACAATGAAAAAAGAGAAAAATAATGAAGTGAATAATGAAGAGGATGAGAAAAGAGGATGAATTGACAAGAAAAGAAAAATTGATGAATCATCAATAGAAGGAATCGAAAGCGGGATGAATGCGCAAATTGATGATAATTGTAACTTACTCTCTTGCTTTGAATATCTTTCCCTTTTATTGAAGCCATGAGCCAAAGCCTAACGTTACAAGCTTATTAAGACATATTGACCAAGCCACATTTGTCTAATATACTAGTGGAGAAGGTTATGAATAGTGAACCTATGACACTCGAGAAACACTTGTAATAAACATGGTTTTGACATTCACATATGAGCATCTCATTACATAGTCTTGATGCATTGTTAGCATTTATCAAAGCTACACTCTGTTTTTGAACAATGCAATTTGAACCTATACCTTGCAAAGTCCTATTGATTTGTGTGAGTAAATAGCGCTTTGAGTTAATGATTAAATGGAAATGGTAGCACACACACACTTGAGAATTCTTGAGAAAGTGATATGCATGTTTGAATACTTCTGAGGCCTACACAATTGGAATGTTTTACAACTTTGTTTTGTGTGTCTTTTCGTGTCAGTTTTGATTTGTTTTTGTTTTGTTTTTGTTGTTGTTTTGCTCGGGACTAGCAAAAGTTTAAGTTTAGGGGGTTTGATAAGTGTATTTTATACACTTATATTTCTTCTTATTTTGCATGGTTTAGTGCTAGTTTTCGATCAGAATTACGCTTTTGGTTTTGTTCTGTGTTGTTTTGCAAGAATCCAGGTAATTACATGTTTTGTGGACTAAAAGGGTGCAAATGACGGAAAGAAAGGATGAATTGAAGTAAAAAACCTAAAGATGCTAATGCTAATCCACGAAAAAGAGCTCACCCTTTTTCTATTGGTTTTGGGGTTGCTACCAAGACGACCTATACTCTTATGGTTAGTTCGCATCCTCTCTAATTAAAACTCATTACCGACTGCTGCAACCTTTGCCGGGAAAGAAAGACCGAAGCCCCGGTGAATGGCGGCCGTAACTATAACGGTCCTAAGGTAGCGAAATTCCTTGTTTGAAGTAAAAAATCTACACTTTCAATCAAAGCAACATGCGTAATTACGCCTGTTTTGAGGCGTAAAGACGCCTAAGCCACGACAAATCAATATGTGAAGAATTTCATGAGGCGTAATTACGCCTCATTTAGGCGTAGCTACGCCTAAGCTACGACTTTTGTGATTTTATTCAGGCGTAAAGACGCCACTTTCAGGCGTAATTACGCCAGTCACGTGGGAAGCCACATTTCTTGACACATCATCAGGCGTAGTTACGCCTGTTTTGAGGCGTAATTACGCCACTCGAATTTTGGAAATTTTGGACTGCTTTCCTTATTTGATGCACGGGATTTGAAAGAGGGATTCACCAAGGCACAAGGGGATATTCAGACTTGGACATTCAGAATAGAGAAAAGGAGGCTGGGGTTGAAGAAAGGGGAAAATAACGACGACGGCTCGGAGCAAAAAGTAGAGATTTCATCACGAGACGGCGGTGTTCATCGGAGATCGAAGAATAGCGTCCAATTTGTTTTGTATCTCTAAACTTTTAACAGTTTTTATGGGTTATTTAAACACGTCTATGTGTTTAATTATTCTAGCATGAGCTAATTTTATTTTCTAGGAGACGATGTAGCTTGTTTTGAAACTACGCTTATTATGAATTGATTGAAGTTTATTTGGATTTTTATATGGTTTATTTATGTTTTCCTGATCTTAATGCTTTTAATCTACTGGCCATGAATTGAATGATGTTATATTTGTGATCTATCACTCGGGAGATGGGGTTATGAATAGGAAAGAAGGAATTCATATCGTGGTAGTTATATTGTTCGAGAGGCCTATAACTCCATAGAAGTCGTTAAAGGAATTACTACGCTTTTACAATTGTTTGATAATTGATCTTAGGGATATCAAGATTGATGTTAGATGATTACTTCTGCTTAACACTCGGGAGAGGGAGTAGAAATAAATAAGAATTCTCGGCTAGTAAACTAGGAAATCCATAACATGGAAATCAAGGAATTTTAAGTGTAGTGGATGAGCAAGTGAAATCGTACTCCTAGATTCGTCTCCAATTGATTTCTTTTCAACTCAGTATTTGATCATAGTTAGTTAATTGATTTTTATTATTCGTATAACACTCAACTATTCGATTCTCTAAATAAAACAAATATTATTTTAATTCAGTACTTAGATTTAACTATTTATTCAATCTCTGTGGGTTCGACATCCTTTTATACTAAAACTTGACTACCGTGCGCTTGCGGTAAAGGATTTTTCGCAACAATTATCCGATAGATATGCTTACTAAAGCATTGCCCACAACTAAGTTCAGACATTGTCTGGATTTAGTGAATATCCGAAGGAACTAAAGCCCTTAGGGGCTGGTTGGAGGGGGGTGATCTCATAGGGGGTTAATTAGAAGTCAAGGTGGAGATTTGTTATATTTGTTGACTTTTAATTAAATATTGCAAATTTTAACTTTTACCCCTTGTTTTGCTTTGGTTTTATTTTTTGTTTCAGATTCAATCCTAACCACTCAAATGGATACAATTTGGAAGGCTATGATTTAATGTTGAAGAAATCAGTTTTCTCTTCATGATAAAAGCGTGAAATCAAAACAGAAAGAAGGGGGAAGAGGAATTGATTCAAGACCTAGGGCCTGTGAGCGGTTTTCATCGAGAAGAACAGAGAGATCGCGAGGAGCTTTTCTCTGTGGAATTCAGCGAGCATCGAGAAGAAACAAGAGTGGGGAAATTAGATTGACAGCACACACAGACATGTCTTGTGAGAATCCCTTGTATCAAACTATTTGAGAGGAAGAGATTGAGAGATATGAGTGTGGTGTAATCTGATACAACTTTTGGTTTTGGTGCTAATGGAATCGCTCCCCCTCCTGTGGATGTAGGCTGAAAAGATTGCCGAACCACGTATATTCGGTGTTATTTTCTTCCCTGTTATCCTGCTATTTTTTCTTACTGCTCATGTGTTTGATATTGCACTCTGGATAGAGATCGTATATTGTAGTTCTTGTTCTTGTTGTGCGTGTGTTCTTGGGCCAAGAATCTCTTTTATGCGTACTGAATTGTCCTCTGTATGCGACTGTTATACTCAAAGCATTTAAATGATGCATGCATTCTTGGATACGAATTGCTAGATGTACGTGAGTTACAAAGAGTTCTCTTGTGCAATCTAGAAAGGAGTTTTCAGTTACTGTTGGGTATATGTAGATTGAATGCTGCTGTGTAAATCTTGTTGTCAAACAATGGAATTGTGAGATTGGGATTAACGAGAAGTGAGGTTCTGAGACTAAGAATTCTTATGCATATTGTAGAAAATCTGTTTACGGCAATTAAGAACAAGATCATTGATTGAGACATAATCACAAGAAAGATCGTTTTCTGCATGTGTTTTCATTTCTAGAAAAATTACTTGGCATAGTCAAGGACATTAGGTGCTAAGGGTATAGATATATCGAATAAAATTGGTGTGATCGGGGTCAAGTTTCACAACAGTGTTAATAAATACTATTACCTACATGGCTTTCCAGTATGTCACAAGCTTCATGTGAAGAATGTAAAGCCTCCAATCAACGGTAATCTAATGCAAACAACATGGAAGTGGAATCAAATAAAGTACCAGAGAAAGGTGTTCTAGAAGATGATGGCCAAGATTCACGATAGAATAGTAGAGCCAATTGCTGGACATGATTAGGATTGGCAACTATAAGATGAGGGTGAACATTCCCAAATACCAAAGGCAGAATTCTCAAAAGATTCAACAGAAACCCGTTCAAATCACGGCATAGGAACTATGTGAAAGCAATCGGATCCAACCCCGGGGGTGGGGGGGGGGGGGGGGGGGGGTGGGGGATATTTAAAGTGAACCCAGTTGATATGGTATGGGCTCAAAAGAGAAGGTTTCAAATCGTTAAACATCAGTCCCTTGGGTGGTAAAAATGTTCTAATCTAGACAGAAAACAAAGAAACTATTTTTGAATTCCTAAAGGAGGAGGTAGATTGGATATCACAGTGGTTCTCTAAAGCGACTCCCTGGAACCCCAGCCTGGTATCTTCAGAAAGAAGGTTGTGGGTCCAATGCTTTGGAACCCCTGTTCATGCATGGAGCGAAAAGTGCAGCACAATATTTTCTTTTGTGTATGAAAGGCAAGCTAGAAATGAAATGGATTAACAAGAAGAACGTCGATGCGAGATTTAGAATCTCCGTCCTTAAGACAATATTGCCCTCTTGGTGATAACGCTTTGCTTTGTCAATTTGTCTCCTAAGATACAACAACTATGACTTATGATTGGAGCACTCCAAATCAACCACAAAGGTTTGAAATCACTCAAATTTGAACAAGAAGTATGATGGACAAGATGCACAAAAATTGCTCTTGGAAATGGAGTGATTTTCATCGCTGATCTTTAAAATGTCTAGGATCCTCGTTTGTCCAAATGCGCGATCGATCGAGACAATATATGACGATCGATCGCGGCCTCCACTACACTTCTGTTTGTCCTCGATGCTTAATTTCTAATTCATTAAGCATTTTTTCAACGATCCCCCACATGAATTAAATTAAATGCATGATGCAATTGAGTGCATTCATCGAATTATTACGACATCTGGAGATATAGCTAGCGGCTTTGAATCTTCCGTAGTAATATTCAATCAGATTTACTTGACTTATGTGAACTTATAGTCTTGAACTATTTAGTCGTTGGTGTAAACCTAGACAATTGAATCCATACCATAACAATTCCATCCTTCTTTTTTGTTTTGGTTTTAACGATTGTGTTTGTTCGGCCATGGACCACACTTGGTTTCATAAGTGATTTCCATTCTTTGAAGCGGCCACACTTCACACTTACATATGTGATCTCTTAAAATAGTATCCCGCTATATTCCAACATATCCTTATATGTCTTGGGAATCATTAAAGGCATTTTGTCTATTATCGTATCCTTTTTGCAGGCTACACCCATTATCATAGGAATGGGTTGTAGATTGAACTCCAAGGTGTTTATACAATCTCATAATTTAGTTGTCCCTTTTGAACCTAGATCTTGGGATATCCAGTCGACAATGTTGTGTATTCATTATGAGATTTTGATTGCAGGGTTTTAAACCACATTTCTCTCGATAAACTATATATTTGATCTCTAGGCAGACCTTTCGTAAGCCGATCCGCAATATTTTCCTTCGACTTTATGTAGTCAATGGACATAATGTCAATTGAGATCAACTGTTTAATGGTATTATGTCTACGACGTATATGTCTAGACTTGCCATTATACATGGTACTATGTATCATTCCTATAGCCAATTGACTATCGCAGTGTATTTTAATTGCAGGCACAGTTTTTTCCCAACAAAGAACTTCTTCCGAGAAACTTCTAAATCATTCGGCTTCTTCTCCCATTTTATCCAAGGCTATGAATTCAGATTCCATTAAGATTGCTTAAGAGAGTATTAACGGGATAAGACTAGATTTTGCAAAAAAATTGATTCTTACAAGCAATCCTTCGGGGATTGATCGCTTGGTCCGAGTAAGCATTGATAATGAAGTTTATGTAATCAGAATTGTGGAAGATCTTTGTAATACTGGAGGATCATTCCAATCAGAGTGCCTTTGTCGATCCAAACCTCAATTTAAGCAATGGAACTTTAGTTCTGTTGAAAATAACAATGTGCAAGGTGGATTATCTATTGCATTCAAATGCAAATGGAATTGTGCAACCTCAATGAAGTGCAAGATGGACAATAACTCACATATTTAGATTATTGAAGATGGCCTCATATAAGAGATATGTGTCAAGAATAAATGTGTTATGTTACCTATAAGTAGAATATGTATTGTAATGTTTTAATTGAGAAATTGAGATTGAATAAATCAATTATTCTCAAATATTAGATTTCTAACATGGCATCAGAACCAGATAGAACCAGATTCGAAAAGATAAACTAAGGCCCAAATATTAGATTTCTAACATGGTATCAGAATCAGGTTCGAAAAGATAAACTAAAGTTTGGTAAAACAAAGAGCTACGACCAGTAGCCGGAAAAAGGCGAACCATAGCCCAGCCACAATGGCCAAGAAAAGAAACAAGCCAAAGAGCAAACACAATTCCGCCTCTCCCAAAACTCAAAAACACACTGTACCATCCTCTCCAATGTAAGCCCAGCAACCGCGAGTATGAATCAAACCACTGCGTGTCGAATCGGCAATAGCTGTGAGCCGTGAGCATAGCAGCTGCGAGCCACGAACTAGAAAAAAGGCTACTATCTGTCTAGTCAAGAAGAAGTCCGACGGAGAAGAAACCAAAAGCCGACATGGAGCTCTCCAAAAGTAAGAGCGGTCGCTGACCACAAAAAAAAAAATGAGGAAAGCATAAAAGCCAAGTGATTTTCTACTGCATGAAAATCACATGAATCATTGCATGAGAGTTAAGTAAAGTCGAAGAAAATATGAAGAGGAGGAGAGATTAATGCTTCAAAGGGCCAGAGAGCTCGACGTTTTTGATAGCAGATCGTGGAACTCAAATTCATCTTAAAAAAAATTCTCACCACGCTCGAAATTGTAAAAAAATTGAGAAACTGAAGTCACAAAGGCGATGGAAATAAGTCAAGCTATGAAGGACTAACAACAAAGAATTAGTTGCCGACAAGAATGAGTGGAGAAAAATCATAATAAATTGAAATCAATTGAGACAGCGTGAGAATTGAAATCGGAGAGGTCCACACTATATCATTAAGCCAAGGACCAATGTTTTGTTCGAAACAATAATGCAAATGAATGAAAGCAACATCAAGCAATGACAAGTACATACGTGGTGTTGGAAATAAAATAAAATAAAAAAAGTGATGATGATGTGTGGTTCTATCATTTTAAAACCAAATTAGGCCAAATTTAGTTTGTCAAATTTTAGATCTAGAAAAAGAGTAAAAAATAAATTTAAAATAAAAAAAATCTGCTCAAGACTCGTTCACTCCAGGTGCAGTCTATCCAAAGGAGAACATATTCAGACCACCTGCAGAGGAGCTAATACTGACCACCCGAAGTGACACTGACAACCCAGAGAGGAGCAGATGCAGACTACCCAAAGAGTGGCTGACACAGACTACCCAAAGAGTGGCTGATGCGGACTACCCAAGAGGAACAAGACTCCCAAAAGAGGAGCAAGATGCCAGAAAATGGAGGAAGAGTCTAAAACAAATTTTTGAAGTCAAGTTGTGCATCAAAGTTGAGCATTATTGCATCCATGCACAACTTGAGGGGGAGTTTTGAAAATAATTATGTGCAATGTGGATCAAGAGAGATCATGTCCCAGATTTGGGGCTCCTCAACCGCCATGTTTTGCACTACAAATACCACCCCACCATCACACTTAAGGGGTTGGATTTTTCTGACAAGAAATATACCGAGGAGATCATACATACAGTCTGATCGATCTTTCTCTTTGTTTTTTTCCTATTATTCTTGTTTAAAGTTTATTATTCGTATTTCGTGTAAAAATCATGTAACAGACCAATATTTATAGTGAATGATTTATACTGGACAAGGTTCCGTGCTTTTTCCTTCGTCTTGAGGGTTTTCCACGTAAAAAATTGTGGTGTCTCTTATTAATTTTTTGTCGCACATACTCTATCTGAACATAGAGAATTTAGGATCACATCATTGGTGCCGTCTGTGGGAAGTTTTTGTGTTAAGACATTGAAGTAGGAAAGTATTTTACAAAATAATGTCTGGAAGTATAGGTTGGGACAATATTCAAGAGGGCATGCCTCACATCCCCCACCACATTCATCCCCATTGCGCGAAGGAGAATCTGAGGATGTGGAATCATCACATAAAAATCCCCATCCAACCAATCCTCCAGTATTTCCCAGCGTGGGGATACCCCATGAAGCAAATCATGGAATTGTATGAACCATAGGTGAGGTCATGAAACAATTCATGAGCCCACCTCCAAGTGTGGAAGTAAATGAAGAGGAAGATCTGGCTTCCTTGGAAGGGCAAGAGAAGGAGAACAAAGAGGGTGAAGATCTCTCTAGTCAAATAGGAGAAAAAAGTAATAAAACTTTACATCACCAGATGGAAGACATAAAGATGATTTACAACAAATGCGCAACAAAATGGAAGGTCGGACTTCTTCCGCCAGGAGGAGTACTCCATTCTACCCGAAGTCCTCGATGATCCCCTCCCATCAAATTTCTGAACATTGAGTGTTGGAAATTATGATGGCAGTGAAGACCCCGATGAGTATTTGTCACGATTTGAGAATGCTTCACTCCTTTATGAACTCACGGATGGAGTAAATGTAGGGTGTTCCTGACCACTCTAGAGGGCGCATCTCAATCCCGGTTTAATCAGTTACTTACTGGTATTATAAACACGTTCTCAAGGTTCATCTCGTTGTTCTTACATCAATTAAGTGTTGCAAAAGAACAGCTCTCAGCTTGTTCGGCCTCAAGCAGATGGAGAAAGAGTCACTTCGAGTCTTTCTGAAGAGATTTAATCAAGCTTCCCTTGATATTCCTCATATCACACCAGAGATACTTGTCAGCGCCTTTACCCAAGGGTTGAGAGAGGGAGATCTTTTTAGATCACTGGCCAAGAAGCCTCCATCCAACTATGATGAGTTATTGGGAAGGGCTTCTAAGTATATTAATTTGGAAGAGGCCCAGAAAATGAAACAGAGGAAAGACCTGAAGCCCGGAGGAGAGCCGAGAAGAAAAGATAAACAATTTGAACCACTGAATAGAAGCCTTGAACAATACCGCCCGATGAGACCACCGAGAGAGGTGGCTATGAATCATAGGGGTCCGAAGAGGGGCCGATGAGGATATTTCCGAGGACGAGGAGGAAACAGGACTAGGGGAAGACAAGAGCCAAATGTGGGGCCAGCATCTAGCAATCCTCCTCCTCGGAATAATACTAATCCGGGGGAGGGGGATACCTAAACCAGTACCATGTGTAGTAAGAGGGGAGAGGCAAGAAGAGGATGACATCCAAGCTGTGGTGGAGGGTCCCCAAACAATGTTCCTAACTGAGGAACTATACATGTGATTTCTGGCGGGCTTTCAGGAGGAGATTCTAATCGATCAAGAAAGAGTTATGGTCGGAAACTGCAGGTGATGTCAATTACCCGGAGTAACACGCCAACAGGACCATCAATTGCGTTCGACCTGAAGATCTGCAAGGGATCCATTTCCCCCATGATGACGCGTTGATTATTTACGTTACGATCGTCAACTATAACGTGCATAGAATCTTTGTGGATATAGGAAGTTCAGTCGATGTACATTGACCCAGATGGAGTTGGGGAGCATGTACATACAAAGGGTGAATACTTCTCTTCACGGATTCGCGGGAGAGATTGTAAGTCCGGTGGGACAAGTTTCTTTACTAGTTATGTTGGGTGAGGAACCAAGGACGAAGACCAAGATGATCAATTTTCTCATAGTAGACGCTCCTTCCTCGTACAACATAATTTTGGGCCGACCAGCCATAGCCGCTTTTCAGACAGGGGCGTCTACTTATCATCTGGCGATGAAGTTCCCGGTAGGCGAGGAAATCAGACAAGTACGAGGAAATCAAAGTTCCTTGAGGAAATGTTATGTTCAGGAGTTGAGGCAGAAGAAGGAACAGAAGAAAGGGGCTGAGGAACGAGGGGACAATAGTAAAAGGAAACGAGAAAAGCTCCAGGAGGTTGAGGAACGAGTAGTTCCCGAGCGGAGGAATTTCTCACAATCGAGCTGGGCCACCCGACTAAGACCATCAGAGTGGTTCCCAATTAGATCCAGAATTACAGAAAAAAGTGATTGATTGCTTGAATCAAAATGTGGACATGTTCGCTTGGAGTACTGCTGACCTGACCGGGGTAAATCCAGAAATTGCCGAGCACCATCTCAACGTTGACCCTAATGCTCGGGCAATTAAACAGAACATGAGGCATTTCGGACCCGAGATGGATGCAGTTATTGCTAAGCAAATGGAAGAATTGTTGAAAGATGACCACATGCGGAAAATTAGTTTTCCTACATGGTTTCAAACGTGGTTTTAGTACCCAAATCAGAAGGTAAATGGCATATGTGTGTGGATTTCCGAGTCGTGAAAAAGACATTCCCTAAAGATTGTTACCTGTTGCCAAAGTTTGATCAGCTAGTGGATTCCACTCCTGGACATGAGCTACTCTATCTTATGGATGCATATCAGGGATATCATCAGGTCCCTTGGCACAAGAAGATCAACCAAAAGTACGCTTCGTTACAGAAATGAGAACTTTTTGTTACACATGCCCTTTGGACTAAAAAATACTGGTGCCACCTATCAAAGGTTAATGGACAAAATATCCAATGATCATATTGAGCGAAACATAGAAGTATATGTAGATGATGTCCTTATTAAGAGTAAGATGGCACATAATCTAATTGAGGATATGGAAGAAGTCTTCGGCACTTTACGGAGATTTGGCATGAAGTTGAATCCTGCTAAGTGCACGTTCAGAATACATAGTGGGAAGTTCTTGGGATACATGGTTACTGAGAGACGTGTTGAGGCCAATCCGGAGAAATAAGAGCAATCCAGGAGATGAGTCATCCTCGGACCTTGAATGAAATACAAAGGCTGGCAGGGAGAATAGCTGCATTAAGTCCGTTCTTATCTCGATCAGCTGATAAGAGCTTGCCCTTATCTAAAGCATTAAGGCAAGGGGTGGTTCGGTTCAAATGGAATAATCAGTGTCAAGAGGCCTTCGAAGATTTGAAGGATTATCTAGCTCGATTGCCATTAATGAATAAACCCGAGCAGGATGAGACCCTCCTCGTCTATCTATCTGTGACCGAGGAGGTCAACAATTCGGTATTGGCCAGAGAGAAGTCGGGGCAACATCAATCAGTATATTATGTTAGTAGAGCACTGCAAGGAGCAGAGCAGAGGTACCCCGAGATTGAAAAGTTGGCTTTAGCTCTCATAACTACATGAAGGAGGCTTCGGCCATACTTTTTGTCTCATCCTATCATGGTGGTGACAAGCACTCCCTTGGGAAAGCTATTATCTAAGGCTGAAATATTAGGGCGAATGGTGAAATGGGCCACCGAGCAGAGTGAGTTCGACATTACTTACCAGCCCCGAACTACCATCAAAGCCCAAGCATTATCAGATCGTCCACTCGGTTTGGAAGTGGTGCATGTGTCGTTCTCATTAGTCCTGGGGGAGAAGAAATTAGAGTAGCCATTAAGTTTGGGTTTCATTCCTCAAATAATGAAGCTAAATTCGAAGCTCTCATCTCGGGCCTTTGAATAGCGTTAGACGCTGGAGCTCGGAAAATAATAACATTTATGGACTACATGCTTGTGGTTCAACAAGTGAACGAAATGTATAAAGTAAAGAAGCAAAGTTGAAGAAGTACGTGGAAACTACTCGAACATTGATGAGCCAATTTCAGGAAATGAAATTGACACAGGTCTCGAGAGATGAAATTAGCCGAGTCGATGAGCTGGCAAAATTGGTTAGCTCAATCCACTAGTGGAAGAACATAAATGTGTCGGTGCAAGAGCTCTTGGTCTCCCATATATCTGTCAATAGCATAATAAATCTTGAACCATGTATAATGGCAGACTGGCGAGAGCAGATCATTAAATTTATGAAGACTAAGGTTCCATCTGATCCGAAAGAGGCTGTTCGGGCGAAGAGAATGGAGAACTGGTTTGTACTGATCGAAGGCAAGATGTTCAAAAGGGGCTTCTCAATCCCTTTCTTACAATGCACTTCAGTCCAAGAGGGGGAGCATTTAATCATGAAGGCTGCTGTGAAAATCGAGCTTGTCTGGAATTTTATTAGTTTATTCATGGGATCGGGATGCCATGTTTAAACCTAAAAATTGCCTAAGTTATTGTGCTCGGGATGATCGAGCTTGTTTGTAATTTTATTAGTTTACTCGTGGGATCGTGATGTTTGGTCCACGTTTAAACCTAAAAATTTGCCTAAGTAATTGTGCTCGGGATGATAAAGCTTGTTCGCAATTTTATACTCGTGAGATCGAGTTGTTTGGTCACGTTTAAACCTAAAAAAATGCCTACGTTATTGTGCTCGAGATGATCGAGCTTGTTCGGAAATTTGTTGGTTTACTCGTGGGATCGGGATGTTTGGTCCACGATTAAACCTAAAAAATTGCGTAAGTTGTTGTGCTCAGGTTGATCGAGCTTGTTCGAAATTTTATTGGTTTACTCTTGGGATCTTGATGTTTGGTCCACGTTTAAACCTAAAAACATTACCTAAGTTATTGTGCTCGGGATGATCGAGCTTGTTCGGAATTTTGTTAGTTTAGTCGTGGGATCGGGAGGTTTGGTCCACGTTTAAACCTAGAAAATTGCCTTTTATTGTGCTCGGGATGATCGAGCTTGTTCGGAATTTTACTAGTTTACTCGTGAGATCAGGATGTTTGGTCCACGTTTAAACCTAAAAAATTGCCTAAGTTATTATGCTCGGGATGATCGAGCTTGTTCGGAATTTTGTCAGTTTACTAGTGGGATCGGGATGTTTGGTCCACGTTTAAACCTAAAAAAATGTCTAAGTTATTGTGCTCGGGATGATCGAGCTTGTTCGGAATTTAATTAGTTTACTCGTGAGATCAGGATGTTTGGACCACGTTTAAACCTAAAATTTTGCCTAAGTTATTGTGCTCGGGATGATCGAGCTTGTTCGGAATTTTATTAATTTACTCGTGAGGTCGGGATTTTTGGTCCATGTTTAAACCTAAAACATTGTCTAAGTTATTGTGCTCGGGATGGTCGAGTTTGTTCGGAATTTTGTTAGTTACTCGTGGGATCGGGATGTTTGGTCCACGTTTAAACCTAAAAAATTGCCTAAGTTATTGTGCTCGGGATGAAGAGTTTGTTCGGAATTTTATTAGTTTACTCGTGAGATCGGGATGTTTGCTGCATGTTTAAACCTAAAAAATTACATAAGTTATTGTGCTCGGGGTGATCGAGCTTGTTCGGAATTTTGTTAGTTTACTCGTGGGATCGGGATATTTGGTTAACGTTTAAACCTAAACATTGCCTAACTAATTGTGCTCAGGATGATCGAGCTTGTTCAGAATTTTATTAGTTTACTCTTGGGATCGGGATGTTTGGTCTACGTTTAAACCTAAAAAAAATTGCCTAAGTTATTGTGCTCGGGATGATAAAGCTTGTTCAGAATTTTATTAGTTTGCTCGTGGGATCGGGATGTTTGGTCCACGTTTAAACCTAAAAAATTGTCTAAGTTTTGGGGATCAGGATTTCAGACAACAAATTGCGTAAAAGTGTCTCATTCATCAAAGAAGATATTACATAAGCAAAGCATAAAATGAAAAAGACAATCCTACTCTACGGCTCGAAGAGCTCTGGAGGGAGTCTTTCCAGAGAAGCCCCTTGATCGAGGAAGTCCTTCGGAGCTCCCTCAGATGGGTAACCCTTCGTTTCAATAGTACCGGTCGCCAAGTTAACGACGAACCTACAGATATGATTCCCTCTCAAAGTGACTCTTGATTGACTTGCTCTTCGGGAGGTTCTCTCTCTACTCCATGAGACAATCCCAAGGCTGGAGTGGACGAGCAAAAAAGTAGAACTTCTTCCAGTCTTTTTATTGGCAATGTGTAGTTCTTGAGGAAACCAACCCTCTGTTCGGGAAGAAAAGTAAAAAGATTGATCTTCTTCTTTTTTAATTGAAAAAAACGCAATGAAAGAGTTCGGGTGTAGGTGTAAAACCAAAAAAAGAAGTGGAATGAAGAAGCCCGCCAACAATCTATAACTGTTGGGAAACAGCAAAATAGGAGGCAACTTCAAGAAAGAAAGAGGGAAGAGGAAAGCGAAGGCCCCCTCGAAGTTGATCTAAGTAAAATGGAAAATAGCCCTCGGGGGACTAATGGTGACGAGACCCTGAGAGGGGGAACAATAATGGAAGTCCCCTCAGAAAACCCCCATTTAGCCCGGATGTTGGATAGATGTTGATCCGTCCGAATCATGGACTCGAAAACTTCAAACCAAGGGACTTGGGCCGCCACCAAATCTTGCTCCGTAATGGCATGCTCGTTCTCCTTTCGAGCAGCCGAAGAATTCGATGAGCATAACGTCTCCTCGCTATACGAGGAGGAGGAAGACAGAGGAGGAAGAGTGGTAGCTCTTTCCCTAGTAAACGTGTCGTACTGATCAATTTCCCTCATCGAAGAATCATCTGAAGAGGAAGACATACTTGGTAGATGAATGCTCGAGAGTCCTAAAGATCAGTTGCTCGCTCGTCTGACGCTAGCTCGGGGGAAAGTTGAAAAGCAAACGGTGACAGAAGTGAGACGAGTATTTATAGGCGGGGCCAGCTGAATCGTCAGATGATCAGAACCATTCAATAAAATTTGGATGGATGGTTACAGATTGACCTCGTGAAATGAAACGTCGCTAAAAATTTTCGAATTTCGAGCGAGAAAAAAGGCCGGCAAAAAACCCCCGAACAGGTCAAACCAAAATTTTACCCGAAGACAATAAAACAAGACTTCAATATTTTCGTCTTGGTTTACTTCAGGGGGGGGTGAGGTGATGACATATGATGAATCAGTTTACTCGGGTAAAATTTCCCGCAAGTACCGACAGAAATATCCCGATGACATAACCCCGAGCACAAGGTACCCGAACACCACTAAGCCCTGCTCGGTTTTTTGGTCAAAACTGCAGCGGAAGACCCGGACATAACTGACAAATTAACGGGTGCGGACGAGCGTGCATTAAAGGCGCGCGGATTTATCGGACACGTCTTGAGCCCATGACGCCGTGATCAAGGGAGATCATGTCCCAGATTTGGCACTTCTTAACCGCCGTGTTTGCCTATAAATATCACCCCACCATCACACTTAAGGGGTTGGATTTTTCTGGCAAGAAATATACCGAGGAGATCATATCATACAGTCTGTTCGGTCTTTTTCTTTGTCTGTTTGTATTATTCTTGTTTAAGTTTATTATTCGTATTTCGTGTCAAAGTCCTTGTAACAGACCAATATTTATAGTGACGAATTTATACTGGACAATGCTCGTGGTTTTTTCTTCGTCTTGAGGGTTTTCCACGTAAAAAATTGTGGTGTCTCTTATTAATTTTTTATCGCACATACAACATACTCTATCCAAACACAGAGAATTTAAGATTACATCATATATATATATATATATATATATATATATATATATAATGGTCTATACTCGTAATTGTAGATGCGATCCATACTATAATCTTTATTCCCCGAGAACCAGAGTTCTGCGAAAAAGACTATAGGATGATGAAGAAGAGTTTTTATTATTATTATTTTTTTTAACAAAAAACATAAAGCTAGACGTGGCATTCCATGATTCTGAATATTTTTTTAAGGATTTCTCAATCAAACATTACTATCTTTAAGACTTTAACAAATATATTTTTAAATATTATGAAATGTAGCTTTTTATCCAAACGCATTTAATACTAGTAATAATTTTTTTTGTGAGAGCAATTAATGATTGGAAGGGATTTGTGTGAAACGATGATTTTCGTTTGTACATACGATACATAGCATTTAAAACATATTGGGTGGAAGATTAGCATACAAACTAAGTTGAAACATCAATGCTTGAGCAACTAAAGATTTGGCAAGATCTACGCTGCACGAGATATGGATACAGGAAACGAGTACGAAACGATACAGATATAGGGATATGGATTTTCAAAAATTATAGGGCACGATACTTTTAGAATACGACAATAATTTTTTAATTTTTTTATATATATTCTACATGTATTCTAATATACTAAAAAGCAAGAAAACTTCAATTATCAAATATTTGAATAAAAAAAATTGAAAATAATGTCAAGTTGTAGACATTTCATTCACTAATTAAGACATATAAAAAAAAAGTTATAATTTTTTTTAACATTTTTGTAAAAAAAAATTATAAATTTTATTTCAAAAAAATTATTTAAAAATAATTTTTCCGTGTACTGCCGTGTCCGAAACATATCAGATTTTTTTTTAAAAAAAGATCCAAACACGTAACGTGGCGTGTCCGACACCATGTCACACATGTGTCCTGACGTGTCTGTGTTCGCAGAGTGTCCGACACTGCATGAAGTGATTTTTTGGAGTGTCGGTGCAACATAGGGCAATTGAGTCGTGATCAGAGTAGCTGCGTAAAATATGGTAAGAGGGGGTCAAAAAATTTGAAAATAAAAAACGGAGGGCAAAAAAAAAATTATAGTGCAAAAATATAATTTTTTAAGGGAAAAACTTTAATTTTTAGAAGGTTAAATGTAATTTAAAAAAAAAAAATTAGATAGTAAATTTCTTTTTTCTTTTTTTAAACTCTGATGATGGCTGTCCAAAGGACAAACCAATAAAACCAAGAGGCAGGGGAATGGAAAAACGAGAGCAAGATAATCCTATTTCATGTACTAACTTTATAATGTAAATCCTCCTCAACAATTGTTAGATTATTAGAGACTCGAGATTCGCCAGATATCTTATTAATGAACACTGGACATGTTCGAAAATCCCGACAGAAAGTTGAAATGGATTAACTATTGGTAACATGTGAGGGTAGAAATGATCCACACTTTCATAATATAAACGGTTGTGCACTATTCTGCATTAAACTTTGACCAAAGTTAGCTTAAGCATAGTTTCAGCCGGATATGAGGCGAATGAGAAACTTCATCGAGTCTAACAGAACTAAGTGTTCGAATACGACTACAAAGCCATAGCGGAATGTGAACTTGCATATAGTATAATGTCACTAAACGTGAATGGGTAAAATAAAGGAGGCAGCAAATATCCCAGCCATGGGGTCAACGTGAAACTCTTGAAGTAGTGAATACGATAGTATTACAGATGTTTTCATAACCTAAAGCACCTACCAGTGCTCTTGAAGAGATGGATTCAGACAGGAAGAAAGTGACATTCTCCTAAAAAGGGTGGAACAAAATAAATCTAGTTTTGTGCATGCATTGCTTTTTTCAGTATTCAAATTGTAAGAGACACAAACCACAAGAAACGGGTGCAAGAAAAACAACTCGGGAAAAAGGCGAGCTTCTCTCTGTTTGCATTGAAGCCACCTTGCTATAATTTTCAGAATGCTTTGAATGGTAGTGTATTTGGACAGCATCGTTATCACACAAAGCCAAACCTTCATGCTTTCACCACACGAATATTCTCAGCCACAGGCACCCCAGGTCCGTATATCAGTCGGCATCGATCATTGAATGAATTAACTAATCGAGAGACCACCTCCTTGAAGAACATATTCGCCATCTGTCATGCAGACCATGAATGGCCAACATTAAAGAAAATTAATTGAGTAATTTAAAGAATAGGCATCATTGTTGCATTTGTGTACTAGGAAAAAATAATCTGCAAATATACCAAACACTAAAATTTTGGGGTCAGATGAACCATGAAACCACAAAGGATTGAGAGCGAGGAGACATTTCTCATCATTTGATCGAGAACATCTTTTCACTTGATAATTATTGTAATTGTTTTCTTCTTATTTATTTGTTAGTTAGCGTAAGGTAAAAAGTGTCTAAGAGGATTAGCTGCGAGTAATTTTGTCCCTGCAAGCAGTCGGATTTAATTTAATGACTCAACTGATGCCTTGTACATCAAAGTATATAAACATTTCTATGCTATAAGGCTCGCTTTCGATGATGATAGCATAACACGGTGCAAGATTTTCTTCAATTTATAGTAAGTTTTTATATACATTAAATACACGTTTAATTTCTGCATCACCAAACAGATATCAAGCATCGAATAATAGGCAATGTCATTAGAAAGAAAAACTTACATATTATTCAATGCAAAATTATGCCTAATAATGCGCTCAGAAGATTACAATATGATTGAGGTAGTTTAACTTCTGAAGAAGCTCACCTGTCGGTAAAATGGTGACTGAAACTTAAAGTCCACTGAAAAGTGAAGGTCGCAGGTTCCTGGAACAGTTCCCGGATTAAATTCCCAAATATTTATCAAATGATCAAAAAGACTACTCTGGGATGAGGTTGTCTGAAAAAACACAAAGCACCAAAAATCAACAACTGCAACAGGGTCAACTACCGGTAGCATCAAGAATACTGATGTAACACTGCTCCATTGCATCATGAATGATTGATCATCTCAGGCACTTATATTTACTGCCGTGATTTATCAATAAGCATAAATTCCTCAACTTTCAAGCCACAGAAAATCAAATTCCAGTAGCAAAAATTCGAAAATTGTGACACATATTTCTTCAGGTACATGAAGATTGGCCGAATTTGATGGACCGAAAACCCACACAGGAGAGCCATAACATTTACCCATACCTTCACTTGCGCATCGTAATAGTCAATTTGTATTAGTGACAGAGAATTAGTAAAGCAAATGAAGGATGGTAACAGCTACAAACTTCTTCGATCATGGTGAAAATAATATACCATGTCCATAGTATCAGTCATTATGCCACATCCATTTTGATGCTTATGTGCTAAAAAGTCCTCTACTTCAGCCAATTTATCATTGTCTTCAAACTAAACATTACCACCCTATCTAACTATATGCTATATTTCCAACCTGACGGTCAAGTGTAAAGATCTTTTCAGAAAAAACAATGCTCAAACATAGACATTATGCAACCAATACTTCAATTCCCACGATGAAAATGATCGAGCGATCACAAAAACATTAGCAATAAATACCGTTAGCAAAAATATACTACACAAGGAAAAGATCAAGAAAGTAATTAATAAACGTAAAAAATTTAATGAAGTTTCACCTTAATAGATTTTGGTTTATTCATCTCAACATGGGATACATAACTTTCAACGAGAATTTTGAAGCCGATTTCTAGCTCAGCATCAAAGGATCCATCAGGATTCCGGCGAACTATCTGTGATCGCTGACACCACGGAAGAAAATCTTCATACATGTCAACAGCAGCCACCACATTGAACAATTGCTCAGGTGAATATCTAATCAAAGATAAATAAGGTCAAACAGCAAACAATCACAAATATCTGATTGTGTGTGACATTCACAAACTTGGAAACAGAAGGTGAAATTCAATGGATACGACATCCTCTGATGCATTTCAAAATTCTTATGATTATTTTACAAGGTTTGAAGGATAAGTTTTTTCCTGAAACCCCACCTACAATTGGTCTCCTTAAAACTAATTGTCACTTCAATGCACCTGATGATCATAGAATACAATGAATTCAAACATAGAACTTCAAAAAAACAGTTAAATAACTCATTCTAAATTTGAAACTGTTATCTTCCAACCACGGAATAAATATCCAACAATCGCTTAAAACAGCAAAGGATATCCAATGCAATAAATAAAATAAAATAAAAAAATAAAAATTTGGGGCGGAACTTACCCTAAAACACGTTTTTCTTCGTGTATTTTGGAAACCATATTCCCAACTTCGCCATCACCACATCCCAAAAACCGCCTTTTTTGAACCACAAAGCTAGCACTAGAAAATTTTCCGTGATCCCGAAAATTATAATTCCTGTAACCACTATGAATTTTATCCGGTGAAGAAAACGCATTGGTCACAGCAATGCTAGTCAAACACGGAATCTGATCATAACTGGCACAATTAACTTTCTTCTGACGGAACAAATTCCGGTGGCAAAGCAAACGTGCCATCGCCTTCGATACGGGATTAAATCGAGGCATTGATGAAATTCTTCCAAATGGGAACCCTAATTAATTCCGAGTACAAAACCGGTTGTGAATTTTGGAGAAATGTGAGGAATAAAATCAGATTACGGAGGAGAACGGAATTGAATGGAGTTGAATTGAATTAAATCCTGGGGATGTCACGATTTTCAGACAAAGAAAAAGGGTTATTTTTCGACCTTAAAAAAATTAACACTGATTCAATTAAACTAAAAAATAAAATTGATTATCCAATCATATTTTCTAAAACTAAATAATTTTAATTCAACTAAGGGTATGTTTTAGATAGTTCATTCAATACAATTCTATGTTATATTTGCTTACAATTGGAAAAAATTATTTTAACTAAATATTGATTGTATGTCATTAAAATAAAAAATAGCTTAAATCACTTCAATTTATCATAAAAGTTACCACCGGATAAATTGAAGTAGTCAAAATTTATCTCCTTCAGTTTTTACCTTTTTTTTCGAGAAACAATAGCAGAAGCAAGAAAATCAAACAGCTAAATCTGTTTCCCATCTGAAAAATAGATAAACAAATTTGAGAATAAATCCAAAACACTCTACATATTGAAAATTTACAAGCTATGTATCTTACTTCACTCATTATCTTTAATTTTGAGTTGGAACCCTATATATTTCTAACAATGTATCAAAACAGACTTTTATGTGATGACTATTCCACCCGTATGATCACCATCACCGGTATCATCAATCCACGTGTTTGATTTATATAATATCACACATGAGAAGTGTGTATTGAAATTATCACACATTGAGACTTTATAAGTTGTGATAGCTCTTTATAATATGTCACTCAATCGTTACTAATTCGTTTTAAATTGGAACCTCGTGTACTCTTAATACATGTTAATACTTTTTAAGTTGCATTGTGGGAATTATATATAATGTGTTAAGATAATAATTTTCCTTAAATCCATGGCGTCAAAAATATAAATTTGAAGAGGTACAACACGCCCATTGTCCGACTTATGTAATTCTTGCCAATGAAAAATGTGCACTACTCTTTTCTAAAAAGTTGCTCCATGATACGTGTCAACGACTCCATTTTAGCACTAATATTTTTCAAAGCATGCGGCGTACGTCTGTCTTAGACACGTGTATCTAAACATATATCAGTGGAAGACCAACAAAAAACGTGACTTAAATATGTATCAAATCTGGGTATTTTTTTTACACAAAGACGGTTACGGACTCGACCAACTAGCCTAGACTTTGTTGCGTGTGTAGATACCGGTTCATATATACACCAACACGTATAAATTATTGTCAATAGTAGTTTGATAAATTATATATTGGTGCATGGATCGGAGTTCATTTCCGGTCTATACAAATTTCCCCATCATTAAGAAGTCGGTTACCGCAAGAATTTCCCAGTCATGAACAAGTCGGGGTAGGCAGATGTAGCCACTATATAGGCTACCCGACAGAATTTTTTTAAAATGATCTACTTTTAATTGTGAGATTTTTTATTTTTGTAGTAAATTTTTTTGAAAATAATGAAAACATTATATTTGCCTACTGGAAAATATTATTTATCTAATGAAGAAATTTTATAAAATGGTATATTTTTTTTATATGAACAAAATTGAGAAAATAAAGATACTATCGGTTGTCTATGGAAAAAATTATTTATGATTTTGTCCACCAAATTAAAAATTCATAATTACCCCATGATTAGACTACCATATGCTCTTTGAATAACCAAATGTATTGTTCTAGTAGTCCAACATTTCTCCTATTTCGGAGTCTGGAGATTATTCAAGTATTTATTATTTTCATTTTGCCCTAAAGTTCGATTTCTCAGGCACTAATGTGGGTTTACATAGGTATATATATACACACACAGATATGGCATACGTATAATTAAATGGGAGACACTGATAGTAATTATTTTGGATCGTGAAACATATATGTTCTAACATATTTTACTTTCATGGCAGATTTAGAATTTAGGTTGAAAGAGCAAAAAATATTACAAATAATCGAAATATTTTAGAGCGACAAAATCCATTTTATGGGGTAATATATAATTTGTGGGGTAAAATACAATTTTATGGGAGAAAATGCAATTTAATGGGATAATACAAAAAAAATGACATTTGTCCTCCCTTACCTTCATGTTTGTCCGCACCTGTTTATTTCTTGTGAAATTAGAAAAATAGCTACACTTTAAGCTTAATTATCATTGGTGGATGAATGATTGCCTACACACCAAGTCTGCCATCAAAATAAATATTTATATTTTATATAATAAATATATCCTCAACTGTATAAAAAATCAATATATATAATTTGACCAAGTTTGTATGGTTACTTCATCAGCTGCACAACTACGACAACGAGGATTCTAAAATATTATTTTCTATAGTCAAAAGTATTTTATATTCTTGATTAAAAACATCCAGATGGCTCGAGCAATAGGCTGGACACATCTCCAACGCAGCAGGTGGCATCTCCAAAATGGCATCATAAGGCACTTTCCAACAAGTTTTCGGAAAAATATATGATAAGTAGAGCTGTCAAAATGGGTCAAGCCCAATTCGACCCACCAAATAGACGGATTGGGCCAGTATTTTTTGAGCCCGTCGAAAGGTGAGCCCAAATGGGTTGGCCCGTTTGGGCCGCGGGTTTTGGCGGGCCAACCTGTGGCAGGGCTGGCTGACCCACGGGTTGGCCCTTAACTTAACCAAATTTTTTTTATTTTAAAAAAATTCCTAATCTAAATCTCGATGATATCTGAAGCCTTCTCTCATAATTCTTTCCCCTCCAAACATTCACAGCCATCACGTGAACGGGTTGGACCGCAGGTTGGGCGGATCAGCCTGTTTGGGTCGAACTGACCCGTTTTGACAGCTCTAATGATAAGAACATTGTTTTATCTCATTATATAGTGTATAGTCGGCTTATACTATATCTCCCCTCTATATTTAAATAAATTTTATCATGTTTTATCGAGTGCTACTTGTGGACACGTCGCCTTAGACGCCACAAAAATATATATGACAACCCAAAAGTTTCAGATGCAACACGAAAAAAGGCGTAAGAAATAGAAATAGATTATAGCAGTGATCCGATGTTATGTTCTTGGTTTGAATAACGTTCAAGGAATGGTTCTTTTGCAGATAAAATAGGAACTTGAATTTAACACACTTATTGGCTGTACACACAAAAGAAACTTCAAAAAATGACCAAAATTTGAATCAACCTGCAAATTGATTTAACAATTTTTTTAACATAAAAAGCCCGCTTCTTGCAGATAACACCAACACTAGTTAAAGAATCAAATCCTGTATAAAGAAATCAAATTGAGGTTTGTATATTTGTATGTATCAAATCTGTGGTTTTGTGGGATCATCTTCCGCTATTACATCGTCTTGGAGCTCCATCTGACCTGCACTTCGGAAAAAAACATGACCAAGAATAAATTAGCCATCAGCTCAGTCATCAAAATCATAAAATTTAGGCTGAATGACTGTAATTTTCGAGTTAGAACAGCTGATTGCTACAAAACTACGAGGCTAATGCCGTGAACTTTGGAAAGAGTTAAGAAAATTCAGCATACCGAATAAAGAGACCAAGGATCGAGGCTTCGAAGATTCATTTGAATTCACCTCTATTCCTGCATGATCACACGAGGGTAAGTAATTAAACGTAAAGCACGATAGCTATATCCATCAGAAAAATGTGAAAGGATAAACAATGGGTACAAGCGGGCCTGGTGACTTGAATTTCGTATCTGTTATTAAACCATATAGGGGTGTAGGCGTGCTAAATCTTGTTCAGGCCAGGATATACGTAGCAGATCAATCCCAAGCGAAAAAAACAAACTTGAAGACTAAATATGATTTGAAAATGCACACACACAACAAAAAAAAAGACTACTGGGATGCAACCCGGTACTTCAGCTGCTGTACGATTTAAAGATTAGAGTTGAATTGTTACCACCAGCTATAGTTTTTGGTAAAACGGCAAAAACTCAATCCTACAATAGGTATCAGAGCGTCACGTGTTCGATTCTCATTGGTTGCAAGATAGTGCAATTATTAGGAAGGAGATTGTTTGGATGTAACAACTGCTCTTGCTAAGAGAGCGATCGAACTGTGGTGTTTGAGCTGCTATACGGTTTAAATATTGGAGTTACACCGTTACTACCAACTATAGCTTTTGCTAAAACGGCGGCAAACGCTTGATCCTTCAAAGAAAGTATTCTACAATTGATTTGTTCTTAATCTCTTAAGAATCACAATTATTGGGCATACCTGCAGCACCAGCTGATTTTATGATATCCGATTTCTTGTAAGTGTATCCAATAAAATTGGCATCTGTTGATGTTAACATCTGTTCAAATAAAGCACATCAACATAATGATTATTTGAACAAACATTTTGTTAGCGTCAAGGAATAAAACGATCCCAAATACTGACTCATTATATTGTAGTTGATGTCTTGAATGGTATACTACAAAGAATCTTTGAAGTATAGAGAAAAGAAACTATTTTTCCAAACTACAGTTTTCCAGATATGATTTTATTTCTAACTAGCACCATATAGACAGTGTTCGAATAAAAAGATACATTTGTTCACACACAAACACATACAATCTCTCATAAGAGAACTTGTATGTTATTAAATACGGCCATGCATATCCGAAAATCACAATATGTAGTGGAAATTTGATGTCCCAGCTTAACAATTTATAAGAACAAGATTTCAAAATCTTAAGCTTTGTCGTTTACTTTGCACAAATAATTAAGTATACCATAACTTTAGTGGTATACTAATCTCACATAGATATTATGGAGTATGCCAAATATATATTGTGAATTCAAAACAAAGCCAATATTTTTCTGATCTCCTTATTGTTTCAGAGTAACTGTTGACGCAATAAAAAAGGTAAAGATTACCTTCCTCCAAGGTCCTACTCTTGGTGCAGTAGATGGTGGATTTTCACCCTAATTAAGAGGCATAAAAGCACAAAGAGTTAAAAAAAAAAATTTAAAAAAAATTACATTCGACAAAAGCATAAACTTCAAGCTCTACAATGTATCAGTAGATGAAGCCAGAAGCTTATTAAACGACCACGAAACTCGAAAAGGTTGGGATTTTCATGTGGTTGGTGTTCATTGACAAAATGCAACATAGTCAAACAATTTCGTAAACAGGTCTTCCAAATTAAGTACTATGATTGGATAAATGTGAATCTTAGAACTCACTTCATCAAATTTTTCAAAATTCTGCGTGTCCAAATCTCCATTAACAGTAGGCTTGTATGCAGCTTCAGTTTCATAAAGCACGTCCCATTTGATCCATCTAAACCAAGGATGTGCCTGAAATTGAAAATACCCGATGAGAAAATGATACAATCAAACATGCCTTAAAACCAGGCCAGTAAAAACTTAAAAGTATCATTAAGGATGAACATGATTTTCTCGAGAAACAAATCCACGTAATCAACAATCATCTTTCCTTTGGATATATTTTCATGTATGTCGGATTATGTACCTTTATTTCATCTACGCCTCTGGTCCCCAATCTTTTATCAACATCACAAAGCAAATGACATATCAGATCCCTCGCCTCATCTGAGATTTTGGGTTCTTCAGGGAATTTTAAGCATGTTTTCCAATTTATAATCTGATGCAAAAGAGAAACAAGACATTTTTATAAAGCAGAGGGATGCTTTAAAAAATGAAATTACTATGGTGATTTCGGATAACTTCTTATGTCAGCAGGGCCCAGCCTCATACATTTAGTGGATGACTCGATAAGCTATAAAGAAAAAAACGGTTGCAAAAGTATATCCATTGGGAGTAATTTCCTAAAGGTGTGTTTGAATCTAGGGATATTAAACAAAAAATTTCAAATCTATTATCTAAATCGATCACACTCGTTTGAATACTCTTGGATTCAATGAATTTAAAATTCACCCCCTCCGATTTTTGCTTGCTTCTGAATAAATGTAATGGAATTTGTAATGGATCTCATCTCATAAAATGGAGTTATTTGAAATTCATCTACTAAATCCTTCTCTCCAATCCAAATTACTGCACCCAATTGCAACCTAATAGTCGGTTCATAAAACGTTGTATATTTTGATACACCCATGCCTAAAAAGGGGATCTTAGTTTTTCACTTTGGCAAAAATCCATCACTAAGTTGAGCATACCTTACGACATGTCATTCGAGGGTCATCAGAACAAAAGGGAGGATAGCCAACGAGCATCTCATACATTATAGCCCCCAAAGACCACCAGTCACACTCCATTCCATATCCTTTTTTCAATAAAACTTCAGGTGCCATATAATCAAGAGTTCCAACTGTAGAATATGCCTGCAAAGAGAGTATGTGCATCATGTCATCATACACAACATTATATAGTACGTTACAAATGGATATGTTTAGTTAAGAAGGGAAGAAAATCCCCTAAAAAAATAAACAAAAGAAAGCATACCAAAGCACGACGATTGCGTTTCCATTGTTGTAACTGCTCTTTTGCCATTAACCAAGGAGCAATATTAGTGACAGCTCTCCCTTCTTTCTCAGTTTCAGAATCTTGATAAGTAAGATCTTCATCGTCCAACAACGATGAATATTTATTTTCTAGGGGCTTACACAAGCCAAAATCAGATAGCTTTAGGTGTCCGTTTCTGTCCAATATCAGGTTATCTGGTTTGATATCCCTACAAGCAGAATAATTTTGAAGTGGGATCATGTGTTCAAATAATTCTGCAAAAACTGGTAAACCAAAGTTCAGGGATAACCAGGCTACATGAGCAGTCATCTAGCTCAATTGGCTTCAAATTTTCCATGCTTCATAATACCAAAAAAAAGTGTATATTGCAATGTAGGAAGAGTTAATAAAACAAGCAAAGGTAATCAAGATATTGTTCCGGATATATAATGATTTTGCTCTTCATAATCTGCAAAACTACAACTGAACTAACTGTTTAGATAAAGCGTAAAGCAATATAACATCACCTTTTGAGCCAAATTCAAAGATACGATCACAAAATAGTTAAGTGTGGCTGACATAACTTCAGTCTGAACACACATGGCTTATTTAAGAGTCACTGCACAAAGCAGATGCCAGTCTTGCTCATTCATAAAAATCTTTTCTAATCTTTTCAATATAATCCATTACTCACATGCAAAAAATATTTTAGCTCGATAAAAGGCCAGACTGTTCTGTTTCGTACCTAGAGTTTTCTTCAAAGTAAAAAGCATACACAAATGCACCATATAGCAAACTTTCTCAATTGAATTTGTCACAAATTTCAAATAAAGGTAATATGCATACCTGTGAACATAACTATGCTGGTGAATTGAATGAATAGCGAGAATGCTCTCTGCCATGTAAAACCGGGCAACATCTTCGGAAAGGACATCCTCTCGCATCAGTAAGGTCATAATGTCACCACCAGGTAGATATTCCATGATAAGATATAAAAACTCGGAATCTTGGAAAGAATAATAGAGCTTCACTATGCACCTACTATCAACCTCCACAAGCAGATTTCTCTCAGACCTGACATGCTCAACCTACAGAGGATAATTCAACAACTATCACTAAGAAGTATGCACAGACGCATTCATTATTCATCAAAAAATCAGATTAACTAGTTGCAACATGATTTTATCGAATTTCAATTTTTGATCTGCTTTCGAACCTGTCCACGGCTAAGCATCTCTGATTTCTTCAATTTCTTCAGCGCAAATATTTCTCCAGTACTTTTGGCTCGACATAATCTGACCTGCATTGCCTCATCAAGTCACATAGTCGTAGTCTTAATATAAAAAGCATGTTAAGAGCTCATCAAATGCTACAGCATTAAAGCCACAAACATAAATGTGACTTTGAAATGCAGATTTCTTGTTGAGGACACCTGAAGAACAAACATTAACTGTATGGCTTTTATTTGTCCAATATGGGAGGTTTTGAGCCATATTATCTAGTTAAAAGGTAATAATTTCAACAACTAAGTAAGCTGGAATCTCCCGAAATCATACTGGAAATTTTGTTTTGATCAAATAAAAATGACAGGTGTTGTGGATCACTAATTGATATTAACCGAGCCAATCCTTTGAAGTTGAACTGTATATCTGAAAAAAGGCAACCAATCATTCTATTTAATTCTATACCGGAGTTTCACACCGATATTTTTTCTATATAATATATCTTGGTAAAATAAGAATTGTACAAGTGTTATTCCTTAAAATTTTGGAATTCCATCTAATGTGAGTAGATTCATTCCATATCAAGAACCTCAGATGGAATCTAAAGATAAAAATCAAGATGCGCCAAATGAAAATATCAACATACCTCACCAAATGCTCCTTTACCAATGATTGTCAACTGCTCAAAGTCATCAATCCCTACTTTATGCCTCTGCAATCTCATATACTCAGTTTCCCTTTTCTCCAAATTCCTCAACATTCTCTCTTCCTCCTCACTGGAGACCTGCTCTTCTTGTGCCCTTCTTTGCAATGCGCTCCTCCTAAAATATCACACGTACACACACATACACATAAACATATAAACAAAATTAACGGAACCCTTTAACATTGATGAATATCAGAACAACAAAATGAGATATCAAGCATGATTATCAACCTTTTTAATCATTTTGAATAACCCTTTTAAGAGTTCAACTGAAATTCAAGCAATTTAGAGGTAAAACAAAGAAATAAAGCAGCAAGATTACACCTTTCTCGGCGGTCCTGCAAGCCTTGCAGGACATTCTTGTAATGATTCTCAATGAACTGTTTGGCAGCGGCGGCTTTCTGCCGCGTCACCGGCGAAGAAACCGACACATCGGGCTCTAAACAGAAAGCCCGATCCGCCATCAGCTTCATTTGCATACCCTCCATTCTCACCGGGATTCCTCCACTGCCGTCCATTAATTTGCTATTTCTCGGATCAAGAGCTTCACAAAAATAGTTATTACGACCACCCACCTTTTTTTCCTTCAAAACAAGAGATGATAATTAAGGAGAAAAGAAAATACGAAGATGTGTGTAATAAATGAGGAGGGGGTTTGGTGGAAACTTTGAGATCTAAATACTGGAGGCGATTACGAGGCAAAGTATCTTAAACAGGAAGAGAGAAAGGGAGAAAAAGGGAAGCAGGATCTTGATTTTTGTGTTGTTCTATGTTGGAATTTCGATGAGCTATGGATCCTGGTTGTGTTGCCACTACGTGTGTGATGGGCTGTGAACTGGCAAAGTGTGCAAGCAAAGGTTTAGCTGTAAATTCGATGTCTTTTGAATGTTTAGTGAAGCAAATGTGTTTTTTTCTTTCTTTTTCTAATAATAGTTTTCAAACCAAAGTTTATTTTTTATTTATTTTTAATTTGATACAATTACAAGATAACTATTATAATTTAGGAGACGAAATCTTTCTTAAAACAAAATCAAGGATAAGAAATAATTTTATAAAAAAAACAAACTAATCAAACACACTAAAATATAACAACTATTAAAAAATAACAAGTTTTTGGAAGAGTTTTATCTAACATATTTTTGAAAACTTGTACTAAATTATTTAAATTTGAAGTAGTTGAAGGTGTAACGAATCACGATCAATTTTATTATGATCTTTTGAATAATAGATGTTCGAAACGCACACAAAGTCCATAAATATTTTTAAACTAAAAAATTCAATCTTGTTTCAAAATTCGATCGAAGAGATATTTATAACAGTCTTTTCATATTATTCTCGATATATCTATTTTTATATTCGATTGAAGAGATGTTTATAACAATATTATCCATTAATAACTCAATAAAACTAAAAAGACAGAATATAATTTTCTGTTATTATTATATTAATTGATTAATTCTATAAATAAAACTAGACTGATGACTATTGATACTTGAAACAATCACATCAGCTTAAAAACTTTAGTTTATTTTTATTAAAAGATTATATATGCACAAAATTTAATTTAATTATTTTTTAAAGAACTATCCCAAATTCAAATGTTATGGTTAACAGGCAGCTCAATCTCCCCAACACTCTGACCCACATTCGTCTCAACAATCTTCCCTCTGTGAATCAAAGCTGCAGCCCAACTGTAAATTCTGTTCATAACCATTACTTCTCTAATATTATTCAAATTCAAATGCTTTTTCACAACACGAGCTATGGACATGAAGACCGCCACCCCAAAGCAGCATTCTAAAACCAGGAAAAGCTCGGAGAATGGCTCATCGCCTAACATTATATCGTCTTCGTTCATGGCACATTTCGGAAAATCAGACAGTGCTTTTGCCTCAATTGTATTCACCTGTCCACTCTGTGTCACTTTCAGAATAGCCTCTGAGAAATCTGTTGCCAATGGTGAACCCTTTTGGAATACCTGAGATGAGAAAAAGAAGAAACGTGAAGGTGTTTTAAAAATGGACAACAATGGTAAAATTCCAAGAAAATGAATGGGAATTCGCTTTCAAAATTTAATCTTACAAAACCGAAGCCACCTAGTTTGTAACTACGCCCTGAAATGGTGTAGCCTTGGCAATACTTTGCGAGGAATACTTTGGCATGTGGGGCGACGAAGAAAGCAGCTCTGATATCACCCCGGGTTAAAGCTTGGGGATATTCATCAATGGAGTTGATTTTACGTATATTTTCTGGTTTAAAGTTGAGGGCATTCATCAGATATTGGCCTATGAAAGAGTTCCCATTGCACCCGACTGGTGCATTTGTTTTGAGAAGGTACTCGACATCCAGGATTGATGGCTGGATTCTTGGAACTGTCATTAATGTACTTAAGACAGCAGTAAAACTCGCTCCCACAACCACCACCACGGCGATCCAGACTGCCAGGACGAGCCTGGAAGCGTTATTTTCGATATTTTCTGCTGCCAAAATCCCAAAAAAAAACAAAACGCTTTTTAGCAGCAAAAATTAGTGGGATCTGTGTAACTTAGTAGGCCAAACAGTCTTACTATGTGATAGGGACATGATACTGACTGCAAGCCATAGAATAGAGCTGATCAGGTCAAGAAAAGGTTTTTTAGGGAATTCCGTGTTGCCTGCCGTGTATTCACTCAACCAGATGATGGCTCCTGTTCCGAGACTCATGGCTCCATATCGGATCCACATCTTCTTGGTGAAGGCTTTAAACGCAATGAATTTGGAGTCTTTTACGCCTGGTTCTACTGTGACCACCATCTGTAGTCCAGAATCTATGTAGGGCTGTGAAAATACACCGGACCCGTACCGATAAGCCATTATTTCCGTGTCACCAACTGCTGCATCCAGGCTCTGTTATTATGTTCATGAAACATAAGCGATTCTTTAAAGGAGTAACATCGCAACAATCGCATTCAAAGATCAAGAAAAAGTGTTACCTTGTTGTGAACTGCAGCCACCATTTCGTCGTAAGTTCCAGAATAGGGAATATATTCGAAGTACAGAATATAAGGCAGGTGTTGTAACGCCGCCTCAAAAACTTCGATAGAAAATCCACTGATCAGAGTTCTGTTCAGGATGCGATCGTATAATACCTTAACAAATTGGGGAAATGCACCCTTAGCTGGAATGCCTATTCTCAATGGTCTCTCTTTGCTGCCCATAGTCCATCCCTTTGGAACAGAAAGTTCACCGCCTGGCCAGTAAATTGAACCCAATGCTGTCACTACTCCATCGCCTGATCTCATCTCTTTTCCATCAAGTTCGGTTACATCTGTCAAGAAACCGTATCCAGGCGACCAAAATGCTGTTTCTTTATAGCTCCTTCCGATCACATTAATAATCTGAAAAATGGGCTTTTGCCTAAGCAAGCCATTCTCGAAACTAATTCTACCACTTAACCCTTCAAAATCACTTGACAGAATCTGATTTTCCAACTCTGTGGAATGATTAATCTTTCCTTCTGATTTTTGCAAGGCATTGACAATGGCCCAAACTGCGTCATAAGCACGAAGAGCATATAAACTCGGGTTCGAGTTTTCTTCTTCTGGATACTCTTTACTGTATTTTATTCTAAACTTCTTATGAAATGCCCTAAAATATGCAGTGGTATCAACGAAATATGTCTTCAATCCAACCATACCTTGCATAGTCTTTACGGCATAAAAATCGATAGAATCAAGAATATTTCCAATATCATCTGATACAATCCACACATACTGTTTTTCCATCATTCCCAAAAGTTTCGCCTTCTCAAACATAATCCTGGCGAACTCCACAGAAGCCTGCATGACGACAAAAACCTTAACATCCATGTTTTTTAGCTTCAGCAACTCATTTTCCATTAAGAGTCCGGGATCTAACAGAGAAGAAACAGAAGGGAAAGCTAAATGGTGCTCGACCGATGAATCAACGGCCTGCAATGCATCTGAGAGGAGAGTTGTGAGTCTGTAATCTGCAGAGAAGCGGTTACCTTCTTCGTTTAGCAATATCACCTTCCGCCACCGAAAATGGCCCACGATTGCGGCAACACTTTGCACTTTATAGGTGATGTTGGTACTGATCTGGATGGTGGATGAAATATTTGGCGGGGTTGGTTCTGAAACATAAGATGTCGGAGATATGGAAACAATCGGTACGCTACCACCTGAATGTTTATGAAACTGCGAAACAAATATTGCTTCTTGCTGTGCTATTGTTCCAAGGATGGCATCAACATGCTTGTGGCCGATAAGCTCAATGGCTAAATTTTGGAAAACAATATAACTAAGCATCACTTTAGGGGAACAATTATCTAAAAATAATAATTTAAAAAATAGCAATTATGTACGTAGAAATTGAGTAAAACTTCAAAAAATTAATACGAATATTAAATAATAATTATAAAATAATAGTATTGTATTATAAAGAGGACAATTTAGAGATAGAAATTTAGAGAGCTTTTCATTTTATTTCATTTCACTTTAAGCCACTATTTATAGGCTTAAGATTATGAGTTACATGGGGCAAAAGACGGAAGTAAATAGACATCCAATATACGTTTCATAACAAATATTACGTTTTAAAATACTTTCATTAATACATGCATTAACACATGCATTTATGAAACATATTTATAACACTCCTCCTTGGATGTCTATACACTGCCTCATTAAAAACCTTACCAGGAAAAACCCATTGGGAAAAAGAACATGGTAAAGGAAAAAATAGTACAGTGTGAAATAATTCCACTTCTCGAGCTCATCATTTGATATCTTTTAGTCCTCGCATTCCAATCTTGTGAACCAACTTTTCAAATGTTGAAGTTGGTAGAGACTTTGTGAATAAATCTGCCAGATTGTCATTTGAACGAATTTGTTGAACATTGATCTCACATTTCTTTTGAAGATCATGAGTGAAAAAGAATTTTGGTTAAATGTGTTTCGTTCTATCGCCTTTGATGTATCATTCCTTCAATTGAGCGATGCATGCAGCATTATCTTCGAACAAAGTTGTAGAAACATTTTTGTCCAAATGCAAACCACATGTTCCTCGAATATGATGGATTACAGATCTTAACCAAACACATTCCCGACTTGCTTCATGGATCGCCAATAACTCAGCATGATTAGAAGAACTGGTAGTTATAGTTTGTTTCATAGAACGCCAAGACATAGCTGTACCACCACATGTGAACACATAACCCATTTGTGACCGAGCATTATGAGGATCAGATAAATATCCAGCATATGCATAACCCATGAGATCAAATTTGGGTGCCTTAAGATAATAAAGGCCCATATCCATCGTTCCTTGAAGATAGTGAAATATATATTTAACACCATTCCAATGTCTTCGTGTAGGTGAAGAACTATATCTTGCTAGAAGATCACATCAAATGATATATCAGGGCGTGTATGACTAGCAAGATACATTAATGCTCCAATAGCACTAAGATATGGTACTTCTGGGCCTAGTAGTTCTTCATTATTTTCATGAGGTCGAAAATGATCTTTGTGCACATCAAGTGATCTTACAACCATAGGTGTGCTTAGTGGATGTGCTTTATACATATAGAATCGTTTAAGCATTTTTGTTGTATAAGCATACTGATGTAACAAGATGCCATTTTCTAAGTGTTCAATTTGCAAGCCTAGGCAAAATGTTTCAAGATCCTTCATTTCAAATTCTTGCTTCAAATAATCCATAGCTTTCTTGAGCTCCTCAGGAGTCCCAATAATATTTAACTCATCAACATATATTGCAATGATTGCAAACTCAGTTCCAGGCCTCTTAATAAAACGCATGGACAATATAGGATCATTCATATAGCCTTGTTTCATCAAGTATTCAACAAGACGATTATACCACATGCGTCCAGCTTGTTTCAGGCCATAGAACGATTTATACAATTTGATCGAGTAAAGTTCTCTAGAACCGTGGTCATGTCTTTTAGGTAATTTTAAACCTTCAGGGATTTTCATATAAATGTCATTATCAAGTGAGCCATACAAATAGGCAGTAATAACATCCATAAGACACATTTCAAGTTATTCATTTGCTGCCAGATTAAGCAAATAACGAAAAGTTGTTGCATCCACCACAGGAGAATATGTTTCCTCAAAATCAATACCAGGTCTTTGGGAAAAACCTTGTGCAACAAGTCTTGCCTTATACCGCACAATTTCATTTGTCTCATTTCCGTTTTCACACAAAGACCCATTTATAACCAATTGGTTGCACATCTTCAGGTGTGCTTATTACTGGTCTGAAAACTTTACGTTGTGTCATCGAATCCAACTCTGTTTGAATTGTATCTTTCCATCTTTGCCAATCATTTCTACGTTGGTTCATGATCATCTTTCTCATTCATAATAGTAATTGCTGTAGTATATGCAAATTTATCATCAACATTAGTTGTATATCGGTTCCATATTTTCCCAGTGATGACATAATTTATTGAGATCTCATCATTATTAAAATTTTCAGGTACCTGAACTTCTTCTGGAAGTTTATTATTTGTCATGTATGGAAACTCTTCAAGAGTTTTTGATTTTGAGGATTCTTCTGGATTTTCAATTGCCTCGATTTTATTATCTTCATTGTTAGCTTCTTTTTGTTTTCTGGATTTTTATCCTTAGAACCGACTGGTCTAGTATGTTTCATATGCGCCTTTAATGTACTAATAATGGTAGAAGGTCCTTCAGGGACGTTAATTCGAATCGGAGCATTAACAATCGGTACATGCAATGTTTTTAAAACTGGCCCGGACCGGCCGGTCCAACCGGTGACCGGTGCTTGGTCCGGGCCGGTTAACCCAATAAAACTGGCAGTGTAAAAAACCGGTGCGAATCGGTGAGAACCGGTCAAAAACGGTCGACCGGGTTGAACCGCTCGAAACTCTCTTTTTTTTTTTAGTTTTCCAATTTTTATTTTGTTATCATTCCTTTTAAGTTTTATCATTCCTTCCTAAATACCTACATAAAATGTTACAGCCGTGATTATAGGTTCCATGTAGTTTATTTATATATATTAGATTTAATTTTGTATTGCATCAACTCCATAAAACTATGAGTTTTAACATTTACCCATTATATGTTTTTGATATTTGTATCAGTCTTATATATAAATGCAAAAAGTAATATATTGTATCAAAAAATAAAAATCTCTTAATTTTGGTAATCAATACTAAAGTATTTGTAACAATATAGTAGTCCCATTATTGAATAATATAATACAAATTTGGTGTATACAGGACTAATTAGTGTATTTGTAATTAGTTCTTTTTTATATAAAGTTTATATTTACAAAAAAATAGTTATAAGCTTAAATAGATGAAATTATTGAAAGAGTGTGTAAAATATTGGTCTCCATGCTATATTACTACAATGATATTCTTTTATTATTATGAACGTTTGAAACTTTTGCAAATACATGTTATAAATATTTTACAAAAATTAAATATAGATATTACGTCATGCTGACGTCACACCGGTTGAACCAATGGTTTAACCGGTTGAACCGATCGAACCTGTAACCAGCAAGGCACCGATTTTATGTTCGGTCCGATTTTGAAAACACTGGGTACATGTGACTTGGTCACACGCTTTAGGTCAGAAAAAGCATCTGGCAATTGAGTCGCTAACTGTTGCAAATGAATTATCTTTTGAACTTTAAGTTCATATTGTCTTGTGCGAGGATCAAAATGAGATAATGACAATTCATTCCACATAATTTTATCAACCGACTGTTTATTTCTCCCCCTAATGTTGGAACGAATGATTCATCAAAATGACAATCATCAAAACGAGCCGTAAATAAATCTCCAGTTTTTGGCTCAAGATATTTTATTAAAGAAGGTGATTCATACCCAACATATATGACCAATCTTCCTTTGAGGTCTCATCTTTGTGTGTTGTGGTAGAGCAATTGGAACATAAATTGCACATCCAAAAATTCTAAGATGGGAAATGTTTGGTTCCTGACCAAAAACCAATTGTTGGGGAGAATATTCATGATAATTAGTTGGCCTTATGAGATTTAATGCAGCTGCATGAAAAATAGCATGTCCACACGCAGATATTGGGAGTTTAGCTCTCATTAGCAATGGTCGTGCAATCAATTTAAGACGCTTAATAAATGATTCTGCAAGATCGGTTTGTGTATGAACATAAGCGACATGATGTTCAACAATTATTCCAACAGACATACAATAATCATTAAAAGAATGTGAATAAATTCACCAGCATTATCAAGACGAATTTTCTTGATAGTATAATCTGGAAAATGTGCTCGTAACCGCATTAACTCCGCAAGTAATTTTGCAAATGCCAAGTTGCGAGTTGACAATAGGCATACATGTGACCATCTCGTTGATGCATCAATTAAAATCATAAAATATCGAAATGGTCCACAAGGTGGGTGAATATGCCCACAAATATCTCCATGTATGCGTTCTAAAAATGCAGGATATTCATTTTTAATTTTCATCGATGACGGCCTTATGATTAACTTGCCTTGAGAACAAGCTGCACATGAGAATTCATTGGATTTTAGAATCTTCTGGCTCTTCAAAGAATGACCACATTAATTCTCTAAAATTCTTCTCATCATTATAGAACTGGGATGAACCAATCGATCATGCCAAATGATAAAATTATTATGATCAATAAACTTTTGGTTTACCGTTGCATTATATTTCAATTGTAGTTATATATGTTTAGCATAATCCAGAGGAATAAGAATGTAATTTTTTTCTTTCCAAAGTTAATACTTGTAATATACAAGTATTCGTTATTATCTTCACTTTTAGTCTCAATATGATATCCATTTTTACGAATATCTTTAAAGCTCAATAAATTTCTTTGAGACTTTGAGCAAAATAAAGCATTATCAATGTAAAATTTTGTTCCTCCAGGCAAAATTATAGTTGCTCTTCCGGAGCCTTCAATTAGTTTTGCATTACCAGATATGGTACTAACATGAGCTTCTTTCATTATTAGATATGAAAAATACTTCTTATCATTAAGTATAGAGTGTGTTGTTGCACTGTCTGCCAAACATAATCTTTGTCAATGATCATTGGAACGTCCATTTTCTTCAAAAAAAAAAAAATTCAAAATGAGATTTTTTATTCTTCTTCTGCTTATGATAAATAAAATATTTGTATAATAAGAGAAATATTGACAACAAACATTTATTATAGAGTTTATTTGCAAGCATAAAATGAAATATTTATTTGCAAACATAAACTGAAAATTCTTAGGCATTTCCATGACTAGTATCACCGTCAAGGTGATTGACAAAGAAATCAGCAACATCAAAAGAAGTAAAATCATTAAAATCATTGTCAACAAAATTATGGTCAAGATTAACATCTTTGCTATTGAAATTTGTCTCTATCATTTTCTCTTTTTTCTTCAATGACTCTTGATAGAGATCAGCAAGATGCTTTGGCGTACGACAAGTACGAGTCCAGTGGCCTTTTATGCCACAACGATAGCACTTATTCTCATCCCTTTTAGTTTGATTTACATCTTTCTCATTATTATACTCCCACTTCTGGTGGCGTGTAATGTTTTTGATATTACCACCACGAATATTATTGTAACGATTATTGTTATTTTCCCACTTCTGGTGGTGCTTAATACTTTTGATATGGCCACCACGATTATTAATGTAACGATCTTGACCACGACCATGATCACGACCTCGGCCTCGGTTTTGTTCATTATTATATCGCATAGCTGTCGCATTTACTTCAGGAAATGGAGCGGCACCAGTTGGACGAGTCTCGTGATTTTTCAACAAAAGCTCATTATTTTGTTCAGCAACAAGAAGACAAGAAATCAATTAAGAATATTTTTTGAAACCCTTTTCACGATATTGCTGCTGCAGGAGCACATTCGATGCATGAAAAGTGGAGAATGTTTTCTCCAATAAATCCTCATCAATTACATTTTCCCCACATAATTTCAACTTTGAACTGATTAGGAAAATTGCTGAATTATGCTCACTTACAGTTTTAAAATCTTGCATACGTAAGTGCATCCACTCATAACGAGCTTTTGGAAGAATAACCGTTTTTTTTGTGCTCATATCTTTCCTTCAAATTAGTCCACAAGGCAAAGGGATCATTTACCGTCAAATATTCTGTTTTTAACCCTTCATCAAGGTGGTGACGGAGGAAGATCATTGATTTAGCATTTTCTTGATTTGTGGTTATACTTTCTTCTTTGATGGTTTCTCCAAGACCATTTGTCTCTAGATGAATTTCAGCATCTAGTACCCATGATAGATAATTATTTCCAGTGATATCAAGAGCAACAAACTCGAGTTTTGCAAGATTAGTCATAATGTAATTAAAATCAAGAAAACAAATAAAACTTACCACACTTACACAAAGTTAGCTAGAGATTCGTTCAAATAACGTATTATAAATTAATAATAATCAATAAATTATTAATTATTAATATATATATATATATATATTAATTAATATAATAATTTATTAATTTATCAAAGCACTATTTATTTTATGAATAAATACATTGTTCAATGATGAATGCACTCAAGAACTGCAAAATATAATCACAAAGTTGAATTACTGTAATCGAATGGATGTTGAAAGTATCTTGAACTACTCTAACAAAATTACGACAACAATAGATATGTTGACTGACGAGCTGATAATTCAGAGCGCGATTGGAACTGATAAATGTGATCAAATTGAAGATGATTTTTTTTTACTACAAATCCCTCTTCTCGAAAGGAAGTTCTTAAAACAGCGAGGGCATTGAATAATTTTTTAGCACGAGAAAACTACATGACCCCTTCTCAAAAGTTAGTATGTTGATGTTCTATATGTCAGGATCGGCCCAAAATATTATCTAGGCGATTTTATTAATTACTCGAGTATTAAATTATTGACATTGTACCACATGAGTGAAAATGATTTTATTTTTCTTTTTTAAAAATAAATTAAATTGGTCAAAGGAGCTTTACCCGCAGAAGCTGCCGAGTTCCCATACGAATCTCTGAAATGCAGCGCAAAGTCTGAACAATGGCGAAAGTCATTTACAGCCATTTCAATGGCAGTCCTCTGCTCTCTTCCAACTCTAGAATTCCCGTCAATCACAACTCCAAGACTTCCCTTTAGTGGAACACATGAAGTATCACTGATTGAGGATGTTTTTGATTCCACCAATGATACAAAACAAGACAAAAGACCAAGAGCCAAACCATGTCTGTTGCTGTGCAAAACTTTGATCACTTGAATAGTTGAATGGATCTTGAGGAGAAAACTGGACACTGATATAATATTATCAACGCAATGGACTAACTAGGGTTGACTTTTAAATATGACTGGACTTAGTCAAGTTGTTTTAAAAATGGTGTAAATTGTATGCTGTAAAAACATTGATCTTAAACGATCAAGAACCAGGTTACAGTTGGGGAAAGTGCACCGGGTTCGGGCCCCGGTGCACCGGATCAAGAAGGGGCAAGTGCCCCCAGCTTGCTCTGAAAAAAATTGAAATTTTACTCTAAAGAATTGTAGTTTGCCTCTTAAAAATCACATTTTGCTTTCCTTAAATTCTATTTTGACCCCTAAAATATTTTTTGGCCTAAAGTTTTTATTTCATAAATTTTTTGCCCCCCATTCCCAAAAAACCTGCGCCCGCCACTGCCAGTGCATATATATGTATATGTGTGTGTGTTACATATACCGTGGCCCACATCCGGTGCATGAAACAGTTTTGCGCCTCTCAACCATCGAATTTTCAAGTGTTGAGGAAAACTGAAATTTAAATTGGCTCTTACCAATTAAACAATGATTACAAATATAATGGTGTTAATGTTTAACTAAGAGTATAATTTAACTAGGTAACCAATAAAACTTTACAAGAAATATCATTGAATATATAATATTTTTTTGGCCCTTTCAGGTATCCCGTGGAGAACTGGGAAAAAAATAACCTTTGACTTTCAATTTGCCAATATTTTTTTTCCATTGAATGGTAATCAAGTTAATAATTTGAGGCCAAGTGATGCCCATGGTTGACAAATTAAATTATTATTTATTGGGACGCGTTTTAATTAGTTTTAAAATAAATATATAGTTTTTTCAAGAATTTATTTGATGAGATCAAGCACTTTCGAAACCGACAAGAAAAAGGGAAAATAACATTGTCAAACATGAATTTTTAAAAATATCATCGATGATATCATATACTTTTAGCCAAATGTTTGACTAAGGTCCCAGGAAAAAAGTATAGCTTTTGTTCCATAGGATCTAGATACCAAGAAAAAAAAAGTATAGCTTTTGTTCCATAGTAACTATATCTTATTTTTAATCGTCCGACAAATTGAATTTTCTTTTGCATGGGGAAAACTCAGTATACGTAGCTTCTACGATATGCGAGGTCCGGGAGAGTCGGACTCATTGAGCATAATATACATAGTCTCCCTGCAAAGTAAGAGGCATAATATGTCACATTATTACACATGCTAATGATATAAAATGAAGTCAAATAATAATTAACAACGTAACCAAGTGCATTTTTCTCCTTTATCAATAATGTAAAATTGAATTAGTCAATAATATACAACATTAATACAACATACATGTTCTTTTCTTTGATATTTTATAGGATATTTATGAGGTTGTACGAGGGCGATCGAATCCGAGTTGAACTCGAATATTTTCGAACTTCTTTTCGAGCCGAACTCGAACCCAAATTATTTTTTTCATTAGTTCGCGAGCCTTTCACGAGCTTTAATATTTTATTAATATATATAATTTTATATTAAATAAAATATATTTATAGTCTTCCGAGTATTTATTTTCGAGCAATAGTGCGAATAGCTCGCGATCATGTTTGAACTTTTCGAAACGAACTCGAGCCAAAAACTTTAAACTATTTGAACTTCGGATCGAGCTCGAGCTCGAATATATATTTCGAGCCGAATTCGAGCCTTATAATTTCATTCATACTCGATAAGATTCAGTTTATTTACACCCTTAGATTGTACATTTGATCGATATACCAAATTGATTTCTATAATAAATAATAATTATGATGTCATACATTGTGAATGTATAAAAATGTATAATATTATTGTGTACAATAATCTTTTCTATTAAGTAGACAATATTTGAAGCAATCATTTAAGCACTGGTAGGTGCTGTGAATAAGATGAGATAAGTGATTGATGAGTAATAAAAAATAACTTACATATCTCATTTACCTCATATCGTCTACACTATCAAACGGTGCATCGTGGATAATAGTTTTAAACAATTAAATCTTGGGTTAATTTAAAAACATGGAGGGAAAAGTATGTAAGAACGTATTTAATTTGATCGCTAGTTTTAATTATTTTTTAGAAATTTATAGCAGCCCAGATTGAACTAAAAATATAAGGGGAAATTGCATAATGGTGTTGTTTTCAGAAAGTTAATTCAAATAAGTCCGGCAAAAAATAATGTTTACAAAAAAATACACGTATGAGAGAATTATATTCACATAAGTTCACTTCTTAAAGAGGTGGTTTGCAAATGTATTTTTTAGTTCCTAAAATACCCTTAAGTTATATAAAAACTCTAAACCTAATTTCAGATTAACTCCTTACGTCATCGCTTTTCCCCATCTGCACGTAAAATCTCCAATTTTGCGATTCTCAGATCATTCTTTTCTTCATCATCTCGTCGCCTCATCTCGTCGCCCATACCTAAAAATTATTTGCTAAAATGTTATGCACATGAAATGTGTTTGAATCGAATCATCTAAATTGTTCGTAGCATTTGGAATCTTTTTTAATCGAAGAAGACATCAGACTACTCTGCACATATAATTTTCGGATCTGCTCTGCACATATAATTTTCGGAGGTGTGTTTACTATGTGTGTATGTGATTATAAATTTGAATACCGATGCTAAATTTTAGATACTGAAAGTCTGTTGGTATTTTTTTTAAAAAAAAATCTCTCATGGCTTTGACTGATGCATATGGATGAAGAAGTAAGGTATGCATTGGTGTCCGAGCTTGTTTGCTCATTTCCAAAATTTACATTCTGGCAGCAAGATATTGCAACGAAGAAGATGACCCAGAGAAAAAGTAATTGGTGCACGAAAATTATAAAAAGTAACTCGTGCACGAAAATATCACATTGGTGCACGAAAATATAACCTTGGTGCACGAAAAGTATAAAAAGTAACTGGTGCACGAAAATGATAAAGAAGTAGAGGAAATTACAACAAAGGGCCATTTTTTAAAATATCTTTCAATTAAATCTACCAAAAAACCTTATTTTCACCTAAATCCATATTCTAGAAATGTTTTTCATAGAAATCCATTTTTTATCTTCCATTATTTATAAGTGTTTTTCCATTTTTTAATTACCCCTATGTACAATAGGCAAACATTCATCGTCGTGCTCATAAATACTGTGCATCTCGTGAATTATTTCCTGCAAAAATGCCATCACAGATGCCATGATTGATCGATCACCTGGAAGAAACCCCAAGTCTCCAGTGCGACTCGAACTTCATCGACCACGTTCATGTGTTTGATGGGGTCTTCGTTAGGAATGGCAACGGGGCGGGTATGGGACGGGTTTGGCCAATCCCAGGACCCGCCCAGGTTAGACCCGCGAACCAGGCGAGTTTACCCGCCCCGCTCCGGTTCTAGTTTTTTTTTTTTAAAAATATTTAGCTAGAAATTAGTTTTGAAACACTAAAGTTGAGTTTTGTGATTAAATTTCATGTTTTCTCTAGTAAATATTTATAATAAGCATTGTAAAACTATCTTTAAGCTACTAAATATTTATTAATTTGCTTTTATTTCCTTCAAAATGTCCAACTTCTTTAACATGAACACATGAATTTTGATATAAAATTCAATAATGACACTTTATTATTCAATCAAAGAAGTAAAATGTATAATCAATATCAAATTTTTTTTTAAAAAATGTAAAATGTATAGCTTGGCGGGTCCGGGGCGGGTTCGGCCAATCTCAGGACCCGCCCCGCCCCGCTTCCAAACCCGGTTGAAGCGGGTCCAGCCCCGCCCCGTCGGGGAGGGTTCAATACGGGTCCGGGTCTGGACCCGTCCCATTGCCATCCCTAGTCTTCGTGGATGGATTCGAGATTTATCAAGACTTGTCATTTCTAACATTATTCAATACTCGTCATTTGTGATCAGTCTTGCTATTAGGGGTGTTGTGGTTTTATTGAGTAATTAATTGTGATGGAGGCCGCTAAGAATTCTCAACCTTTGCCGCAGTCTGAACCCGCCACCGAAGAGGGAAACGCGGCGGAAGAGCGACCGGAGCAACAAGAGGAGGATGAGAGTGAAGTTTTGATTTCGAAGCACATGCCTTAATGGATAGGATCGTCGCTAACCATGAAAACCCTAATCCCAATGCGCTTCATGCCCTCCCTAATATTCTCGAGAACGAAGAATCCATGTATTATTTGTGTTGGCCGGTGGAAAGATCGGTTCGGACAACGGTGTTTTTATTATGAATTTATCCTTTTTTTTTACGCATTTTTCTTGTACCATCAAAGACACTCCTTGGTTGTGTTGTACACGTTTGCTTTACCAGCTTAGAAATTCTGGGAATTTATTTAGTTAATGGGAAAGTAGACCATGACACAGAAAGCCTACTGTGCTTTTCCTTTTCGAAATAAGATTGTCTTTTATTTTTTTAGAGAACATTATTCCATATTTACAAGAGTTCATTTTTTCAAATAACTTAATCACCCACAGTCCTGTAAAATTACTCATGGGATGCATGTAAAATTGAGAGGTGCATGTAAAAATTACTAATGCGGTGCATGTAAAATTACTCATGCGGTGCATGTAAAATTGAGTCATGACGTGCATGTAAAACTTACTCATGCGGTGCATGTAAAATTGAGTCTTGTGGTGCATGTAAAACTTACTCATGCGGTGTATGTAAAATTACTCATGTGGTGCATGTAAAATTGAGTCATGCGGTGCATTTAAAATTTAATCATGTGGTGCATGTAAAAATTTACTCATGCGGTGCATGTAAAAATTACTATTACGGTGCATGTAAAATTATTCATGCGGTGCATGTAAAATTACTCATACGGTGCATGTAAAAGTTTGTCGGATTGAGCGGATATTTTTTTCTTATATGATGCATATGAATGTAATATACTTTCAATTTACAAGAAAGAAATCCATTAAATCCAAAGACAAAATACTCACTTTAAAATATAGAAAAAAATATATGAATGCACCGAATGAGTCTATAGGTGCATGTAATTTGCATGCACCTCTAGAGTAATTTTCTCATGTGCAAACCTCTCTCAGATTAAACACAGTGATGGCCATTGATGTATACTCGGTAATCTCAAGTCCTATAATAAGTCCAAGAATCTCATTCTCTCTTGATCTTAAAGAATCAGATTTCATCCTTATAAATGTTCAAACAAATCCACTGATTTTGAATCCGATTGTGTGATAATTAAACACTTGATTAGGAACGGGTTCTCACACATTCAGACTCCTATATTTGTGCTTTTGGCTGTTTGCCACTTATAAATAATCATAATTTTATATCCCTTCATATTTCAGGATTGCATGTCACTGATATCTACTAAGGCATGACATTTGGGCAAAGCCCATAGGTTTCAACTTTTTCTAGATCACAAAGATCTCTCGCTATTCTCTCTCTCTCTCTTTCTCTACCCCACACAGCACACACTTATACATTCTCCTCCGATTGTGCCAAATTTACGTGTTCACATATATTATAATGGGTTGATTTCTCAACTATATGTTTTTCGGATTCTTTCTTAATTATCACACCTAAGTTTTACCTCATGGTGGTCACCATTATGAACTGATCGATAATGGCATGAATCTTGACAATGAAATTATCTGCTCTGGAAATTGCGAATTGGTTTGAGACCACTGATTTAGTAGAGATATGTTATTTGATTAGAAAATGAATGATGCAAAATAAAACATGAAAGAAATACCTTTGTACCATATGTTATCTATCTTCTTCTACATTGAATGTTCCAAGTATTGAATCATACTTGCTGTTTTTTCTCGATTAGCGTTTTTGGTTTTTGCTTGTTGTGAGTTTTTTTGGGTTACATGAAGAATTTCATCAAAATAAAACAAAAAATCTTCTGTTCTTCTTTGCATGGAATGTTCCAAGCAAATTTTTTTAAGATTCATTGAATTAGCGTTTTTGGTTTTTGCTTGTTGCTCCAACTTATCTTCTATTCTCCCTAAAATTCTGGAGACCGGCTATCTCGAACCAGCCTTACAATTTGTGCTCTCGTTCGTCTTTCTCATCCTCGTCGTTGATTCGTTGTTCGGTGTTCATTTTGTGTTGCATTTATGTGTTCTTTTCATTTTGTTCTTCCGCAATTACGATACATTCGCGACATTGTGATTTGTTGAATTGCTGAAATTCTCATTGATTTGCATTCTGTTTTGATCGAATTGCATATTGATCGGTCGTACAATTCTCGTTGATCTTTCCTCGTTATTTCAATTCATGCTCTTCAAATTGCGCTCAGATTTACTTGAAATTGATAGTCCAAATTGAGTTTTCTTTTCAATCGTTATTTCACATTGCACGTTGATTTTCAAAAGCTTTGTTTTTTTGTTGATTTTTTTAATCAACTTCTTATAACTGTGCGCTCGTTGTTGGCAGAAAAAATGGATCTTAAATTTTTTTGACGAAATTCTTCATTTGTCGTGGATTCATCATTCATTCTCATTTATTCGTCATTCATTCTTGTTGCTTTTTGGATCTGTAATCGTTGTATCGATACGTCGCAATTGTGTCAAATTGTTCGTGAATTCTGTGATGTTTCGTGTTGGCTAGGACGGAAGGAACTAGTATCATTTTTGAATCTTCGTATCAAAAAATTCCAATTCCAATGGAATTTTGCTGTGTTTTCATGGAATTTTTCTATCGTTCTTTTCTAAAGCATTGAACTGAAGAAGAAGAAGAACACAATTTATGAAAACAGAAGAACTTCCGTTTACGAATTTGATTACAGGAGTACATTCCTTGCTGATTCGCGTTGCTTCGTCATTGATTTCTTAAATCGATTTTTTTTGCTGTATTGTTTCTTCGTTATGGCTGAAGCACAGAGACAACCAAACTTTGATGAAAGTTTGCATAACTGAGGGTAATTCTAGAACAACAGAAAGAAGGGATTCAACCATCGCAATTATCAGGAATTCGGTGACTCCACTCGAGATTCAATCATAACACTTTCTGCAAACGATCCATGTCCAATTAACTTGATGAATTTGGTGCTACCGCACTTTTCTGGAAATAATACATCGACATGGATTTCTCAAGCTCAAAGGTTCTTCAATTTCTACAATACTCTGGAACCTAGACGATTGATCATTGCTTCCTTTTATTTGGATGATATTGCTTTGGATTGGTTTGAGTGGATGAGTGCAAATCAGTTCATTTCTTGCTGGAATGAAATTTTTAGCGGAATCATATTCACGGTTTGGTACTGATCACTTTTACAAAGGTGATTGTTGCCTCGGATTTTGGTAGGGTAGACGTGTATTTCATCCGAGCACCAAACAATATACAAAAAGTAAATGAGACCAGATTTTTTACGTGGAAAACCCCAAAAGATGGGGAAAAACCACGGGACCTAGTCCGGTATAAATTTCACTATAAACAAGTGTGTGATTTACAGTGTTCTTTACAAGAAATGAGCTAAGAAATGAAAATGGTGAAGGGGGAAGACCTCGGCTGCTGCTTGTTCTTGAGGAGGAAGGAGACATACTCTCTTTTCCCCCCCAAGAAAGAGGTGTTGGCCTTCCCCATGCCCTCCCAACCCTCCTGCCTGCTCTCTCATGGAAAATCCCTCCTCCTGCTTGGTGAGAGTTATCTGGTATTTATATGAGAATGCAGGAGACAACCTGTAACTACCTACCCAAGGTCTAGGGAACATTGTCTGATGCTGAAGGTAGGGGTCAGAGTCCTAGTGCTGGGGACCATAGACAACTATTGCACTCTTTGTACGATTTCTGCAGCTTTTAAGATATTATTCGTGTACGGAGATATGTTCTGTGCCTCTGATTTATGAGATCACTCCTCAGGTGTAGATCTTCCTGGAGGCCGACCTGGGGGTGGCCGAGGTGGAGGTCATCCTCGAGGCCGACCTGGGGTGGCCAAGGTGAAGTCATCCATGCGGCCGAGCTGGAGGTCATCCTCGTGGCCGACCTGGGGTGGCCAGGGTGGAGATCTTCCCGAGGCTGAGCTGGAGGTCATCCTCGTGGCCGACCTGGGGTGGCCATGGTGGAGATCTTCCCGAGGCCGAGCTGGAGGTCATCCTCGTGGCCGAACTGGGGTGGCCAGGGTGGAGATCTTCTGAGGCCGAGCTGGAGGTCATCCTCGTGGCCGACCTGGGGTGGCCAGGGTGGAGATCTTCTGAGGCCGAGCTGGAGGTCATCCTCGTGGCCGACCTGGGGTGGCCAGGGTGGAGATCTTCCTGAGGCCGACCTGGGGGTGGCCATGGTAGAGGTCTCGCCCAAGTCAGGTCTTGCACAGTCCATACTTTTACCAGGGTAACACCAGTATCCCCCCTCTAGTCGAGCTAGTGTAACGCTGTCTCGATTGTTCGGGTATTTTGGCAAGACCTGATATGTTACTTGTGCAGGGATGACCTGCAATAACAACTAGAAATATTTCTAAATATAGATTGAATAACAACAAGGATGACATGTTTTCTAGGCATGGCTGACCTGTAATCTGGGCAGGGCTGACCTGCAATATTAACTCTAAAATAATTCTAAATAGAGAGTTCCATACATAATAGGGCTGACCTGTTATCTTTAGCAGGACTGACCTGTAATGACAACTTGAAATAATTCACGTATAGAATTAAATAACAACAAGGCTGGCCTGTTATATGTGCAGGGCTGACCTGCAATAACAGCTAGAAAGTACAGAATTAAATCTAAAACAGGGCTGACATGTCTGAACTCCAAATATAATAAACCGAGCATATAATGCTCTCGCGACCTGAGCTCTATAAATAATGAACTGGACACATACATCACGTTTGTCCTGAACTCCAGAAATAATAAACTGACATAAAGTCTCTCGACCTGAGCTCCAATATAATAAATATGAGCGGATAATGCTTTACCGACCTGAGCTCCAGAAATAATAAATGTGAGCAGATAATGTACTTCCGACCTGAGCTCCAGAAATAATAAATATGAGCCGATAATGCTCTCCCGACCTGAGCTCCGGAAATAATAAAGATGAACATATAGTGCTCTCCCGACCTGCGTTCCGGAAATAATAAATATGAGCCGATAATGCTCGCCCGACCTGAGCTCCGGGAATAATAAATATGAGCCGATAGTGCCCTCCCGACCTGAGCTCCGGAAATAATAAATATGAGCCGATAATGCACTCCTGACCTGAGCTCCGGAAATAATAAATATGAGCGGATAATGCTCTCCCGACCTGAGCTCCGGAAAATAATAAATATGAGCTGATACCCCGACCTGAGCTCCGGAAATAATAAATATGAGCCGATAATGCTCTCCTGACCTGAGCTCCGGAGCTAATAAATATGAGCAGATAGTGCTCTCCCGACCTGAGTTCCGGAAATAATAGATATGAGCCGGTAATGCTCTCCCGACCTGAGCTCCGGAAATAATAAATATGAGACGATAATGCTCTCATGACCTGAGCTCCGGAAACAATAAATATGAGCAGATAATGCTCTCCCGACCTGAGCTCCGGAAATAATAAATATGAGACGATAATGCTCTCCTGACCTGAGCTCCGGAAATAATAAATGTGAGCGGATAATGCTTTCCCGATCTGAGCTCCAGAAATAATAATCCGAACATATGGCGGACCTGTGCTTTTAATTGGTGCCAGGGCCTCATACACCTGGGTTTAAGCATGCAGGGCGGATCTGTGCTTTTAATTGGTGCCAGGGCCTCATACACCTGGGCTTTAGTGACAGGGATGACCTGCACTTTTAATTGGTGCCAGGGCCTCATACACCTGGGCTTTAGTGATAGGGATGACCTGCACTTTTAATTGGTGTCAGGGCCTCATACACCTGGGCTTTAGTGACAGGGATGGTCTGCACTTTTAATTGGTGCCAGGGCCTCATACACCTGGGCTTTAGTGACAGGGATGACCTGCACTTTTAATTGGTGCCAGGGACTCATACACCTGGGCTTAAGCAATCAGGGCGGACCTGTGCTGATATTTGCCAGGGCCTCATACACCTGGGCTTTAGTGACAGGGATGACCTGCACTTTTAATTGGTGACAGGGCCTCATACACCTGGGCTTTAGTGATAGGGATGACCTGCACTTTTAATTGGTGTCAGGGCCTCGTACACCTGGGCTTTAGTGACAGGGATGACATGCACTTTTAATTGGTGCCAGGGCCTCATACACCTGGGCTTTAGTGACAGGGATGACCTGCACTTTTAATTGGTGCCAGGGCCTCACACACCTGGGCTTTAGTGACAGGGATGACCTGCACTTTTAATTGGTGCCAGGGCCTCATACACCTGGGCTTTAGTGACAGGGATGACCTGCACTTTTAATTGGTGCCAGGGCCTCATACACCTGGGCTTAAGTAATCAGGGCGGACCTGTGCTGATATTTGCCAGGGCCTCATACACCTGGGCTTTAGTGACAGGGATGACCTGCACTTTTAATTGGTGCCAGTGCCTCATACACCTGGGCTTAAGCAATCAGGGCGGACCTGTGCTGCTATTTGCCAGGGCCTCATACACCTGGGCTTACTTCGAATATCCCATCCGAATAAGTTCATCCAAAGTCCAAAACAAATAAAGATCCCGAGCTGTTGAATAAGGCCTTATTGCGAGATCGCATGCCTGAGCTGATATAAATAGGGGCTTGCTGCAAGATTGCATGCCCGAGCTGTAATAATAGGGGCTTACTGCGAGATTGCATGCCCGAGCTGAACTCCTGAATAGGGGCTTACTGCGAGGTTGCATGCCCGAGCTGATCCTCAATCCGAGCTGATGTGGGGCTTACTGCGTGATTGCATGCCCAAGCTCAATATAATAGGGCCTTACTGCTAGATTGCATGCCCGAGCTGGTGATCCTGTCCTGAAATAATAATAAAATAGCAATACGCAAATATATATGTACGAAACTCAAATATCAGTTGGACAGGAAAAACCATAATTAAGGCATAGAGATTAAGCGCCCAAGTTGAGTTTGATTGATGAGGTCTAGCTGATGGCTGAGGTGGCCGAGCTGATGTGGATGAGGCCGAGCTGATGTGGATGAGGCCGAGCTGGCATGGAAGAGGCCGAACTGGGCGAGGTATCCAAGTTGAGGCCGAGCTGGGCCCAAGTTGGCCGAGCTTGGGCCGATGATGCGAGCTCACTGTAGTGGATGAGGCCGAGCTGATGTGGATGAGGCCGAGCTGGCATGGATGAGGCAGAACTCATTGTTAAGGCCAAGCTGGGGCCGAGGTGGCCGAGCTGAGATGGCTCGACGTGAGGTATTGATTTGATCTGTCACTCTTAATCAGCTCCAATCCTGCAATAACAGCTCTTAACGCCCCAAAAACCAAATGCTAAAGCAGCTCCATTCTACAAAAATTGTGGTCGGCCAGGGGGAAGAGGTATCACCAGAGATCTGAGGCCAGATGTATCATCTCGAGAATCATTACACTGGCGTTTCTTCGAGTGCAACCCAAAAACATAGCAACTTTCATACAAGGCTGCACCCCAATAACCAAAACATTTCCCTCTTTTATCAAACCCGTCGCCGCCGCTTACCAAAAGTTTTTTTTTTTTCTCCAGAACTTAGAAAACCCATCTCCCAACATAGATGCAACCCTCAAACCATCCTTCTCCTTCCCATATCTCAACGTCTTGAGCTCACGTTCCCACAGACGGCGCCAATTTGTAGCCTCGGATTTTGGTAGGGTAGACGTGTATTTCATCCGAGCACCAAACAATATACAAAAAGTAAATGAGACCAGATTTTTTACGTGGAAAACCCCAAAAGATGGGGAAAAACCACGGGACCTAGTCCGGTATAAATTTCACTATAAACAAGTGTGTGATTTACAGTGTTCTTTACAAGAAATGAGCTAAGAAATGAAAATGGTGAAGGGGGAAGACCTCGGCTGCTGCTTGTTCTTGAGGAGGAAGGAGGCATGCTCTCTTTTCCCCCCCCAAGAAAGAGGTGTTGGCCTTCCCCATGCCTCCCAACCCTCCTGCCTGCTCTCTCATGGAAAATCCCTCCTCCTGCTTGGTGAGAGTTATCTGGTATTTATATGAGAATGGAGGAGACAACCTGTAACTACCTACCCAAGGTCTAGGGGACATTGTCTGATGCTGAAGGTAGGGGTCAGAGTCCTAGTGCTGGGGACCACAGACAACTATTGCACTCTTTGTACGATTTCTGCAGCTTTTAAGATATTATTCGTGTACGGAGATATGTTTTGTGCCTCTGATTTATGAGATCACTCCTCAGGTGTAGATCTTCCTGGAGGCCGACCTGGGGGTGGCCGAGGTGGAGGTCATCCTCGAGGCCGACCTGGGGTGGCCAAGGTGAAGTCATCCATGCGGCCGAGCTGGAGGTCATCCTCGTGGCCGACCTGGGGTGGCCAGGGTGGAGATCTTCCCGAGGCTGAGCTGGAGGTCATCCTCGTGGCCGACCTGGGGTGGCCAGGGTGGAGATCTTCCCGAGGCCGAGCTGGAGGTCATCCTCGTGGCCGAACTGGGGTGGCCAGGGTGGAGATCTTCCGAGGCCGAGCTGGAGGTCATCCTCGTGGCCGACCTGGGGTGGCCAGGGTGGAGATCTTCCTGAGGCCGATCTGGGGGTGGCCATGGTAGAGGTCTCGCCCAAGTCAGGTCTTGCACAGTCCATACTTTTACCAGGGTAACAGTGATGATGTTGTTATCACGAAATTCCCTGGAAAAAAAATTTAGAAAGTGCAACTCTTAAGGAACATAATTCAAAAAATTGGAATTGGGTTCTAACCATAATACATTTCAGTTTATTTATGGTGAATATATAGATGAATTCTTGGGGGAACCCGAATTGGTCAAATTTCAGGTAGAAGAATTGTTTTTTTAGATCAAGTAGGGATTTGAGCTGCAATCATCGGAAGGCATAATTGCTTCATGTCATTGAAAGGTAGACAGACGATACCTGAGAATGTTCAATTCGAGGAGGGCAAAAAAAAAATTGCAAGACGATTGTGGTTGGGGCGAATGATACATGATATCCCTAGCCCTGGGGCCCAGTAGGTTTTTGAACTGAAACTTTATTTGGGCCCGGTCAGCTGGAGACCCGTTTATAGCCTGACATAAGAAGTTGTCGGGACAGGCTCCGTGCTGTGCTCTTCAAGCTCGCCCTCCGAGCCGAGTTGACGCCGTGCACTACCACCTCTGGTCATCTGCTGTGGCCTTTCTCGAACAGATCCCTATTACTCGCACTCCTTGGTCGTGAGTCCTCGGGGCGCCCTCCGAGCTGAGGCCAAGATGAACCTCAAGAGGTCGGGGCGGGGAGCAGCTGACCAGGACAGCCGAGCTAAGGCCGAAATGGTCGCGGACACACTTATGGTGGTCCCGTGTATCGGGACTGGAGCTACGGGAGTCGGACACCTATTAAAGCAAAGGCTAGACCCACTAACCAATCAAAAGATGGTCAAGTACATTGAGTACGAAAAGCATATCCCTGGATGCAGACAGAATCGCAAAAGCGGGGAGGTCGTACAAGGTAGGTAACAGTTGTAGGTGGTCCCCAGTCTGCGGTTCTCCCCCTGGCATCAGACATTGTCTCCAAAACCCCAAGCAAGGCGGGGCCACTGGCTCCCCTTCCTCTATAAAGATGAGGATTGCTAACAAGAGAGGGGGCTCTGGAAAAAAAAGGAAAAAACCGACTATTCTTCACACCAGTTTGATCACCGGAGGGATTCTTGACCGGTAAGCCTTTCTCGGGCTCCGGCATAACCGTTGGTTTTGCGAAATAGCTCATCCATTTCCCCGTATAAACTCATTGTTACCAAAGCGAACCAAAAAACAAGGTAACAATACAAAAATAGAGAAAAGGGAGCATGTTGATGACAAAAAGGATGAACAAGTGATGGAGATGTTTGAGGAAGAAAATGAGGGTGCTGAGCGTGATGAGGAGAATGTCAATGAATGTAGAGTTACCTGGTGTGATGGAACTTCTTCGGTTGGGTAATAAAACATACTATATTGGAAAAGGGTTTGGTCAAGGGACGATTTTCAGACATGATAGACAAGTCACCACAAAAGGAACTTTGACTATAACTTTGCATCCCACGACAGGGACTCGTGTCAATGAATTAATTCAATGGTATAGTGGACGTAAAGCAATACATGATGATGCTGTTACAGTTAGTTCAAGGGAAGAGCGGGCTTCGAGAGTGCGAGAGTGGCAACAACACAAGGCGAAAGCAGCTATTAGTGCAAGGGAATGGATTCACTCTGCAAGCGCAAGGCAAAATTGTAATAGCTATAAACATCATGTTTGTTGGGGTTATTTAATTAAATAACCTATATTTAATAAACAATTATAAAAATAATTTGAAAAATTAACAAATTAAAAAGTAACCTTAGCCGCCAACTCAGTTGGCGTGTCCAACATGTGACGCCAACTGATTATTGGTCACGCCAACTGAGTTGGCGTGACCAACGTAGAATAATAGTCACGCCAACTCAGTTGGCGTGACCTTTGTTTTTGTACGGTCACGCCAACTGGGTTGGCGTGACATTATTATAATAGTTCCGCCAACTGAGTTGGCAGAACTATTTGTGCTATAAATTAAGCCCTCCGCCTCTCATTTCTCCCACATATTCACTCGAGTCTCTTTTAATATTTTTGTTATATGATAAAATTCTGATTATGCTCTGTAGTTGCAGCTTTAGCTGATCTTCTACATCAGAAAAGATTTTATTAGCTACTAGTAATAGTTATCTGTAGTTATCAAAATATGTCTATTCAAGTTTTATTTTATTGGGGGGTAATATTATACAAGATTCTGAGTTCGTCCGATATGATCGTGGTCCATCAAGAGGTACAACCATACGGCGTACAATTAATTTTCTACAATTATTAGATAAAGTATATGATATCACTGGGTTCGATCGCAACCATTTTCTTTTGAAATTATATGTTAGGCATATGTTCAAAGATTTTTCGGGGTTACGTCAGACTATTTTACCCATAGATGATGATTACAATTTAACATGGCTACTTGATTCAGAACAGGGTCATAGTTGCTTGAATTTTATATACAAGCAGAACCAATGAATTATGATTATATTCCAGAAATGCCAATGAGTGGCAGTTTTTCAGAAGGATTGACGACATCTGTTATTCAAGAGACGTTTGTTGCTCGATATCAAGCTGAGGGTTCATATAGTGGTAGAGACCGAGATGATCATCCAGTAGATGTTGATAATGTTGCCGATGAGCCACGAGCAGACAGTTTTGCTGGTTTTGGTGATCAAATTAATTCTGAACCAGAGGGGATTCCATCTGATGATGAGACTGATGCTGATGATGATGAAGTTGATATTGGTGTGATGGCAGAAGCAGTTGAAAACCAAGAGGAGGGGGCACCAATGAGACGAGAAGTGTCAGTTACAACCATGACAAATGATCATAATCTTTATCCAACAATCCCATTCTTTTCCATGACACAACCAGAAGTTTTTGGAGATTCGATTGACAATCCAACAGGCCGTTGGGGGAGTTTTTATGATTACTCCAAAGGTGAAATCCATTGCAACATGGTCTTCAAAGATAAATTTCATCTGCAGGCAGCTGTGAAGGATTATTCAGTACGTGTTGCAAAACATGAGTACCACGTTGTTGAGGAGCTAAACTTTCGAGCCGCGACCGCGATGTATCGGATCGCCTCAGGCGATCACCACCAAAAATCAATGTTGTAGCCTCGGTTGCTCAAAAACTTTCATCGCCTCAGGCGAAGCATCTATCGCCTCAGGCGTTCAAGGCATCGCCTCAGGCGATCAGGCCATCGCCTCGGGCGTTCTAGCCATGCGCGCGGTCCTCGGCGTCGCTCCAGTCGATGTGCGTGGCGATGCCCTTCCTGGCAGCCATCGCCTGGGGCGATTCAGCCCAGCCTTTGCACATTTGATTTTCTCCAATCAATCCACTTTTCAACCATTAAACCTGTACACTAAGTAGACACATTAGTATAACAAACACAAGTTTTGTTGATCATCAAAACTCATAAATAATCCGGGGATAAATTAAGCATTAAACTCAACCATGCGTTTAAGGCTCAACAATCTCCCCCTTTTTTATGATCACAAAACTTGATAAACTTGAATATGTAATATGCATGAAATGTGAGTAAACATGACTCCCCCTTAACAATTGCATAGCACATACAAGAATACCAAGTAAAGCATAAAAAGCTATCCCCCTCAAATCATGCATAACTCTCCCCCTCAAACTATGCATGTATTAAACTTCAAGTTTATCACAAACAATCTCCCCCTTTTTGTGATAATCAAAAAGCACAAAGTTCAAATAAACATAGCATTATTATATGTTGACACATAGCCTTATTTTAACAATTTACACATGTTTCTCATCAAGCATGTAATAGCCATAACAAGCATAAGATTAAATTATTGAGAGGAAAAATAAACATGCGTTTAAGGCAATCAACAATGAATTCTAGCATATGTTCTACCAAGAGTTCATGCACGCATGCCCAATAGACATTTAAAATTCTCAAAGCATCATTTGATAAGATAATAAAATTATTAAGGTCATGATAGCATTATATCAAAGATTGAGCATCCAAACACTTATAGCATGCTTAATCACATAATTTCACATTTTCACATAGCATTATTCAAATTTGAACTCAAAGCATATCAAGATATATACCATAAAGAGATCATGCATAAATCATGCATCAAAACAATTTCAATGTGCATATGCTAAGGGGAAATGCAATTTACTACCAATGAATATTGAGCTTCATTATTTATTGGTCACAATTAATTTGTGCCAATGAAATTTTGAATTGCTATTTTTAAATGCTTAAAATAAATTTACCTTTGATGACAAGAGTACGTTCTTGTCATTGGTCCTATACCTCGCGCTTCTTCTATTGAGGTGCATAAGATGGTTTCCTCCCTTGAGGTGCTAGTCCCTTCATCATCCATCCCTTTTTGTCCCTACAAAACAAATTTTTGATTTGGGATTCTTTGGTACCCATTGATTTTTGGGTCCTTGAGGGTTAGCTTTCATTGACGCCTTTGGAATCCATTTCCACCTTTTGTTAAGTTGGTATTTGATTTTAGCAAACCTACATTTATTCTTTGTATGACCATCTTTACAACAATAAGTGCAAGTAGGAGAATTGTGCTTAGCTTTAGCCAACAAGCTTGAAAATGTTTTAGATTTACTTGAAAAGCCTAGTCCGGCTTTATCAGAGCTACAACGTTGCAAGCCAATCAATTCATTCATCTTTAAACTACTACCACTAAATTTGCAAAAAGATATCTTCAAAGAATTTAATTCATTTTTCAATGAATTGTTTTCTTCATCTTTCTTGGCTACCTCAAGTTTGAGTAATTTGTTACTCATCTTGGTTTTGCCAAGCACATCAATAAGCTCATGATAAGAATCTAGTAATTCATCAAAAGATGGTACCTCATCGTCGCTTTCATAATCTTCATCATTTGCGTCATCTTTGGCCATGAGACAAAGATTTGTTGCTTCTTCATCGGAGTCACCATCACTCCATGTGGCTATAAGAGCTTTCTTCTTCCCTTTGTCCTCAGTCTTCTTCCTAGGACATTTATTAGCATAATGACCTTTATCTTGACAATTATAGCAAGTTACCTCTTGTTTTGAATCATGTTTGGTAGCACCGGAGGTCTTTGGCTTGTTGTGTTTGTTGAAGAATTTCTTGAACTTTCTGGTGAACAAGCTTCATCATCTTCATCATCGGAATGATCTTTTCTCCCGACCAAGGCGATCCCTTTTCTTATGGATCTATCATCCTCCTTTATTCCCTTCCTTGTTGACACTTCAAGCTCATGGGTCACCAATGTACCATGAAGTTCATCAAGATCATAAGATGCACTTTCTCCTTTGTTGGATTCGATGATGGTCGTCCTCTTTGCATCCCATTCCTTTGACAAGGCTCTTAGTGCTCTTCTCCATATTTGCTTTGGAGGGTACTTCTCACCAAGTTGTGCAAGCTCATTTATGATTTGGGTGAGCCTTCTAAACATCGAGTCAACGTCTTCTCCGACTTCCATCTCAAATGTCTCATACTTGAGTTGCAATAGATCTATCTTTGTCTCCTTCACTTGATTTGTGCCCTCATGACAAATTTGCAATTTGTCCCATATTTCCTTTGCGGTTGAGCACATCGAGATCCGGTTGTACTCCTTCATATCTAAAGCACAATGTAAAATATTAATAGCTTTAGCATTTTGCGAAATTAAAGTCATAACCGCTCTTGTAAAATCGTCCATTTCTTTGGGAATACTTATTCCCCCAACTTCCTTCAAAGGAATATGTGGACCTTTTACAATAATCTTCCATAGTTCATAATCTATGGATTGGATGTATAGAGAAATTCTATTCTTCCAATAACCGTAATTATCACCCGTGAAGAGCGGTGGTCTATTTGTCGATTGACCTTGAGCAAACTCATTTGCTAGATTAGCCATATAAATTTTTTGATTTAAACAAAAATCAAATGGCTCTGATACCACTTGTTGGAACCGAAGAGGGGGAGGGGGGGTGAATGAGGTTCCTTGGCTACTTTAGCTTTTTAAAATGAGTTTGCAAAATAAACGAGTTTGCGTTGCGAAAGACTTCAAGTCAATCGATAAATAAATAAAATGAAGAAATAAATAAATGCGTAAATTAAATAAAGCTATAAATGACAAGAGAATTTGTTATAGAAGTTCGGCGATGAATCGCCTACGTCTCCTCTTCCCGGTTAGAAAACGTTTAACCGAGGTTCCACTAGAACGAAAATGGTCTTGGCCTTAAAGGCTCCAAGTTAGCCACAACACACTCTTCCCGAGTAAAAACAGCTCTTCACGAGCACCACACACTTCACGAGTCTTCTTGGCCTTAAGGGCTCCAAGGATAGCCACACACAACTCTTCCCGAGTTACCCACACTCTTCACGAGTCTTCTTGGCCTTAAGGGCTCCAAGGATAGCCACAACACTTGCACCAACTTTACTTGTTGATGACTTTTACAATTTTCCAACTTGCGTCGGTGTTGGAGGACCTTACAATAAATCAAAAACACATTCACGGTGTAACAACACGAAGAACACAAGACTCTCACACAAGAAGTGAATCACAAACTCCAATACAACACAAATGTATGAAGTTTGCAATGCTAGATAGAATTTGAATAAGCAAAGCTTTCTTGTAGTTTATAGACTTGTTTCTTATCTTCAAAATGCTCCAAAACATCCATATTTATAGTGTAGGAGGCCCCCAAGGCTCCTACTAGCCGTTGCTACACTCAAGGCTTGAATCACTCCAAGATCCCTGGGACATCGCCTCGGGCGATCACCATCGCCGCGCCCCAACGGTCACCAATTGTCACAGATCACCTCAGGCGATGTATCAATGCCGTAGCATTGGTTGCTCAAAAACTTTCATCGCCTCAGGCGAAGCATCCATCGCCTCAGACGTTCAAGGCATCGCCTCAAACGTTCAAGGCATCGCCTCAGGCGATCAGGCCATCGCCTCGGGCGTTCGAGCCATGCGCGCGGTCCTCGGCGTCGCTCCAGTCGATGTGCATGGCGATGCCCCTCCTGACAGCCATCACCTGGGGCGATGGTCACCATCGCCTGGGGCGATCCAGCCCAGCCTTTGCACATTTGATTTTCTCCAATCAATCCGCTTTTCAACCATTAAACATGTACACTAAGTAGACACTAGTATAACAAACACAAGTTTTGTTGATCATCAAAACTCATAAATAATCCTGGGATAAATTAAGCATTAAACTCAACCATGCGTTTAAGGCTCAACACCTTCTTTGGTTGTTCTGGAGCAGCACTGAAAAAATACAACTCCAAGATATCTCCTCTGGCCAAATGTGGATTATTGGCTCATGTCTCGTGAACAGCATCTCTGATCCATTTTGCTAATTTTGAAATTTCAGAGAATGCTGGAACAACAGTAAAAACCGAAGCAAGAGCTCCGAAATTATACCATTATTGAACTTCGTTTGGATGGCTGCCTGGTTTCATCCAAACTCTCGGATATTTTCCAAAGATATCAACAATATATTTGTATGGGTTGATACCTCGTCTGGTAATTAGTTTCTCCCAAGTACATTGGTAATCCTGCATAGGTGAAGAAACTAAATCATCATTAGTTTGAAACCTAGAATTGCCAGTCATTAGCATAAGGTTCAACTATCCCTCTTTTACCCCAGTGGTGCTGGGTTGACTTGAAGGTTCATATTGTGATAACACCTGACCCTCAACATTGGCTACAGTTTGTACATCCTCGATGAATGCATCATCTGCAGCACTCGTGGCAGGGGTACTTGAATCCCTTGCCTCTGGGTTAGATGAGTCCAGTTCTCTAAACACTCATTTTTGCACCGTTGAAGGTGCGGCCTGGAGGATGGGCCCTTTCAAGACTTCAAACAAATGTTCATGGTCCCGAAAGCATGCTCGTATGTGATCAGTAACAAATTCATGATCTACTCGATGAAGCCGTCATGCGACCTCCGCAATGAGACAAAGAGTCCCAAAATCTCGTTCCAGGATCTCCAGGTTTTCCCTGAGATTCCTAACTCGTTTGAGGGTATCGCTAGCAAGGTGTCCCTCCATCTCGTGTTTAGAAATCTGCAAGAATATTTTTATCAGATTTCACAATGACAATATCATAATCATAATATTGGCATTCAGCATGCCATCTTAAAAGTCTAGCATTTTCTGGTTTTGATTCAATTTTTTTTTTCAGAAAAGACTTAACACTAGTATTATCTATTTTCAAGATAAATTTCTTTGCAAGTAAAAATAATGGCCATTTTTAAAAGCCTTTCGAACTGCAAAGAACTCCTTCTCGTTGATGTGCCATCTGATAATTTCGCTGCTGTCGAATAGACCACTACAATATCTGCATGTCACTTCTCCATCTGGTGTGACCTTCATAAGTACCGCAACCCACCAATGATCACAGACATCTGTGTATAATATCAGTTCATCCTCGTCGTTTGGAATTGCAAGCTTTGGTAGTTGCCTGCAAACTTCTTTAAGCTGTTTGACAGCTTGTCTGTGATCTTCATTCCACTCGAACTTAACATCCTTTTTGATTAGTGGACTGAATACTTTCCTGTGGTTTGCTAGGTTATTGATGAACATCCCAGCAAAATTAACAACGCCCAAAAAACTCTGGAGTTGCTTTAAATCCTTGATGTCATCCGGATATCTTTGCACTTTCTCAACAATATGATTCTGCAAGATGATTCCTGATTCGTCAATATCAATTCCAAGGAACTCGATTTGTCTTGTGGCAATTACTGCCTTCCTTTCGGAGAGCACTAATCCTTCTTTGTAACAAACATCTGAAAAGATTTCCAAATGTTTAAGATTCTTTCATGTTTCTTGACACGATGAGGATATCGTCAATGTATACGAACATGGAGCTGAAATAATCTTTGAAAAGATTGTTCATCTTCTTTTGATATCTGGGGAGCATTTTCCAATCCTATTAGAATGACATTCCAGATGTAGTGTCATTGTATTGTGGAGAATGATGTGAACATTTTGCTTGCTTCCTCCATTTTAATCTGGTAGAATCCAGACTTATTTTACAATCAAACTAGAAAACACTTTGGTATTCTTGATGCTATTTACCAAATGTTCTCTCCTCGGGATATAGTATCCGTCGAATTCCAAGATCTCGTTGATACCTTTGTAATTGATCACCAATCTTTGTTTTCCTCTTTTAATTTCTTCATGATTCCATACGAGAAATCCTGGACTACTGTATGGAGAAACACCTGTTGAGATTAACTTAAGGTCAAGATGTTCCTTAAGTATCATCTGCATATCTTTCCGATCTTCCTGGTTCATGGGGATCGGTTTGTACCTCACGAACTCATACTCTTTTCCAGTTTTCACCTTCAAAGTAGCTTTGAGCTCATTCTTGTTCCACCATGCTAGAGGATCCTCATTGTAGTTCCTCCGAATTTTCCTTTTTACATCATCTAGAGTGATTTACTCTTCGAGGGTAGTTTCAGGTTGTGGAACCTCTTCTTGTAATGCCTTTTTAAGTAGCAACAGGGTTTCTGGAGTAACTTCTTCCTCACCCTGTTATCTGAAAGACATAATATTAACCCATTCAAAAGTTTGAGAGTCCTTTTCACTAGGACCTTGTTGTCGAAACAAAAAGATTGCTTCTCCAAATTTTTGCTAATCCTTCATCTTTGGTGTCAAAGTTTTCCTTCATCAACACGCTTGCTGCGAAACTTAATGGAGAATTTTTTGTGAAACGCCTCATGTAGTCTCTGCACAATAATCTTATGATCACAAAGGGTTGTGAAAATAAGTCTCCTTGATTCGTTCTCCTGAGTGGAAATTATTTCCTAGCAGCATATCAGCTCCCAGATCATGAAAATAAATAGGTGGAGTCCTGATTTTGTACCATGGGGTACCGCCTGCTCCTCCGATTATTATTTCCGCTCACTGGACTCCTTCATTAAGGATAAGGATCCGCTTTGAAAAGTCTCTTATGGCAATGGCTGGTAATTTTTCACCAACTTCTTGGGGGAAGATATCACGACTGACAGTACATATTCCAGCTCCAATGTAGGCTGTAAAATATTCAGCCCGATACTTCGTATATAACATCCCGACGGAGATGTATATGGAGAATGGACTGGTGGTCATTTGATCCTATATAGCTTTCCTTCCATCGTGAATTCCATTTATAGCTTTTTTCATTGCTCCAATTGTAAACACATCATACATCTGAAGCTTTGGCTCTTCCTTCATGATCATCATAAGAGTTTATGAGAAACAGTGGTATGAGAGAAAAATCTCGACGGCTATTCTCTGATCACGTGTTGAAGGAACTCTCATTCACTCTGATTCTGCTGGATTCACATCCATCATTCGAATAGATCTCTTCTTCGTAGATGCTTTCATCTGAGGGAATATCCTCAAATTGATACACCTGTATCGAATCCTGGAAATAGACAGCATCCTCAAATTCCTTGGTATGCTTGAACTGTCTTACTCCATGGCTTTGATTTTCTGGACAATCTGTAGAGATATGTCCTCTTGCTCTGCATGTCCAGCAGTTACAATCTTTGAAACTTTCATTCGCCCCGGTATGAGTGCGCTTGAAAGTTCTTTTATCGGTGCTCTGCTAGAACTAGCTTGATTAGAACCTGTTGATGAAGTTCTACTTCTTGTTGGTCCTGTCCTTTGCCCAGCTCTGTAACTTCGGGGCTTTTTGTTTCGATCAGAACTTTCTAGGTCTCCATGAAGACCTACTTCTTCTTGAACTACTTCCGCGGGCATAAGGATGAGCTATGTGCTTCTTCATCTTTCGCATTTGGGAATAGTTTCCAATGATTGTAGGGATAGCATTCCCTGTACAACAAATATGAGCTGTTTTGTTGATTCCTCTGAGCTTCTTGTAATTCTTTTGGAGTTTTGCTTGGTAGCCCCACTCCGTGAGCTTTACCTTAGGAAATGGCATTCTCCTGGACACCGTTTCGATTGTATGAGGTGTATATTCCTAGATAAGCATTTCTCTCCATGGGCTCGATATTTTAGCAAAGAACAGTTCCGTTGCATCCTTTTCTTCTATCTTTGCCTTCCATCTATAATCTGTAAAGAGTTTGATGTACTCGTCTATATAACAGATATCATATAGTTCCAGGCTAATTAGAGCTTGTCTATATTTTTTAGCATTATCTTCCTCCATTCCCTCGAAGTAACTTACTCCAATGAAACAGATTTTAAAGAATTTTACCATCTTGTACATAATTTCTTTTAGGGACTCTCCGGCTAAAACTTCTTGCTTGGTACCTGGGTCTCCCATATCCCAGACAATCTTGCCTGATCATTCCAGACTCATTTTAAGAAGTAAAATGAATCATTCTTTACTTAGATCAAGCGTTCCTGCTGTTATCCTCATTGCTGAAGCCCATACATCAATAAGAACTTCTCTGTTTTTGAAATCCAAGATATCCATGTTGAGCATAAGTCCATATGGATGGATTGGATCTAACTGCGATTTCCCGTAAGGCGTTTGATGTATATCTGGCCTGCGAGAACGGTTCTTTGTTCCAACTGGGGATCCAAAGTTGCTGAGGTAAAATCTTCCCTGTGCGGCATACTTTCATCACCTTCGGGTGGATTGTGTGACCCGAAACTCTCTTGTGGTGGAAGTCTTGTTACAATGTCTCCCGTCTTAAATTCTACGAGATTTAATCCCGCAAAGAAATCAGCAAGATCACGCAGATCTTCCAGGTTGATGATTTCCATTACTTTGTGGAAAGTATGAGTTCTCATCGTAGGACTGCAATTATTTTTTCAGTCTCCGTCAAAGGTCTTCGGATATCATCCGCTTTCCCATTTTGATGTAAAAGGGGTTCTGTTTCATAGGACGGTGGTAACCATCATCTGTTCCTTCTTCCTGTCGGACTTGGTCTTGACTCCAACTCGTTAACTCGTGTTTGAACATCTCGAAGGTTTTCAAGAATTTTCTCCTGATGTTTAATCATAATATTCATCTGACTCTGAATCTGATGGATATGTGCAGGGAGATGGTATTGTAGGTAGCCATAACTGTAAGGACCCCCGTGCCCTTAACCCGTTATTAGTGTATTAGTCCATGCCATTAGTGCATACAATCGTTCATGTAGGGAAAACCATTTGTCGTTATAGCCAATCATGCCACATATAAAATTTCTTTACATTATTCCATATAATGTCTAGTTTCCCCTCAACCAAGTCTACATACATCATGCACCAATATAATACACTAACATGCTCTCAGTTCATTTAGCAATTCAGTAAATAATTGCATGCTGCTCATAAATGAAGAGAGAAAGGCCCTTGCCTTTTTATACATACCATATACACATAATATTGCTCACATGCGAGCATCGAATAAGTCTATGTGTACCAAATGTATAAAACGTTGTGCTCATTACCGTCTCTGGTACTCCGATCTCTGGATTCACCTCAAATCCAAAGCTTGAGCTCAACTCCAAGCCATCGATGTACCTAATCAGCTGCCCCAACAGAGACAGCCCCCACACGGGGTGAGCATAACAATGTCCCAAATCCAACAATCATAATAATACAATTCATAATTTACAACAATGTAAATGCCATGAAATACAAAATGTACTCCCTGGATGGTATCATCCTCATCCGGGATTCTCTGTACTGTCCCTGTTCTCAAAACAACTAAAATCATCAAATTCCCAAATGCCAGTTAATCATTACATTGATTAACGAATTCATATGCTATTTACCGTTATCATAACCATAATATCAAATCATTAAACAATGATTACAATTATCCCATTTATCTCATTTATGGTTCCATAGTTCTATCTCATTGCTCGTTCTACAATAGCGGCATTTCATTCTCATGCATGCTCAACAGCAGTGGCGTCATAACTGATGTTCGCTCAAAGGCGACAACATCCCAATCATTGCTCGCTCAAAAGCGGCACCATATAATTCCCAATGTATATATGTCCATTCATAGTGATTACCATAAACCATGCAATTCAATATACATTTATTGCAATTATAGCGTACCATGCATTCACAATTGCAATTATAATAAAAGGGCTATGCTCGTACGTCATACGTACCTTATGATTCTGTAGTTTGAGTCCAACCTTGCCTGAGTCCCACGACCCGATGAGTTAAGTGCTAACATGCAATTAACTCCCAATTAAACATAGGCATGCAATCACGTGCCCAAGCACGTTCACAATTTTCAACCATATCGTCTAACCACGACGATTACCAAAATAAAAGCCCACCGGCTAAACATGCATAATACCCAAAAAATTCCAATTACAAGTTTAAAAGATAGCCAAAAGAATCCAACCAAGAATTCCGTTTTTTATTTAAACTTTGGCTCCGACCAATCCATTCTAAAAGTATAGCATTCCCATTGGAATGTAGACATTGCCCCGAAAACGGGCTACTCAAACTCCGATTCTAAAATCCCGGGATCGGTCCGGAGTGTTTAGGGGGGCGGGGGGGGGGGGGGGGGGTGAATGAACACTCCTTGTAAAAAATTAATCCCTTGTGATTTCTTTCAGATTTCTTTCGGATTAGTGAAAGAAATCTGTTTCTTAATCAACTCTTGTACAGAACAGACCACTGAAAGTATAAGTGCGGAACGGTCTGTTCTTGTATATGTAAGAACGGCTCGATGGCTAGTATGAAAGAACAAGTGCAGAAAGATAATACACATGATATGTTTCTGGAAGTTCGAAGGTGGTGTAATCCTTCTACGTCTCCCCTTCTTCCAATTAAGGAAGGTTTATACTAGAAGACTTTGATTTATACAATCCTGTTGTACAAACCCGATTCAGCTGGATTTACCTCACTACCAGACTGAAACTCCTAGTCACTCGATCTGCTCAGACACTCTCTGTCTGACAGTTACAATATGTTTCTCACTTCTATTTTTCAATACAAAATATAAGATACACACAGTGATCCTAAAATGATCAGATATTACAAAGTAATCGTGCTTAAGTATATTTTCAGCTCGAGAGCTTCTGAGCTTGTAAGCTTGTGCTGTTTTGCTTTCTTGTGCGTTTTTCAATTGATCAGCGAGAGTCATGTACATTCCTTTTGTTGCATCCTTTTATAGTTGTAAGTACCAACGACATTATTTCCCTTAATGTGCAACTTTGACTCTGCTTAAACTCTGAGTAAGCTACAGTCTTCTTCTTCAGGATACTTGCCGTTTTGGTTCATACTTTCGGCGACTGTCAGGTAGGCTCTTCTTTGTCTTCTTACCTTTTATGGCAATCTTCAGTCTTTGGTTCTTTGTAGCATTAATTACGACATTAAATGCTACAAATAGCCGTTAATGATTCGGACTGAGGAGCCATTCTTTATGTATCCTTGACTGCTCTGATCTGATAAAGATTGAGATCGATTTGAAGCTTCGATCTAGTCAGTCTGATATCCATTGATCCGGTCTGATATGTGATATGTCTTATCAGCTTGTTCTGTTTTGAGCTATCGATCTGGTCAGTCTGATTACCCTCGATCCGGTCTGATATGCTTTGTCATCTTATCAGCTTGATCTGTTTTGGGCGATCGATCTGGTCAGTCTGATTTCTCTCGATCCGGTCTGATATGTTTTGTCATCTTTAAAATCTCATCGATAAGGTTCGGAACTAACAAATTTCCCCTTTTTGATGATGACAAAACCTAGCTTCCAAGTCTTTTGAACCAGTCTGATAAGAACTCTGAAGCGTATATTTTCGGATCGATTACTTCTTCTTGTTCAAAATAAATGAACATTATTAAGTTGGATCGATTAAGCCTTTATTAAAGTTCAAAATAAATGAACAAGGACTTAATAAAGAAAGATTTTTATTGATAAAAAAAAATCTCGTATACAGTCAGTCTGAAAATTTAATCATTGAGACTGCTATTTTCTTGAAGTTTGAGGCGGCTTGAAGTCTTTCTTCTTTTTCCCCTTTTTGTCAGCAGCAATCTCTTGAAGAAAATCAACAACTTGTGCTAGTTGCGCGCTGATAGCGCCAAGATGAACGTCTTGAGCGCGGAGGGAATTGGCAACAGATGCTCGGACTTCAGTGGCCAGCTCGATCTGCTCTTTTCTCAGGCTGTTCTTATAAGTGGCTTGCTGAGAAAACAGATCATTCAGTCCTCGCTGAAGGCTGCTTATACTGGCTGTCATCTTCTCTTTGAATGAATCAAAGTCCAAAGTTGTAAGCCTCTGACCTTGATGAACTTCAAGAACACGTTGAGTTAGTGACAGACAGTTATCAGAGAAATGCTGGAGAGTCCGTGCCAGTGATGGAGGTGCATCAGATAGCCGGCTGGGAGAGTGATATGATGAAGACAGTGCAGGATCATCTTCTTCAGCAATCAGCATAATGGAAGATATGGCAGCTTGATGACTTTCGGATCGGATCAGGGTGACCAAATCCGAAGAAAATTCTTGAATGAAGGCCAGATCTTCATCTGATTGTCCCGGAGGAGTGCTGGGACTGAGAGGCTCCTCAATTTGTAGAGCTGCAACAACTGTAGACACCACTAAATCTGGATCGACGAAGTCTGGTGCGTCAATTGTTGCAAGTGCTGCGGTTGGACTGATTTGTGCACGGGAGGCTGATGACCCCAAAGGAATAGATGTTGTTGGAGAGTCCAACAACACATTCAATGGTTCATCATCTGTAGCAGACGGAGCATTAGGCAATGGCTGCTCCGCTGTCTGATCTGCTACTGGATCTGCAGTCTGCGCTGCTGGCTGATCTTCAGTCTGGTCTGCTGCCCTAGAGGGAATAACTTCAACGAAAGGTTCTGCCAGAGTATTGCTTGCAGAGGGATGATCCGGGCTGGTTACTGGAGTGGATATGCTGATCTTCTGTCGTTGAAAACGGACACCTAAGTGAAGAGCATGAACATCCATCTCTAATTGAGCAATAACAGCCCCATCATCTCTGGCAGTTGGAGCATTCAGATCGAAGTTCTCTTTCTTAGCAGCTAGGAGCAGAGTGGCCAGTCTGAATCTTTGAATTGCCGTAAATAGCTCTTTGCGCTGCACGGCAAGCCGAACATCATCGGTCTCTGTCCCCTTTAGAACTTCTTCTTCCATCTTCTTCAGTCTGCTCAACTTTCCGAAGAACATCTCAATGTGGTTGATAGTCCGGTACTGGACGTATTCATCAAAGGCCACAATGAGTGCCTTCACCTTCTCATCAACATCCTCCATAGCAATGTCGATGGCTGTCTGCGCTGCAGATTTGGGTTTAGAGGAGATTGGTTCGGAGAGAATGGCTTTGCCCTTGCCGGTGGAGGAAGGGGACTAGATCCCTGATTGTGTATAATCTCCCAACTCAGTGATAACAATCCCTTTGACCACGGGGATGGCAGAAGGGACTCGGATGGTTACTTTGGGTGCAGTGGTTGAAAGTTGGGTGGAAAGTTGGGTTGCAGGGGTGGCTTTAGTTGGTGGCAATATGGGTAGGGGTAGAGTTTTGATTGGTTTGGTAATCTGGGTTCGTGGCTTTTTGGGAAGTGGCTTGGTTGGTGGCGAGGGAGCAGACTGAGTTTCTTCAGAATCAGTCTGGATGGTTAGCTTTCGCTTGACCCGCGGTTTGCGCGCAACAGCTTGTTCTTTGCCCTTCTCAATCTTGACTGCAGCCAGAGTAGCAGGAGTAGGCGGAGCACTCTTGGATTTCAGAAGGGCGAGCCCTTTGGAGTTTAGAATCCTGAAGGGACTGAGAGCGGACTGCTTTCCCAGCTCGATGTCTAAGGACTCCAGTAGCTTGCTGAGAGGAACAGCAAAGCATACAGCCTGTTTTGATGCAATCACCGTTTCCATCAGAACTCTAAAAAGAATCACGGACCAGTTCATCTTCTGTCCGGATACAATAGCCGCCATAGCCCTGAACTTCTCTGCGGTTACAGCATCAAAACTTCCTGCTTTGCCCAAAAGAGGCTTGCCAACGATTTCGCACAGCACCTGGAAATGAAAAAGCATTTCCTTATTCTTAAATGAGGGTTGCAGGCGGTGGCCAAAAATAGAAATCTTCCCTTGAAGAGCTGAGAGTGACGCTTGAGGAATCTGTCCAAACTCTGTCAGTCCGGAATTGGGGAGGCCAAATGTCTTGGCCAGCGTCATCGGCGAGATCTCAAATGATTTGCCCTTGACAGTGGTGGATATTGATGTCTTCTGGGAGACGGCATTGGCGAATAGTTCGCGGATTTCAGATTCATAAACAACTGTGCCGCACTCCAGAAAGTTCCTCAAGCCAGATGATTCCAAAGCTCGGAAGATGGACACCATCTCTGCATCTTCTGCCCTGTAAATGTCATTAAACTCAACGGATAGGGAGTTGTGAGTAATGGTAGCCATTGGAATGAAGGTAAAAGAGTGCGAAGATTGAGGAGAGTGAGAGAATAAGAAAGCAGATAGCGGTAAATTGTAAAAAGTGAAAGAAGATGAAATGTTCAGCCCGCTAAATAGGAGAGAGAAGACACGTGTCTTTATCTCAATGACTGATAAAAAGAAATTCAAAATAAACGGTCAGGATAACAGATAGATAAGGCGGTTAAAATGCGATCAGTCCGGGCTGTTTTTGTTATAAAAAATTATTGACCAGACAGATCATAGGATAACATCAGATTGACATGGATCGGTCTGAAAGTTCGGACCGGTCTGTGTCTTTCTGAACATTATATTATCGATCTGTGGCAATAAAAATCTTTAAGAGCGACAGTAAGAAAACATCTAAATTATTAAGATAAGTCAATTAAACCAAGAATTTGACGGAAATAATTAAACTTAGCCTCAGGGAGTGGTTTGGTGAAGATGTCTGCTGCTTGCTGCTCTGTTGAGATATGCTCGATCCGAATTTCCTTTTTGCCAACATGATCTCGAATAAAATGATGTCGTATATCAATATGCTTTGTTCGAGAGTGCAGAACTTGATTATACGTTATAGCAATTGCACTTGTGTTGTCGCAAAATATCGGAGAGTCAACAGCTTGGATGCCATAGTCTTTGAGCTGGTGTTGAATCCAGAGCATTTGAGCGCAACAGCTTCCAGCGGCTAGATACTCTGCTTCAGCTGTAGATGTGGCAATCGATGTCTGCTTTTTACTGAACCAAGAGATCAATCTTTCACCTAGAAATTGACATGTTCCACTGGTGCTTTTACGATCAATCTTACACCCAGCGTAGTCTGCGTCTGAATATCCGATCAAACTGAAGTTTGAATCTTTGGAGTACCAAAGACCAACGTTCTGAGATCCTTTTAAGTATTTCAGAATACGCTTGGCAGCAATAAAATGTGATTGCTTTAGTTCTGACTGAAATCTGGCGCACATACAGACTGAGAACATAATATCAGGCCGGCTCGCTGTAAGATACAATAGCGATCCGATTAGTCCTCTTACATGGTTACTTCAACTGCCGTTCCCCCTTCGTCTTTGTCTAACTTGATTGTTGGACTCATTGGAGTTGATGCAGTTGAGCATGTTTCCATTCCAAATCTCTTGAGGAGCTCTTTGGTATACTTGGTCTGGTTGATGAAAATACCATTGTTGAGCTTTTTTACTTGGAGACCCAAAAAGAATGAAAGTTCTCCCATCATGCTCATCTCAAATTGTCCCTGCATTAACTTAGAAAATTTCTCGCACAATTTGGGGTTAGTTGACCCAAAGATTATGTCATCAACATAAATCTGAACTAATAGGGTATGTTCCCCCTTAATACTGAGCCGATCTGAAAATTATGGTTCAGCAGAAATTGAGATAGAGTGTCATACCAGGCTCTTGGAGCTTGTTTCAGACCATACACTGCTTTATTCAGTAGATACACATGATTGGGATACAAATGGTTCTGAAATCCAGGTGGTTGCTCAATGTAGACTTCTTCCTGAAGCTTTCCATTAAGAAAAGCGCTCTTGACGTCCATCTGATATACTTTGAAGTCTTTAAAGGCAGCATATGCAAGAAAGATTCGGATAGCTTCAAGTCTGGCGACTGGTGCAAATGATTCATCGAAGTCGATTCCTTCTTCTTGTCTGAATCCTTGTGCCACCAGTCTGGCTTTGTTTCTAACCACAGTTCCATCTGCGTCCAGCTTATTTCTGAAGACCCATCTGGTTCCAATAACAGGCAGATCGCTTGGTCTGGGGGTTAGACTCCAAACTTGATTTTGTTCGAATTGATTTAGCTCTTCTTGCATGGCCTTAATCCATTTGAAATCAGTCAACGCTTCATCGATCTTCTTAGGTTCCAGAGTTGAGATGAAAGCAGCATGTGTGAATTCATCCATCATCTGTCCTCTGGTTCTGATCGGTGCAGAGGGACTACCAATCACTAGATTAGGTGGATGCTTCTTAGTCCATCGATAGCTTGACTCTGGATTGTCTGGTCCGGTCGGATGAGTAGCAGCAGCATGATCAGCATCTTCTTTAACATTTGAGTGAGGAACATCCGGATCAGCTCGATCTGAAGAAGCTTCAATGCCTTGATCCGGTCTGTCTGGTACTTCTGGTTCTGGTGGATTGTCTCTTGACCTGTTAGCTACAATCTCATCATCACTGTTAGCTTCGAGATGGATATTTTCCATCTGATTTTGAATTGATTCTTTGTTGCCCTCAACACATAAAGATTCATCAAAAATCACATGAACAGATTCTTCTACAGTTAAGGTACGATTATTGAAAATTCTATAAGCTTTGCTAGTTGATGAATATCCCAAGAATATTCCATTATCTGACTTAGCTTCAAATGCTGTAAGATGATTCTTACCATTGTTATGAACGAAGCATTTGCAGCCAAAAACATGAAAGTGAGAAATAGATGGTCTGTTACCAGTCTATATTTCATATGGAGTAAGGTTCAGCTTCTTGTTGATCATAGACCGATTTTGAGTGTAGCAAGCAGTGTTTACAGCTTCTGCCCAGAACTTTTGCGAAATACCAGAATCAGCAAGCATTGCTCTTGCTGCTTCCTTGAGCGTTCTGTTTCTTCGTTCTGCAACTCCATTCTGTTGAGGAGTTCGAGCGGCTGAAAACTCATGCTTGATTCCATGATCTTCTAGAAAGGATTCAAGATTCTGATTTGAAAATTCAGTGCCTTTGTCACTGCGAATCCTGTCTATGCTGGATGATTTCTCATTCTGAGTGCGTTTCAGCAGCTTGATCAACTTCGGACCGGTCTGATCTTTACTGCTAAAAAATATAGTCCATGTAAAGCGTGAGTAATCATCAATAACAACAAGAGTATACCGCATTCCCCCTAAACTTGTTATTGGTATAGGACCAAACAAGTCCATATGCAGTAGTTCTAAACAACGGGAGGAGGATTTGGCATTCTTGTTCTTGAAGGATGATCTGATCTGTTTGCCCATTTGGCAAGCTTCGCAGATCTTATCCTTAGCAAAATCGATCTTGGGCAGACCGATAACTAAATCATGTTTACACAGGCTAGAGATAGTCTTAAAGTTGATATGATTCAAGTGTTTATGCCATAGCCAGTGTTTATTATCATTGTTAGCGATGAAGCAAGTAGGATTATCAGGTTGAACATGATTCCAATTAATCTTATACGTATTTCCATTCCTGATTCCTACAAGCATGGTTATACCGTCTGATGATTTAACAGTGCAAGTGTGCTTGTGAAATTCTACAGCATAACCATTATCACAGAGTTGACTTATACTAATCAGATTATAGCACATATTTTCAACTAACAACACATCGTTGATAATAATGTTACCATGGACAATCTTACCCTTGCCCACGGTCTTACCCTTTGAGTTATCTCCGAAGATGATCTTGGGTCCAGTACATTCTGTGACTTCAGACAGCAGCTCGATGATTCCAATCATGTGACGAGAACACCCACTGTCCAAATACCAGTCTGATGCGAGTTTCTTCGGTACCTGTCATCAAATATAATTATTGTTGGTACCCAATCCTATTTGGGTCCAGAACGGATTAGCCCTTTGGGAACCCACACCTGTATCAGCTTCAATGGCTTGTGTGTGTAAGGTGTGCTGTGTGCTGGTCTGTTTCGATGTTGTGTGTGATAATGTGTGCGCTGTGGAAACCTTTGTCTCATAAGGTAGTCTATATCTTCGTTGAATCGGTTTCGAATTGTAGTAATTGTATTGTCTTCCTTGCCTCAGATCTTGCACCTTTGGATTTGGTCTGATAGACGCAAATCTTGCTGGTGCCTTTTCTTTGGCTTGGTCAACATAACCAATCCATTTTCTCAGATTTTGATTCACGTAAGAGACTCCTGTTTGAATCGTAGGTGCTTCAGTTTCATATACTGTGCTGGATTTAACAAATGTCATTTGATTGATTTTGTTCTTTACCAGCAACAGTTCAGATTTATCTTTGGTGGATTCTTTGGTGTCAAAGCCTATGCCGGTGAAATCACCAACGTTTCTTTGTACCTCTTGTAATTCTTCCAAAGATGTTCTGGATTTTGTCCATGTCTTGAATATATGAGAAAGCTTAGCATTTTGTGTGCTAATTCTCTTATTTTCTTCATGGAGCTGATCATAGGAGATTTTCAGCTTATTCAGCTCGATCTTTAGATTATTGCACTCACCCTGCTCAGAGCAACTTGGTTTGTTGTGCTCATCCATTTGATCACTGACTTTAGCTTTATTCTTCTCAAATGATTCAGCTAAGATCCTATAATCATTAGCCATGTCTTGCAGTGCGGACATGAGCTATTCTCGTGTAAATTCATTTGAGTCAAGATCATATACCTCGTCTGTCTGACTCATCTCTTCGTCTGCCATAATACATTGAATATCTTCTTCGCTTTCGCTGGAAGAATATTCAGAGCTTTCCGAGTCTGAGTCTGTCTGAGCCCATTTGCTGTTTTCTTCAGCTACTAGGACTTTTTGGGATTTTCCATGATTCTTGCGGTCTTTGTATTGCTTCTTCTTCCTATCATCACGATGCTTCTCTTTCCGTTCTTCTTTCTTCGGTCTGGTGCAATCTGCAATAAAATGTCCGGTCTTACCACAATTGTAGCAAGCCTGATCGTTAACAGCATCATCTTTTCTTGATTTATAATGATGAGAGGGTTTGAAGTTCCTCTTATTCTTAGACATGAATTTACCGAATTTCTTGATAAATAATGGCATAGCATCATTACTTATCTGTTCAGTGGATCGGTCTGATGTTGAGGCGGTCTGGTCTGGAATGGCTGCCAGGGCCTTGTTTGGTTGAGAGATGAATGGCTCTGCTTCACCTCTGCTTATCAGTTCAAACTCATAGGCCTTAAGATCTGCAAACAGATCATGAAGTTCAACCTTGTTAAGATCTTTTGATTCCCTCATGGCAATGGTCTTAACATCCCATTCCTTTGGCAGAGCTCTCATAACTTTCAGAGCGATCTCTCTGTTAGAATATTCCTTCCCCAGACCATTCAGTTCATTTATGATGCCAGTGACTCTTTCATCAAACTCATTTAGAGTTTCTCCACTCTTCATCTTTATGCTCTCAAATCTTTGAAGAGCAACAGTTAGCTTGTTTTCTTTGGTCTGGTCGTTGCCTTCGCATAGCTGTGCTATCTTCTCCCAAATTTCTTTGGCAGTAGAGCATATTTTGATTTTGCTGAACATGTTCTTGTCCAATGTCTTGAACAAGATGTCTTTGGCAACATTGTCGAGATTTGCTTTCTTTCTTTCCTCATTCGTCAAGAGGGATCTGTCTTTCTCTACCATTTGTGGTTCACCACCAGTAATGGCGACTGCTGTATTTATTTTTAGAATCTTCATTGGTCCATCAGTGATGACGAACCACATATCGTCATCCTGAGCTGCCAGATGAGCTTGCATTCTGATTCTCCAGTCATCATAGTCTTCTTTTGAGAACATAGGAATTTTGTTGAATGATGCCATCAGCTCGAGTGATTTTGTGCTGATTAAGATGACCTGCTCTGATACCACTTGTTAGGATCGGTCCGGAGTGTTTAGAGGGGGGGTGAATGAACACTCCTTGTAAAAAATTAATCCCTTGTGATTTCTTTCGGATTAGTGAAAGAAATCTGTTTCTTAATCAACTCTTGTACAGAACAGACCACTGAAAGTATAAGTGCGGAACGGTCTGTTCTTGTATATGTAAGAACGGCTCGATGGCTAGTATGAAAGAACAAGTGCAGAAAGATAATACACATGATATGTTTCTGGAAGTTCGAAGGTGGTGTAATCCTTCTACGTCTCCCCTTCTTCCAATTAAGGAAGGTTTATACTAGAAGACTTTGATTTATACAATCCTGTTGTACAAACCCGATTCAGCTGGATTTACCTCACTACCAGACTGAAACTCCTAGTCACTCGATCTGCTCAGACACTCTCTGTCTGACAGTTACAATATGTTTCTCACTTCTATTTTTCAATACAAAATAGAAGATACGCACAGTGATCCTAAAATGATCAGATATTACAAAGTAATCGTGCTTAAGTATATTTTCAGCTCGAGAGCTTCTGAGCTTGTAAGCTTGTGCTGTTTTGCTTTCTTGTGGGTTTTTCAATTGATCAGCGAGAGTCATGTACATTCCTTTTGTTGCATCCTTTTATAGTTGTAAGTACCAACGACATTATTTCCCTTAATGTGCAACTTTGACTCTGCTTAAACTCTGAGTAAGCTACAGTCTTCTTCTTCAGGATACTTGCCGTTCTGGTTCCTACTTTCGGCGACTGTCAGGTAGGCTCTTCTTTGTCTTCTTACCTTTTATGGCAATCTTCAGTCTTTGGTCCTTTGTAGCATTAATTACGACATTAAATGCTACAAATAGCCGTTAATGATTCGGACTGAGGAGCCATTCTTTATGTATCCTTGACTGCTCTGATCTGATAAAGATTGAGATCGATTTGAAGCTTCGATCTAGTCAGTCTGATATCCATTGATCCGGTCTGATATGTGATATGTCTTATCAGCTTGTTCTGTTTTGAGCTATCGATCTGGTCAGTCTGATTACCCTCGATCCGGTCTGATATGCTTTGTCATCTTATCAGCTTGATCTGTTATGGGCGATCGATTTGGTCAGTCTGATTTCTCTCGATCCGGTCTGATATGTTTTGTCATCTTTAAAATCTCATCGATAAGGTTCGGAACTAACACCCGACATTTTTCCAAAATTTCCAAAAAAAAAAAAAACACATAATCTACGGGCGGCGATCGATCGCTTCATCTTAGGCGATCGATCGCCTCGCAAATGGCTTGGGCGATCGATCGCCCCATTTCCAGGCGATCGGTCGCCTCTGGTGATTTTTGGCTACTGCCTCATGGCGATCGATCGCCTCTTTTGAGGCGGTCGATCGCCTCACTGTTCATCTTCCAGAAAATTTCGACAACGTCACGGCGATCGATCGCCCTGCCCTAGGGATCGATCGCCTCGACCTGTAAAAGCCAAAAATGACGTTTTTCTTGCAAAATTTTGCCCAACAACAATCCTCACACCCCTTACAACATTAAACCTCAAAATAAACACCATAAAACTCCTCAAACCAACCAACCCAAAATTATTTAAAATTCCAAAACTCAAACCCAACTCAATATACAACCAAACCACACAATACCACATTCAAATCGAAGACAATTACGAGGGGATGGATAATACCTTATTATCTTCGAGAAATCGGGCTCCTAGGACGAGCCTCCATCGATTTTGCTCATCAAAGGGAATGGGGGAAGGGTTTGGGGGTTAGAGAGTGGAGTGAGAGAGAGGAGAGATTCCGAAAAAAATGATGGAATACCGAGTCCATTTGGTATATATAGCTCCAAAGCTCCAAAATACCGACTCCTCCACAAATACATCACGATTCATTAAATATCATCTGTTTTCAATAATTATCTCTCCAACTCAAATTCCATTGCCAGCCCCAGTACAAAGTACTCCGGACCACAGATTCCACCAAGGACCAAATTCCAAGGTTATCACCACAACGAGAATACAGTCTCATCCCTTGGATTCAATGACTCCAAATACGGGATTTAAAATCCCCGGGAGTCCCAAAACCACAATTAATACACAATTGCTACAATTAAAATTCATTAAGGATTATCACCACACCGGGATTAACACCAATAATTTCCGGACATCACAATTATTCCCCACTAATAAAATTTCGTCCTCGAAATTTGCACGGCGTACTCTACGTCTTGCCAAAATTACAAAATCCAAATGGATTCACATCGTCGAATCATGAACACATCATGAACGACATTCCAACCGCGAGGATGCCGACCTCGCACCAAAACCTGGAATGGGATAACCTCCCAAACCATTACAACCCCAACGGAACGTCAGCATATCCCAATGCCAACCATTTCAAAGCAGTCAGAACCATAACTGCTAACCAAACGAATTATTCGTGATTCCAAACTAGATATCGCCCCAATGATATCTCCAAGACATAGCCACCGATGTTAAACATACATTGATACCAAAGTGACCATTAGTACACAACAGTGTACCTGAACTACATATGGTTCCCAATTTCCAAATCCATCTCCAAGAGGGGAGTAGTTGCACCACATTGCAACACGTATCGGACAACTCACGATCATCAATAGATACAAAACACATCTTCAAAGATGTCTACATCCGAGTGCTCCAAGATCACATCTTGGTCCAAACACACTATCGAGACTCCACAAGGTCTCAAGCTCTCCAAAGGACATGCAATAACAATCGATTGCATTTCCGCCACACGTATCAGTCATGACACTAAACAAATCCGAATCCTGGCCATCCCTCGTTTATCCAGGGGTTCAACAATCCTAAACAAGGAAGCTATCGAATTAACCAGCAAGAATTACCATCGTCCCAAAACACGACAATCCCTCCTCAGGGGAAGTCAACTGGACCTCACGATTATTCCTCAGAATATATCGTGCCAACGAGATCACCAATTTCAGGGTGCCACAATCTCACCGGAGATTCATTCATCAAAGCAAATAAATCCGACGTTCAACAAGGAACAAATAAAGTTGGCATTCGTATACACACACGGCATACATGCCCATGCACCAACACAACATGCATACTCAAAGCAATAGACTCGGGTATATCCAATCATACCCAAGTCCCAAAACCAATTGTCAAACCTTGATTATTCTCACCCCACGGAGAATGATGGTTGACAAACAAAAACCAAAGGGTGTGATTTCAACATCAACACCACACGAACCAAAACAACGAAACTCCCAAAAGATTCAACCGATAGGTATAACAATACCGCCTTCCTCACAAGGAAAATGTCATGAACTCATGACCCTCCAACTTCGAACTGCCGTTCGGAAAACCTGGATATATTTATGTCAAGACATATCCCGAAACCAACAAAAGATGACTGATTCAGAATAGTACATCCCTGCAACTATTACCAATCTGAAACCTGGATGCTCTGTACTAATATCATAGTACTCACAAAAACCGAGCATTTCCCCGGAGATGTCTCCTCGAACGTCTCACCGGAAGTACGAAGCCATCACATAGTCCAACACTAGTAGGGCTTACCCCGGTTGATTCACAATCAACCCTCAACCAATACCAGCTGTCTCTATGACAGCACAATCCAAATCTCTCCAAGGGATAGAATCAATATAGTAGTGTCACCTCACTAACTATATCTCACAAACCATGGTGGCTCCCATTGCATGCCATATGCAAGGATGCTCAACCAGAGCTAACAACGACTTGTTGACACTCGCGTTGGTATTCCCAACCAAATTGAGCTGTCCCAAAACAAGTCCCTCGAAATATTTGACGTATAAACGTCTCCGTGAGGCACTCCCTGCCTCAATCTTCATGCCACAAGGGGACTACAAAAGTCTGCCATACCCCTCATCATATCACCATACGATTCACCCAGCCCGAATCCAACGAGCAGTATAATGGCTATCACAAGCATGCCAAAGCACTACAACAATACCTGGCTAGCGGTTCGCTGGCTCCATAGGCTTATACCAACCTATCAACGCGACACACGTCCCATCCCGGTATACCATACCGTACAAACCATTAGAGTTGTGGGTCATCACCCAATATCTCTAAAAATACTAAAGCATAGTGGGCATTCCGATGCCCGTGCTTAACCACAAAACGATCCTAATTCCATATGATTCATCCCACTCTCAGGGGTGGGTGTGATCATGTCTACCACATGTCACCTCGGCACAAGCAAGTAGTTCCCTCAACAACTACTCCTGTTACCAGTTACTTGGCCATAGTCATTCCAACGAGTATACCCAAAGGTACCACTACTCGTAAAATATTTACCTCAAACATGTGCTGCGGTACACTTCCTGTACGGCGCACCCAATAATTCATCGAGCAACCTGCTCGATAATGGTCTCGTCAACTAGTGACCCAGACATTATCATGTGCTCGCCATCAGCACTCAAATCATACAATTAAATACATAAATGTATAAATCATCGAAACGACGCTACGCGTCTACATAAACATCCACTATGTCGTCGTCATCCTGTGACGGTACCTGTCAACATATGACATTCAAAATAACATCGTCAACTCGTGACGGTATATGTCGATACACGACATCCATAGTCTCATCGTCAAACACATGACGGCATAAGTAAAACAACGCATGATAACCACAATAACGCTAAATAAACAGTAACGTGCCATACCTCATCGCTAACAAGATAGCAGCATACCTGTCTCCGTCGCCCAACAGCGGTACACAAGCAGCACTCATCACTCGTAGGCGGCATAATCCAGTGCTACTCGCATAGCGGTATAAACCATCGCTATAGAATCAGCGGTATGATCTCTCATCATAGAGTCGGCGGCATAAAACATCGCTATAGATATCCGGCGGTATGAACCATCGCCATAGAGGTAGCGGAATGACCCGTCGCTATGTAATATCCGACGGCATGAACCATCGTCAACAGGATACCCGACGGCATGAACCATCGCTATGAATACCCGGCGGCATAAATCATCGCCCATAGAATAGCGGAATGAACCATCACTATATAGATACCCGGCGGCATGAATCATCGCCAATAGAATATCGGAATGAACCATCGCTATATAGATACCCGGCGGCATGAACCATTGCCAACAGAATAGCGGAATGAACCATCGCTATATAGATACCTGGCGTCATGAACCATCGCCAATAGAATAGCGGAATGAACCATCGCTATATAGATACCCGTTGGCATGAACCATCGCCAATAGAATAGCGGATCCCTAGTCTTGTTACGGTAGTGTATTTTAATGCACCTTGCTTCACATATAAGCGGCATAGAATAACCTCGCTTCAATGGACATAGGGTACTCCCACCCCTCGCCTCATATTGTAGCTGCAAATATTCTTTCCTCGCTTCATATGATAACCTCGCTTCATGTGACATGCGGTACTCCCACCCCTCGCTTCACATTTAGCGGTACAAAAATAAATAGCGGCAAGCATTTAAAATCATCACTCATCCATAACAACGACTCATGGGATATTCACCAAGCATTCCATCTATACCTGCATTACAATGCATATACCATATCCAATATACATCACCATGAGTGTATTTTAATGCACCTCGCTCAAATGCGACATGTGGCAACACCCTCGCTTCAACATTTGGCGGCAAAGTATTAAAATCATCACTCCAATATATATACAACCACAATGAGTGTATTTTAATGCACCTCGCTCAAATGCGACATGCGGCAACACCCTCGCTTCAACATTTGGCGGCAAAGCATTAAAATCATCACTCCATTGTGCACATTAACGCATAATCCATGATGTATATAAAACGCAGGTTACCGTTTCGTGTCTTTCAACCCTGGCATTAGCCCTTCGTGTCATAGTGTCCCTACAGGAACAATCTCAAACCATGAGAATATAATAATCCATATTCACAACAATATGATTATAACGAGTAAATGCATAAACTATGAGTACAAAGTACTTCTTGTATCCCAATGCATTTCAAAATGCTCCCTTTGGTTGTTCTTGTGCCACAACTCACAATCATAATCAACAGGTTATATTATGATTCCATAGATGTCATGACATATAATTGTTCCACTATGATCACATATCATAAATGCACATAGGCAAAATAGTTGTGTCACACAACACTAACTACTGTCATGCATAAATATGTGCTACCCATTCCTATCAGCATGTTCCAGTCCCTCAACAGCCCCAAAGAGCTAACCACTGCTCTGATACCACTAATGTAAGGACCCCCGTGCCCTTAACCCGTTATTAGTGTATTAATCCATGCCATTAGTGCATACAATCGTTCATGTAGGGAAAACCACTTGTCGTTATAGCCAATCATGCCAAATATAAAATTTCTTTACATTATTCCATATAATGTCTAGTTTCCCCTCAACCAAGTCTACATACATCATGCACCAATATAATACACTAACATGCTCTCAGTTCATTTAGCAATTCAATAAATAATTGCATGCTGCTCATAAATGAAGAGAGAAAGGCCCTTGCCTTTTTATACATACCATATACACATAATATTGCTCACATGCGAGCATCGAATAAGTCTATGTGTACCAAATGTATAAAACGTCGTGCTCATTACCGTCTCTGGTACTCCGATCTCTGGATTCACCTCAAATCCAAAGCTTGAGCTCAACTCCAAGCCATCGATGTACCTAATCAGCTGCCCCAACAGAGACAGCCCCAAACGGGGTGAGCATAACAATGTCCCAAATCCAACAATCATAATAATACAATTCATAATTTACAACAATGTAAATGCCATGAAATACAAAATGTACTCCCTGGATGGTATCATCCTCATCCGGGATTCTCTGTACTGTCCCTGTTCTCAAAACAACTGAAATCATCAAATTCCCAAATGCCAGTTAATCATTACATTGTTTAGCGAATCCATATGCTATATACCGATATCATAACCATAATATCAAATCATTAAACAATGATTACAATTATCACATTTATCTCATTTATGGTTCCATAGTTCTATCTCATTGATCGTTCTACAATAGCGGCATTTCATTCTCACGCATGCTCAACAACAGTGGCGTCATAACTGATGTTCGCTCAAAGGCGACAACATCCCAATCATTGCTCGCTCAAAAGCGACACCATATAATTCCCAATGTATATATGTCCATTCATAGTGATTACCATAAACCATGCAATTCAATATACATTTATTGCAATTATAGCGTACCATGCATTCACAATTGCAATTATAATAAAAGGGCTATGCTCGTACGTCATACGTACCTTATGATTCTGTAGTTTGAGTCCAACCTTGCCTGAGTCCCACAACCCGATGAGTTAAGTGCTAACATGCAATTAACTCCCAATTAAACATAGGCATGTAATCACGTGCCCAAGCACGTTCACAATTTCCAACCCTATCGTCTAACCATGACGATTACCAAAATAAAAGCCTCCAGGCTAAACATGCATAATACCCAAAATATTCCAATTACAAGTTTAAAAGATAGCCAAAAGAATCCAACCGAGAATTCCGTTTTTATTTAAACTTTGGCTCCAACCAATCCATTCTAAAAGTATAGCATTCCCATTGGAATGTAGACATTGCCCCGGAAACGGGCTACTCAAACTCCGATTCTAAAATCCCGACATTTTTCCAAAATTTCCAAAAAAAAAAAAACACATAATCTACGGGCGGCGATCGATCGCTTCATCTTAGGATATCGATAGCCTCGCAAATGGCTAGGGCGATCGATCGCCCCATTTCCAGGCGATCTGTCGCCTCTGGTGATTTTTGGCTACTGCCTCATGGCGATCGATCGCCTCTTTTGAGGCGGTCGATCGCCTCACTGTTCATCTTCCAGAAAATTTCGACAACGTCGCGGCGATCGATCGCCCTGCCCTAGGGATCGATCGCCTCGACCTGTAAAAGCCAAAAATGGCGTTTTTCTTGCAAAATTTTGCCCAACAACAATCCTCACACCCCTTACAACATTAAACCTCAAAATAAACACCATAAAATCTCCTCAAACCAACCAACCCAAAATTCTTTAAAATTCCAAAACTCAAACCCAACTCAATATACAACCAAACCACACAATACCACATTCAAATCGAAGACAATTACGAGGGGATGGATAATACCTTATTATCTTCAAGAAATCGGGCTCCTAGGATGAGCCTCCATCGATTTTGCTCATCAAAGGGAAAGGGGGAAGGGTTTGGGGGTTAGAGAGTGGCGTGAGGGAGAGGAGAGGGAGGAGAGATTCCGAAAAAATAATGGAATACCGAGTCCATTTGGTATATATAGCTTCAAAGCTCCAAAATACCGACTCCTCCACAAATACATCACGATTCATTAAATATCATCTGTTTTCAATAATTATCTCTCCAACTCAAATTCTATCGCCAGCCCCAGTACAAAGTACTCTGGACCCCAGATTCCACCAAGGACCAAATTCCAAGGTTATCACCACAACGAGAATACAGTCTCATCCCTTGGATTCAATGACTCCAAATACGGGATTTAAAATCCCTGGGAGTCCCAAAACCACAATTAATACACAATTGCTACAATTAAAATCCATTAAGGATTATCACCACACCGGGATTAACACCAATAATTCCATTGCCAGCCCCAGTACAAAGTACTCCGGACCCCAGATTCCACCAAGGACCAAATTCCAAGGTTATCACCACAACGAGAATACAGTATCATCCCTTGGATTCAATGACTCCAAATACGGGATTTAAAATCCCCGGGAGTCCCAAAACCACAATTAATACACAATTGCTACAATTAAAATCCATTAAGGATTATCACCACACCGGGATTAACACCAATAATTTCCGGACATCACAATTATCCCCCACTAATAAAATTTCGTCCTCAAAATTTGCACGGCGTACTCTACGTATTGTCGAAATTACAAAATCCAAACGGATTCACATCGTCGAATCATGAACGATATTCCAACCGCGAGGATGCCGACCTCGCACCAAAACCTGGAATGGGATAACCTCTCAAACCATTACAACCCCAACGGAACGTCAGCATATCCCAATGCCAACCATTTCAAAGCAGTCAGAACCATAACTGCTAACCAAACGAATTATTCGTGATTCCAAACTAGATATCGCCCCAATGATATCTCCAAGACATAGCCACCGATGTTAAACATACATTGATACCAAAGTGACCATTAGTACACAACAGTGTACCTGAACTACATATGGTTCCCAATTTCCAAATCCATCTCCAACAGGGGAGTAGTTGCACCACATTGCAACACGGATCGGACAACTCACGATCATCAATAGATACAAAACACATCTTCACAGATGTCTACATCCGAGTGTTCCAAGATCACATCTTGGTCCAAACACACTATCGAGACTCCACAAGGTCTCAAGCTCTCCAAAGGACATGCAATAACAATCGATTGCATTTCCGCCACACGTGTCAATCATGACACTAAACAAATCCGAATCCTGGCCATCCCTCGTTTATCCAGGGGTTCAACAATCCTAAACAAGGAAGCTATCGAATTAACCAGCAAGAATTACCATGGTCCCAAAACACGACAATCCCTCCTCAGGGGAAGTCAACTGGACCTCACGATTATTCCTCAGAATATATCGTGCCAACGAGATCACCAATTTCAGGGTGCCACAACTCACCGGAGATTCATTCATCAAAGCAAATAAATCCGACGTTCAACAAGGAACAAATAAAGTTGGCATTCGTATACACACACGGCATACATGCCCATGCACCAACACAACATGCATACTCAAAGCAATAGACTCGGGTATATCCAATCATACCCAAGTCCCAAAACCAATTGTCAAACCTTGATTATTCTCACCCCACGGAGAATGATGGTTGACAAACAAAAACCAAAGGGTGTGATTTCAACATCAACACCACACGAACCAAAACAACGAAACTCCCAAAAGATTCAACCGATAGGTATAACAATACTGCCTTCCTCACAAGGAAAATGTCATGAACTCATGACCCTCCAACTTCGAACTGCCGTTCGGAAAACCTGGATATATTTATATCAAGACATATCCCAAAACCAACAAAAGATGACTGATTCAGAATAGTGCATCCCTGCAACTATTACCAATCTGAAACATGTATACTCCATGTATACTCATCCTAAAGATGCTCTGTACTAATATCATAGTACTCCAAAAAACTGAGCATTTCCCCAGAGATGTCTCCTCGAACGTCTCACCGGAAGTACGAAGCCATCACATAGTCCAACACTAGTAGGGCTTACCCCGGTTGATTCACAATCAACCCTCAACCAATACCAGCTGTCTCTATGACAGCACAATCCAAATCTCTCCAAGAGATAGAATCAATATAGTAGTGTCACCTCACTAACTATATCTCACAAACCATGGTGTCTCCCATTGCATGCCATATGCAAGGATGCTCAACCAGAGCTAACAACGACTTGTTGACACTCACGTTGGTATTCCCAACCAAATTGAGCTGTCCCAAAACAAGTCCCTCGAAACATTTGACGTATAAACGTCTCCGTGAGGCACTCTCTGCCTCAATCTTCATGCCACAAGGGGACTACAAAAGTCTGCCATACCCCTCATCATATCACCATACGATTCACCCAGCCCGAATCCAACGAGCAGTATAATGGCTATCACAATCATGCCAAAGCACTACAACAATACCTGGCTAGCGGTTCGCTGGCTCCATAGGCTTATACCAACCTATCAACGCGACACACGTCCCATCCCGGTATACCATACCATACAAACCATTAGAGTTGTGGGTCATCACCCAATATCTCTAAAAATACTAAAGCATACATTACGGTGCCCGTGCTTAACCACAAAACGATCCTAATTCCATAGGATTCATCCCACTCTCAGGGGTGGGTGTGATCATGTCTACCACATGTCACCTCGGCACAAGCAAGTAGTTCCCTCAACAACTACTCCTGTTACCAGTTACTTGGCCATAGTCATTCCAATGAGTATACCCAAATGTACCACTACTCGTAAAATATTTACCTCAAACATGTGCTGCGGTACACTTCCTGTACGGCGCACCCAATAATTCATCGAGCAACCTGCTCGATAATGGTCTCGTCAACTAGTGACCCAGACACTATCATGTGCTCGCCAACAGCACTCAAATCATACAATTAAATACATAAATGTATAAATCATCGAAACGACGCTACGCGTCTACATAAACATCCACTATGTCGTCGTCATCCTGTGACGGTACCTGTCAACATATGACATTCAAAATAACATCGTCAACTCGTGACGGTATATGTCGATACACGACATCCATAGTCTCATCGTCAAAAACATGACGGCATAAGTAAAACAATGCATGATATCCACAATAACGCTGAATAAACAGTAACGTGCCATACCTCATCGCTAACAAGATAGCAGCATACCTATCTCCGTCGCCCAACAGCGGTACACAAGCAGCACTCATCGCTCGTAGGCGGCATAATCCAGTGCTACGCACATAGCGGTATAACCCATCGCTATAGAATCAGCGGTATGATCTCTCATCATAGAGTCGGCGGCATAAAACATCGCTATAGATATCCGGCGGTATGAACCATCGCCATAGAGGTAGCGAAATGACCCATCGCTATGTAATATCCGGCGGCATGAACCATCGTCAACAGGATACCCGGCGGCATGAACCATCGCCAATAAAATACACGGAGGCATGAACCATCGCCAACAGAATAGCGGAATGAACCATCGCTATGAATACCCGGCGGCATAAATCATCGCCCATAGAATAGCGGAATGAACCATCGCCACATAGATACCCGGTGGCATGAATCATCACCAATAGAATAGTGGAATGAACCATCGCTATATAGATACCCAGCGGCATGAACCATCGCCAACAGAATAGCGGAATGAACCATCGCTATATAGATACCCGGCGGCATGAACCATCGCCAATAGAATAGCGGAATGAACCATCGCTATATAGATACCCGGCGGCATGAATCATCACCAATAGAATAGCGGAATGAACCATCGCTTTATAGATACCCGGCGGCATGAACCATCGCCAATAGAATAGCGGATCCCTAGTCTTGTTACGGTAGTGTATTTTAATGCACCTCGCTTCACATATAAGCGGCATAGAATAACCTCGCTTCAATGGACATGCGGTACTCCCACCCCTCGCCTCACATTGTAGCGGCAAATATTCTTTCCTCGCTTCATATGATAACCTCGCTTCAATGTAACATGCGGTACTCCCACCCCTCGCTTCACATTTAGCGGCACAAAAATAAATAACGGCAAGCATTTAAAATCATCACTCATCCATAACAACGACTCATGGGATATTCACCAAGTATTCCATCTATACCTGCAATACAATGCATATACCATATCCAATATAAATCATCATGAGTGTATTTTAATGCACCTCGCTCAAATGCGACATGCGGCAACACCCTCGCTTCAACATTTGGCGGCAAAGCATTAAAATCATCACTCCAATATATATACAACCACAATGAGTGTATTTTATGCACCTCGCTCAAATGCGACATGCGGCAACACCCTCGCTTCAATATTTGGCGGCAAAGCATTAAAATCATCACTCCATTGTGCACATTAACGCATAATCCATGATGTATATAAAACTCAGGTTACCGTTTCGTGTCTTTCAACCCTGGCATTAGCCCTTCGTGTCATAGTGTCCCTACATGAACAATCTCAAACCATGAGCATATAATAATCCATATTCACCACAATATGATTATAACGAGTAAATGCATAAACTATGAGTACAAAGTACTTCATGTATCCCAATGCATTTCAAAATGCTCCCTTTGGTTGTTCCTGTGCCACAACTCACAATCATAATCAACAGGTTATATTATGATTCCATAGATGTCATGACATATAATTGTTCCACTATGATCACATATCATAAATGCACATAGGCAAAATAGTTGTGTCACACAACACTAACTACTGTCATGCATAAATATGTGCTACCCATTCCTATCAGCATGTTCCAGGCCCTCAACATCCCCAAAGAGCTAACCACTGCTCTGATACCACTAATGTAAGGACCCCCGTGCCCTTAACCCTTTATTAGTGTATTAATCCATGCCATTAGTGCATACAATCGTTCATGTAGGGAAAACCACTTGTCGTTATAGCCAATCATGCCACATATAAAATTTCTTTACATTATTCCATATAATGTCTAGTTTCCCCTCAACCAAGTCTACATACATCATGCATCAATATAATACACTAACATGCTTTCAGTTCATTTAGCAATTCAATAAATAATTGCATGCTGCTCATAAATGAAGAGAGAAAGGCCCTTGCCTTTTTATACATACCATATACAAATATTGCTCACATGCGAGCATCGAATAAGTGTATGTGTACCAAATGTATAAAACGTTGTGCTCATTACCGTCTCTGGTACTCCGATCTCTGGATTCACCTCAAATCCAAAGCTTGAGCTCAACTCCAAGCCATCGATGTACCTAATCAGCTGCCCCAACAGAGACAGCCCCCACACGGGGTGAGCATAACAATGTCCCAAATCCAGCAATCATAATAATACAATTCATAATTTACAACAATGTAAATGCCATGAAATAGAAAATGTACTCCCTGGATGGTATCATCCTCATTCGGGATTCTCTGTACTATCCCTGTTCTCAAAACAACTGAAATCATCAAATTCCCAAATGCCAATTAATCATTACATTGATTAACGAATCCATATGCTATATACCGATATCATAACCATAATATCAAATCATTAAACAATGATTACAATTATCCAATTTATCTCATTTATGGTTCCATACTTCTATCTCATTGCTCGTTCTACAATAGCGGCATTTCATTCTCACGCATGCTCAACAGCAGTGGCGTCATAACTGATGTTCGCTCAAAGGCGACAACATCCCAATCATTGCTCGCTCAAAAGCGGCACCATATAATTCCCAATGTATATATGTCCATTCAGAGTGATTACCATAAACCATGCAATTCAATATACATTTATTGCAATTATAGCGTACCATGCATTCACAATTGCAATTATAATAAAAGGGCTATGCTCGTACGTCATACGTACCTTATGATTCTGTAGTTTGAATCCAACCTTGCCTGAGTCCCACGACCCGATGAGTTAAGTGCTAACATGCAATTAACTCCCAATTAAGGCATGCAATCACGTGCCCAAGCACGTTCACAATTTCCAACCCTGTCGTCTAACCATGACGATTACCAAAATAAAAGCCCCCCGGCTAAACATGCATAATACCCAAAATATTCCAATTACAAGTTTAAAAGATAGCCAAAAGAATCCAACCGATAATTCCTTTTTTTATTTAAACTTTGGCTCCAACCAATCCATTCTAAAAGTATAGCATTCCCATTGGAATGTAGACATTGCCCCAGAAACGGGCTACTCAAACTCCGATTCTAAAATCCCGATATTTTTCCAAAATTTCCAAAAAAAAAAAAAACACATAACTACGGGCGGCGATCGATCGCTTCATCTTAGGCAATCGATCGCCTCGCAAATGGCTTGGGCGATCGATCGCCCCATTTCCAGGCGATCGGTCGCCTCTGGTGATTTTTGGCTACTGCCTCATGGCGATCGATCGCCTCTTTTGAGGCTGTCGATCGCCTCACTGTTCATCTTCCAGAAAATTTCGACAACGTCGCGGCGATCGATCGCCCTGCCCTACGGATCGATCGCCTCGACCTGTAAAAGCCAAAAATGGCGTTTTTCTTGCAAAATTTTGCCCAACAACAATCCTCACACCCCTTACAACATTAAACCTAAAAAAAACACCATAAAAACTCCTCAAACCAACCAACCCAAAATTCTTTAAAATTCCAAATCTCAAACCCAACTCAATATACAACCAAACCACACAATACCACATTCAAATCGAAGACAATTACGAGGGGATGGATAATACCTTATTATCTTCGAGAAATCGGGCTCCTAGGATGAGCCTCCATCGATTTTGCTCATCAAAGAGAAATGGGGAAGGGTTTGGGGGTTAGAGAGTGGCGTGAGGGAGAGGAGAGGGATGAGAGATTCCGAAAAAATGACGGAATACCGAGTCCATTTTGTATATATAGCTCCAAAGCTCCAAAATACAGACTCCTCCACAAATACATCACGATTCATTAAATATCATCTGTTTTCAATAATTATCTCTCCAACTCAAATTCTATCGCCAGCCCCAGTACAAAGTACTCTGGACCCCAGATTCCACCAAGGACCAAATTCCAAGGTTATCACCACAACGAGAATACAGTCTCATCCCTTGGATTCAATGACTCCAAATACGGGATTTAAAATCCCTGGGAGTCCCAAAACCACAATTAATACACAATTGCTACAATTAAAATCCATTAAGGATTATCACCACACCGGGATTAACACCAATAATTTCTGAACATCACAATAACGCCGCACTGTCTTCTTGATTTCTCTAAGATATTGGGATATCTTAGAAGAATCTGGTTCGATTTCTTGAAAGGTTGGTTCTCCCATCCTAATCTTCTGGTCCAGACCCTGTTGGATTATTGGTGACTGGAACCACTTCTTCATATTCAGGATGATCGTCTTCCTGAAGTTCGGCTAACTCGAACTGTAGTTTGAGGTTCACTTGATGGACTTTTAGCCATTCTTTCGAGCTTCTTGTAATGGTTTATGCCGGGTGTGCATAATAATGTTCCTTGTAATAGTTTCCACTTATGGTTGAAGCGTTAAACTTCTGACATATGCTTCTGATTTAGTGCTTCCAATTTTTGGAAGTAACACCTGTAAGAATGACGCTTCGAACATTCGTTTGGGTCCATAATTTCTTGAATCTTCTCCTCCGTATATAGTACAAATTAATATTCAAGATATTATTATAATATTTTCAGAATAAATATAGGCTCTGATACCATTTTACGAAGACAGATCGCGAAGGAATGTTATTAGAAAAAATGGTAAAACTTTAGGTGAGATTTGAAAAGTGTTTAAAATTCTAAGGGTATCATGCAATTATTCCATTTTAACTTTATAACGGTAAATTTGTTAAGTGTTGTGGGGTAGGGAGTTAGGATGAAGATGAAAGTATGGTTGGAGAGTTAGAATATAGAATAATGGATAATGAGAGTTAAGTTAAAAAAAGTTTATGTTTAGAGATTTTAGATAAGTTTACCCAAGTGCTAACGACTGATGACATTAAACAGTTTAATGGAAGAATTTTTAAATAAATAAAATATGATTTTTTTGGTAAATAAATAAAATATGATTAACGTTACATTGGCATCACTAATAACATATTTTAATGAGGATCGAAAAGCAATCATTAGTCTATCACAAGTGTCGTGTGTTGCTTGAATGATGCCAAATGCATGTTTTGTCAACTTCGGATGGTCACTTTCGTATAGATAGATTTATAGATAGAAGCCAACTATAGCCGACAAGTACATTTTACTATTTTTAGTTTACAAGATGTTATATCATTTTTTCCAATTTAAATAAATATAATGATACCTCTAAAATAATAGTTCGATATTTTTAATATATTTTGTCACATCATCTTATTTTTCAGATCAACTTAAGAATGAATAAATATCTAGATTTTTGAGACACATCATGTAAAAAATGTAAATTATTGAATATAATTATTTCTTCACATCTTACTCTCTTATTATCCGAGCTCTCATGATAGTTCTCTTTTTTTCCTTTTCCATCCTCTTCTCATTAAAGTATCGGATGAATCACGCTGGGAGAAATCCCAACGCCCTAATCGATTGTTTGCGTTTTTCAGTTAGTGTGATACATTTTTTTCTATATGAGATGGGTTGGTTAGTTATTTTTTTAACATATAAAATGTATATTTTTACAAAAGTTATAGAGTATATTTAACCTATTATCTGACAAGTAGACGAATATTTGGGTAGAACGATTTGATTTGAGATTATATATGTAAAATACATCACCACTACTACTAAAATAGAATAAATTGTTAATCAAAATTATCCAAGAAACTAAAATTGTTTTCAAATGTATGAATTTAAATAATTCAACCTAAAAAAATATTTTAAAAAACAAAACTCTCCCCTTGTTATTATTATTATTATGTTTTGACATTATCAATGTAACATAAACATTTAATTTTGATTAAATTAGCTAAAAAATTGTATTAATTGTCTCTGCATTTGATATCCAGTCTAAACATATATATTTAAGTTGGATAATTTTATTTTTAGTCTTATAATAGTGGAAGCACAATATTTTAATTACTTACGTATATGACCATCAAACTTAATATTACGCTGATGATTATCACAATTAGAAACTACTCGATCTATATATATATATATATATATATATATATATATATATATATATATATATATATTGATGTCATATGACATATTGGCTTCCTCGGGTTGGCTTCCTCGGGTAAAATCCCCCAAGAACCGAACAAGTCATTTACCGAACAGGATGACACCGAACAGATCAGCACCGAGCAGGGTTTTACCGAGCAGCTGCAAAACCCTCCTCGATTTTCTGGTCAAAGATTAGCGGAAGACCCGAGGATAACCAACAAATCAACCGGCGTGTATAAACGTGCAGTAATGGGGCGCGGATTTCTCGGACACGTTTGGCTCTAGTTAATCAACGATCAGAGGACATCGTGTTCCAGATCTCTCGCGAATCAATCACTGGGAACAGCCCTATAAATACCCACGGATGGTCTTGAAAATTTTCTAAGCAAAATGACTCCGAGGAGAGCATATTCACTTCTGTTCGGTCATTTTTATTATTTTTCTGGGATATTTTTATAAGTCATTCGACGATTGTAAATTGTGTCCTGGGAGTCCTGTAATCAACAAAAAGTGTGATAGTAAATTTTATACTGGACTAGGTCCGGTGGTTTTTCTCTCAATTCGACGGTTTCCACGTAAAAATCTTGGTGTGTTCTTCTTTATTTTTCGTTAACACATCATTCTACCTAATACCTAAAAATATCGGTTCACATCATATATATATATATATACATATATATATATATATATATATATATTTTAATAAACAAATTCCTTTTGGATAAGTTTGGAGAGTGTCACTTTAAAATTAAGGATATCATATTAATTCTTTCTTAGAGGTGCCTTTCGTCTGTGGAGACATACACTTTACGTTTACGCTTCCATATGTCCCCAAAAAAAATGTTTCTATAAATCTCTCTTTTTAACTAACACTCTTCTGATAAAATTTATTTACACGGTCAAGGAGGCTCCAATTTCTCACCCATCGTAATCTTAAAATCCAACAAATTGGCCCAAGTCCAGTGGCATATTGTACCTATATTTGGAGAATGTCTCGTGTTCGAGATCCCTCCCACATAATAATTTGTTTCTAAAGAAATTTGCTGCACTCCCACATAATAATTTGTTTCTAAAGAAATTTGCTGCACACATATCACTTAATATTGCCTCAATTATTTAAGTTAAGCACACCTTAAATTTATTAATAAGTTTGTAGATATTTATTTAATGTAATTGAAGAATTATTGTAGATAAAATAATAATAAATATTTAGATATAATTTTTAAAAAAAATAAGTTTCGAAGCATGGAAAGAGGGCATCTCTTGTCAATGGTAATTAAGGAAACAAAAGACTTTTAGCTAAAGGGGGAAATTTAAAGTTTTCGTAAGGTGAATTTAGTTGTAAATATAATTTTACGTAGATTTAATTGAAAAATATTTTGAAAAGTAGCATATATAGGCAAAATTTCCTCATTTAAATCCAATCACTGGGCCATGGCATGTACCTATATTCGTAGGATGTCTCATGTTTGAGACTCATCCCTTATAATAGTTTACTTGGAAAATTTGGACCGGTACGAAAAGGTAAAAGTTTTTTCGATTCATACCATCAAATTATTTTGATTTCAACTAGATCCATTTTAGATCAAAATGACCAAAATAACCCTAATCGGGTTGTCATAAAAAATGGAGTTTTTCCTATGATTTGTATAAAAGCTTTCCCTTCTTTCCTCTTCACCTTCGTCTCTTCTAGGGATGGCAATGGGACAGGTCCAAACCCGAACCAATATTGAACCCACCCCGCCGGGGTAGGTCTGGACCCGCTTCAACCGGGTTTGGAAGCGGGGCGGGGCGGGTCCTGGGATTGGCCGAACCCGCCCCGAACCCGCCGCGCTATACATTTTTAATTTTTTTAGAAAAAAAATATGATATTGATTATACATTTTACTTCTTTGATTGAACAATAAAGTGTCATTATTTAATTTTATATCAAAATTCATGTGTTCATGTTAAAGAAGTTGGATATTTTGAAGGAAATAAGAGCAAATTAATAAATATTTAGTAGTTTAAAGATAGTTTTACAATGCTTATTATAAATATTTACTAGAGAAAAATGAAATTTAATCACAAAACACAACTTTTGTGTTTCAAAATTGATTTCTAGCTAAATTTTTTTTTTTAAAAATAAAAAATAAAAAAAACTGGAACCGGGGCGGGGCGGGTAAACCCGCTGGGTTCTCGGGTCTAAGGGGGGCGGGGCGGGTCCGGGTTTTATGTGTAGCAGGGCGGGTCCTGGGATTGCCCAAACCCGTCCCATACCCGACCCGTTGTCATTCCTAGTTTCAGAACCTTTATATTGTTTGGTCCATAAATCATCGCTTAGTATTATGCATGTAATTTACGTATACTATCAAACTCATGCGGTGCATGTATATTATATTTACATGCATCATATGTGTCACATACAACGTTAGAGATGTCAAACGGAGCGGACGACACGAGGCACAGCACGGGCACGGCACGACGCGGAGCGGCACGGCACGGCACGTTTTGCTACAGTGCCAGCACGGCACGGCCCATAGGCCACGGGCCTATGGGCCGTGCCGGGCCAGCCAAATAAGGAGATGGGCCGTGCCAGGCACGTCCCGTCTCGTTAAAGGGCCGTGCCGGGCGGCACGGATTCGGCACGGCCCGTTTGACATCTATATACAACGTTATGTCTAGCGGTGCATGCAATTTATATACATCGCTATTTATTTCATTAATCTATACAATATCTGTCTCATTTACCTTCTCCATCAGTTACACCTCTCCTCAACCTCTCTCACCCCTCCTCCGCCACCTACTCACCTCCACCTCATCTCTCCTCCAAGTTCTTTTAATGCAATAACTTTAAAAAAAATTGTTTAAAAAAGCACATAATTATTATTCCCACCTTAATATTATTCGTGGCAAACATTTAAGTATTGTACATGGCTAAATTATCAGATTCAGTTCAGAATCATTGGTAAATCAAGTCTGAAGTGCAGCGATTTCAATCCCTTTATTTATGCAAGCAACTAGTGCTTCGAATTCGCTGAAAAGCCTGCAGGAGGAAATGGGTGAAAGCCCGGCATAACAAAGGGTTACGATAAAGGTGACGGTTGTGGATGTGGTGGCCTTGCGACAGAAACTGCCAAACGAGCTGCAAGTTTCACTCCATGTTATGGATACGTCGCCTTTGTACGCTAAGTACCACTTCAGTAGACACGGCTCCCGCCGCAAGGATGATGTAATTGGGCAGCTGGTCGTGGAGAAAGAAAGCCCACGCCATAGACATGTTGGACGGCAAAGAGACCGTTGCTGCAATTACCGACGGAAAATGGACTTATTAAAGAAGTTTTAATGTTTATTTAGTTGAGAAGAAGATTTTTGGGAGATTTAATTGAAATATAGTGGTATCTTCATCTAATTTTCTCTAATTTATTTTTTTTAAAAATCTTAAAATTCAAAAGTATATTTTATTTCATATTATATGTACCAGACGACAATTATATATTAATTATATTTTACTTATTCGCATTTTGAAATTTGTAATCTCATTTAAAGTAAAAGATAAAATATATAACTAAATCTGTGAATCATCATTGAATAATCTACTAGACTTTATGAGGAAGAATAACCGGCGCGCCGGCTTGATAATTCAAAGTCAAGCTAAGAAGCAATCAAAGCTTGGTATCAAAATTTCCAAAGATTCTTCAAATTTGGATTTAGACTCAGTTTTGTGATTATCATTCTCAGTTTGTAGAGGTCATGACTTAATCCCTTTTTTATATAATAAATTGTCTCGTGCGATCGTTATCTTGTAAAAGGAAAAATAAATCTATTTACCCTTCGTCGGGTGGCCGAATTGGTGGAATAGGTGAGCGCGGAGACTTTTGGTCATGACGATTCCAACATCCAACATTTTCTCGATCGAGCATATCACATCGGGTTTGCGTAATATGTTTTATCTGGCTGCATGATTTGAGACTATTACGTCAGCCCACGACTTAATGGAAGTTGAAATGTTCAACCGGTTTTCTAGTTTTAACTTAGATTCCATGCAGGTCATTACTCGTTTAGTTAAATATATATATGTCATAACGAGGAAAGTGTCTTAGGCTGTACAATCTGGTTTCTGAGCAGTGTAACTTTTGTTTTAATTCAATTTTAATTTAAAAATTGGCATACTATTATAGAGTAGATGTAATATAATAATTATAAAAATTTTAGGGCAGTAGATGATAATATTGACAATTAACAAATAAAAGAATTGGACAAAAGATTAATTAATTATATAAATTGGCGTAGATCAGTATAATAGCGATACAATTTGCAAACTTATATGATAAAAAAAAAAAAAAACTAAGTTTTATAATTTCCTTCTATCAAATTTTTACTTAAGACATCGCCAAATATGTTTACAAAAATCCATATGAATTTATTCAGTAACAGACATCTATGATAATATTAAAATGTTTATTGCTATTTTTTTTTCAAAAAAATTAATCATCTAAAATCTCACTTTCAATACATTTAATTACTTTTATTTATAAATATATCAAAAAAGTAATCATACCACTACGACAGTGTTCACAGATTTTGCTTATAATTCAAAAAGAATTATTTTTAAGTAAAAATATTGAGTGTTTGATATTAAAATATAAATAAACAGCTAAATGAACTTCAATTTTATTAAAAAGAATGTGTTTTGAATTGCTTAAATGCAACACACTATTCTGTTGCTTTTGTTTAAAGTTATAAAAAATTGTTTTTAAACAAAAGCATTAAGTGTTTGTTATTAAAATAAATGATTATGGGCATAGAACCCCTATGATGTTCAAGATAGACAGTAGGTAATTTGTACATAGTTCACGTAATTTGTGTGACACACACATTCTTATGTGTCTGAATTTTGAAATTAAATATCAATTGTACATTTCAGTGGTAAAATGCACCTAAAAATAACACATGTGAGTAAAATACAACCTAAAAAATAGATGGTCTAAATAATAATATATAGGGTAATCTACACATAAATAATAATATATAGGGTAATCTATACCTAAAATTAGAAAGTCAATTTGACAAATTTTTATCATGTGGCAATTTACCCCTTTTGACTTCGGTCAGATGTAACTTACCACCTGTTTTTCCAATCACGTGCAGCACACCCCATTGTGGTTTGCGGTTATTTTTGTTCCGACAGCCAAATAATTTTAAAAATTGTGGAGGATGGTAGCTATATTTAGGGATGTCCACGGGGCGGGTTCAGGGTGAGTTTGATCAAACCGAGACCCACCTCGCTAACATAAAAAGCCAGATTAGCCCCGCCTCGCGGACACGATGGGTTTAACCCACCCCTGCCCAGAAACCAGTTTTTTTTAAAAAAATATTTAACTAGAATTCAATATTGAAGCACAAAAATTGAGTTTTGTAATTGGATTTCATGTTTTTATCTAGTAAAAAATTATAATTAGTTTTGTAACTATCTTTAAGCTACAAATCTTTATTAATATGCTCTCATTCCATTCAAAATGTCAATATATAAGTTTTGATATAAAATTAAACAATGGCATTTTATTATTCAACAAAAGAAATGAAATGAATATTAAATATTAAATTTTAAAAAAAAATTAATATATGTATAGCAGGGCAGATCCGCGGTGGGTTTGGCAAAAACCGGGACCCGCCACGCCCCGCTTCAAAACCCTGTTGACGTGGGTCTCAACCCGCCCCGGCAGGGAGGGTTTAATACTGGTCATGGTCTAGACCCGCCCCATTGTCATCCCTAGCTATATTTTACATATTGTAGGAGGATAAAGTGACTACAAACCGCAGAGGTAACATGCATATTAGTGATACCACATATGGTAAATTGATACTACCTCTAGAATAAAAAACAGCTTGAATTTCAATTTATTATAATATTGTCACAGTTCAACTTAAAAGTAGCCAGAAACATCTTATGATTTGCTTATCTACTTTTGCTTTTACCTTTTTAGAGAAACAATAAATAGAAGCAAAGAAAATCAAACATTGAAAATGTTCTGTTTTCTGAAAAGGGAAATACTTTTCGAACAATCCAAAACAACTCTCGAGTTAACCCTCAACTTAAAACCGCTAGAAGCATCTGATAATTTGCTTATCTATTTCTGGTGGTTAACTATTTTCTTGTAGAAAAACAATAGTATAAACGAGAAAATCAAAACCAAAAACATATTTTTTTGCTAAAAAATAGATTTTTAAAAAAGATTTACGAACACTACCTGTCTCACAAGGCTCACACATGTAATCATCATATATGTATATTATATTTCGCTTGTTACACCATAGGTGTGAAGACCCAAATCTTCAAACAAAAATCATGGAATTGATGAATGATGATACAACTAAATCAAGGGTGGAGGCAGTATACCGAATTAATTGGAGGGCAAACTTTACGGGATAAGATGTGATGACTCATTGAATTGATATACTCAAGTGCATTGTTCCATATCATGTTAGTTATTAATGACCTTGTCCAAATCTCGTCAGTAGTCATTCAATAACATTACTCAAGCATGACACTAAATGACAAAAGCATAAGAATATCCATTAATTCCCCAACATTAAATACACATCATATCATACCAAATGAGGCTTTATTCTACCAAGAAACATCATTTTCAAAATTTACACACTCACACACCCAGCAATTCGAAAACATCAAAGCAAGGGATAACGAAGTTCGCACTGTTTTTCGCAACCGAAATCAGTTCAAACATGTTTCGAATCTTTGACAATTGTAAGTGAGTGTTTGTCTAAACTCTTTCTTTTGTTTTGCAAGGGATAACGAAGTTCGCACTGTTTTTTGCAACTAAAATCAGTTCAATCAAGCTTCGAATCTTTGACAATTGTAAGCGAGTTTTTGTCTAAAATCGTTCTTTCGTTTTGAAATCGTAAGTATGTATTAAAAATTCAGTTGAACATGAAAGTATGTTTAAGCTTGTATTCTGAAGATCTTTGAGATATGAACGTTAAGAGCTATACGGGGCAAAGTGCAACGTGTATAGCGGCCCACCTCTTGAATCGACGGGGCAAAGCACATGATGGGGTCACCTCTTGAACCTGCCGACAAAGTGTCACATGCATGTGAGCCACCTCTTGAATCTATATGAGCCAATATGTGGTTATCTGTATGTGATGTGTTTCTCATAAGGCTCTAGTGTGAGCAACTATGAGTATATGTGTCAATTTTTATGTCATTGTATAAAGACATGTTTTAAACGTAAGACATATATCGAAGAAGAAAAAATATACTAATTTTGGGGATGATGTTTATATAGATGATGATGTTAAAAAAAATATGCTATAACGCTTTGAAATTATTATAAGTTTTTGCTGACGTATTTAACCAGTTTTGTAAGTTTTAAATGTTAACTTATAAGAAATTTATGTTATACAATAAATAGATTAAATTTAGTTGAATTCTTATACTAGAAGACTCGTAAAATTTCAATTTAATTTTTGGATCAATATCGAATCATAGGCTCTGGTAAGGCCCCGATCTAAGTACAAAAAAGACAAAATTAACAAGCACAACCAACCTAGATCTCAACACACTGCGTGTACGGTATAGATGAATCCACTTCGCCAATTTTTCATTCTCTTTGATGTCAAATGCTACCCGCCTACTTTATAATTATTGGTCCACGGTTCCTGCTCAATGGGCCCCACCTTCCCATTATCATATTTTCCTTTATTATCTATACCCTCTATTTGGCAAAAAGCCCAAACAAACTGAAGCAGGACAATGAAAGAGAAGATCTCGAACATTGTTTCTGTTTTTCTGGTAAGAATAACAACGTATCTTTCTTGCGTTATCCTGTCACTGTGCTGTACATTGGAATTTATTTTGTATTTGTTTTTTAATTATTTAAGACAAATTATAGTCAATGATTAGAGCTTGTGCTTAGCTTTTCGATTTGTTTTGGCTTTTTTTTTGGGTAACTATTTTGGGAACCAGCTTTTGGTTTGGTAATTTTTATGATGATGCATGCGGGCTTATCAATGTTTGCATTCTAATTTTGGATTCCTTTTCTTTTGGAGAATCTCTCTTGGGATTCTTGGAAGTAAGTTGCTTTTTATATAAAAACTTTGTTTTGCATGAGATTTATATGGAGATTGTGTACTTCACTTCTTGCTGTGAAATGAATAGTGGTTAAGATTGAAGTTTGTTGGTAAAATATAATGGACGATTGACTGTAATTTGGGTTTTGTGGCTGGAGATTAGTTGAAGGTTTTTAGGCTCAGTAAATTTTTTCCATAAGTTTTAAATGCATAATTGTTCTAACCATAGTTCTGCACAAATATTCACCTTTTTACACATTTTTTGGTGTTTATGCAGAGAGGTTGTCAGTTTAGAAAGGGTCTGAATTTGCTGATTGCATACAACGAAGGTGTTTGGATTTGCCTTGCATGTAGATATATATAAGTTCTGGCTTGAAATGGGCAGTAATTTAAATTTCAAAAATTTTGAACATGACATGCCGATGGAGGGAGACGGTGGCGGAGGATTTAGTTTTTCATTAACACGACAGCCCTCGGTCTATTCGTTAACTTTTGATGAGTTCCAAAGTGCTGTTGGAGTAACTGGTAAGGACTTTGGGTCAATGAACATGGATGAGTTACTAAAGAACATTTGGAGTGCTGAGGAAAATCAGAACATTGGATCCACTAGTGGTCTTAATACCGGTGGCCAAGAAATGGGCGGTTCTTTGCATAGGCAGGGATCGTTAATTCTCCCTCGAACCCTGAGCTTAATGACGGTTGATGAGGTTTGGAGGGATATGTCGAAAGAATATATCGGGGGAACGGACCTGAACGGTGGCATCGGGGGTTTTAGTATGTCTCAGAGGCAGCAGACTCTCGGGCAGATGACACTAGAGGAATTCTTCACGAGGGCTGGGGCTGTGAGGGAAGATAACGGTTCACGATTGAATGGGAATTCGAATATTGTTGTGTCGCTTAATGATTTGACACCACCCCTTTCGAGTAATTTGGAATTCGGGTTTGGGTATCAGCAGGCTAATCCGAATGGAGGGTTGATAAGTGGCGATGGGATTGGTGAAAATGGTATTCAGATAGCTACTCAATCTGGTAACTTACCATTGAGTGTAAACGGTGTAATATCTCCTGCATATGAGCTGGGGAATCAGCAGCTACATCCGAGGCAACCTGCCTTGGCATATGCTGCTCCAATGGTGGTTCCGAGCAATGGTCAGTTGAGTAGTACGGGAATCGGGGGTGGAATTATTGGGATAACAGATCCATCAATGAATAGTACTATTGTACAAAATCCAACATTACTGGGTGGAGGATTGGGGATACTCGGTTTAGGAGCTAACAGTGTTACCATTCAGACAGGACCTACAGCAGTTTCAGCAGATGGGCTCACAAAGGGTAATGGTGATGCCTCTTCTGCTTCACCAGTCCCGTATGTGTTTAATGGTGGTTTACGAGGTAGAAAAGTAGCTGCTGTGGAGAAGATCGTCGAAAGGAGACACAGGAGAATGATTAAGAACAGGGAGTCAGCTGCTAGATCACGGGCTCGTAAGCAGGTAAACATTGTATGGTTTTATTGGAAATAAAATTAATTTGGCCTACGACTGAATTTTTTGTTTAATCGAATGCATTTTTTTTTATCATGGAAGGCATACACTATGGAGTTGGAAGCAGAAGTTGCTAAACTTAAGGAGGAAAACCAAGAATTGCAGAAGAAACAGGTACTTGTTTAGCACTTTCTTTCCTTTTGCATATACAAATTATGTTCCTTTTTGTATCTTAACACCCTTTTTCTCCTGGACTTGTTATCTTCAGGAAGACATGATTGAAATTCAGAAGAATCAGGTACTACATATCCATATTCCTGATCCTGATAGCTAGAGAAGTACTAATACCCGCCTACAAAAACATCCAATGTAAGTAGTCTCACGATTCGATTTCGATGTCATAGGCCTTGGAGATGGTGAAGCACCAGAAGAACGGCGCAAAGAGGCGATGCTTGAGAAGGACATCTACCGGTCCATGGTAATCGATACCACCGTATTGTAAATCAAGAACATAGCTCGATGTAAATAGTTTATAGAGACATGCCATTGCTGCAGATCAGAAGAAACCAGGCCGAATGTTCCTTCACACGAATCTTTCTAATTCGGACATAGCTACAACCTTACTAACACATGTTGCTCTCACTCTGTATCTTCAGATACCAATGGTAGACTTCTTCAGTAAACTTTTGTGGATAGCGTATAATTTCAGTTTCAAAGTATCATACTCTCCCTGTTATATATGGTTTATTTATCATGTTATTTCCTATGTTGACAGCTTATCACAATCTTTATGAAGAATATGTCCTCGGTGTTTTTACTTTCTGTAACAACTGTATGGCTTCCTTTGTAAAATCACAAGAAAATTAGCTAATTAGAAACTGATTCTCACCTTTCTTCACAAAGGGTAAGGACAAGTTATGAAACGACCGGTGCCTGCAACAAACCTTCTTCAGCAAAGGTTAAAGGTTTTAGCACGGAAACACTGTGGTTTTGAGATAATATGTAGTTTACCTACCCTATGTGGTTTGAAATTAGGTGCAAAACATCCCCTTTCGTGTATGATTTGTATTACACGTGCAATATCTTGATCCCGAGCTCTGAAATTATTTGTTCAAAGGTTAATTATACCATTTGAGACGTAAATTGTCCCGAAATAATAATGGATAATTTGCCTATTTTGAATAGAATAAAGGGTAATTAATATAAGGGGTAAATTGCATATAAAATTAGAGAAAATTGACCGAATTTTATCATGTGTCAATTTACCCATATGGTTTCGTTCAGGTGCAACTTATCACCCTATGCTTTGAAAATAGGCAGAACACCCTATGTGTTTATGAGTATATGCAAAACACTCACTCCTAAACGATGGTATTTTTGTCATCACATGCCAAAAATTCTGAAAAATGTGGAGAGACGGTGAGCTATATTTACAAATCACATAAGGGTAAATTATATATCTTCAAACCACGATTGTAGGATTTACCAAAAGTTATAGTCTATGATGCACGAACATTCCTAAAAATATCTCGGTGCAGTGTCGGACATTTCTAGGACACCGACACTTGTCCCTAATTTTTTTAAAAAAATTTAATCGGACACTCGTGTAGAACACTTATCTAAAAATCAGACACCCATGTCGAACACGGTCGATGGGCGTGTCTGACACAGAAATGACACTTTTGGTAGTTAATTGTACAATTTAAAAAGTTTTGGCTAAAATGAAATTTAGACGTGTTGGTTAAACTTTATGTTAATTGAAGTAATATAAATTTGGTGTTAATACAAGTGATAAAATGATAATTTTAGTGGTATACATTGATTTTTATGCTTTTTGAATTTGGTAAGAATTTTTTGGGTGTTATCTTTTTTTTTGGGACGTGTTTGTTAAACTTTATGTTAATTGAAGTAATATGTATTTGGTGTTAGTATGAGTGATACTATGATTATTACAATAACATGCATTTATTTATATTCTTCTTGAATTTGGTTAGAATATTTTTTGGAAGCAGAATTTAAACAATTTGTATGTCATATCCTGAAATTTTTTGAAAATCCGGGTCGTCGTGTTCGTGTCGTGTCGGTGTCCATGTGTCAGTATCCGTGCATCATAGGCTATAGCTGATGGTAACTGTGCAACTAAAATATTTTAAACTGTACTGCAGCACCACGTTTCGATCGATCACATAACAAGGATAATTGTTGTACTCCAACAACCCCCTCCCAATAATTGCACTCCTCGCACTCATGAAAATCGAACAAGTGACATTGACTCTGATACCAATTGTATGATCAAGCTCTTGCCGCTTTACCAAAAACTATAGCTGATTGTAATAATGCAACTCAAATCTTTTAAACCGTACAGCAGCACAAATACCACGTTTCGATCGATCACACAACAATGACAATTATTATACCACAATACACAACATGAAGTGTTTATTAGCATAAATTACCACTAGCTCAAAACCTAACATCAAATTATATTATGATAATACATTTTTTATACTGAATACAGTAAGGTTGCGGTGGTAGATGTGATATGATAAATGATGAATATATAATTTGGTGGATAATGAGATGATAACTAATTTTAAGTGATATAATATATTGTGTTTGGTGCACCTGATTAGTATTATGTGGAAATTTAATAATGTGTTTGGTGTATTTCTTTCCTTTTAAAAAAATCCATTGCCGGTTGTGAACCGTTATGAGTGAGAAGACATTTCTGATGAATACCAAGAATGGGTTTAACCGATAACCCATCTCTCGCAAGCTAAGATGCAGAGGAGGAAGCTGAATTCCAATTATTTTCCATGAAGTGTTCGTGAAGGTTAAATTTAGTAACAAAATCGTGTTGTATTTGTTGGGTCCAGCCCAAAATTGTGTGAGCCCATTACATTTTGAAGCCCATTAAGGACTAACTACTTGTAGTCTTTGACTTGGAAGAATTTCAATTCATTCAGAATTGAAGAATCGAGAGAGGCAGTAGCTTTTTTCTCAGAAAATAGAACAAAACGCATTCCTGGCAGAATTTTTCTAGGCGACGATCGGAGGCTCATTCTTGGTCCGAATTTGCTGAAATTTGGACAGCACCTTCACAACTCATCGAACTTCATTCTGATTGGTGGGTTTTGGTTTTGGAGCTCCGGAGACGCAGATCTGGTAGCTGGAACAGTAGCTACGAATTTTGGTGATTTCTTGCCAAACTTTGTTCTTGGTTGTTGATTCTTGTATTGATTGTTGAGAATCATTTGTTGCTCTAAGTTGGTGAGCATTTGTGTTGGTTTGCTGCTGTAAAAACTCATATATCTTTGATTATAGTGGATTTGATTAGGTCTCGTAGGCCTCGTGGTTTTTACTCTTCAAGTTGAAAGGGTTTTCCACGTTAAAAATATCGTGTTGATTGGTTATCGTTCTTGATGATATATTGCTCTATATTTGTGCTTCATTGGTTTGTTGATAGGTGAAGATTTACCTATTGATTTGTGAATTATTGTTTAGCTTGTCCCAACAAGTGGTATCAGAGCTTGGTTATTTGTGTTGAGCTAAACTTGATTTGAATGATGGATGCAAATTTGAGCAAAATGGTTTGTTTGAACGGGACTAATTATCATAAATGGAAAGGAAAAATGAAAGATCTTCTATTTGTGAAAAAGCTGCATTTACCAGTTTTTGCTACTGAAAAACCTGAATCTAAAACTGAAGAAGAATGGGACTTTGAGCATTTGCAAGTATGTGGCTTTATTCGACAGTGGGTAGAATATAATGTTTTGAATCATATTGTGAATGAGACGCATGCTAAAACTCTGTGGGCTAAGCTTGAAATGTTGTATGCCTCAAAGACAGGAAATAACAAACGTTTCTTATTAAAGCAGGCGATGCACTTGAGATATAAGGAAGGGACTTCTGTATCTGATTTCTTGAATGAATTTCAGGGTTGTTTTGATCAGCTTGTTGGAATGGGAGTGGAGTTTGATGATGAAATTCAGGGACTCTGGTTGCTTAATACTTTACCTGATTCTTGGATTCGTGTTTCATTAACTAATTCAGCTCCTAATGGTATTGTAACCATGCAGTATGCAAAAAGCGGTGTTCTAAATGAAGAGATGAGAATAAGGACACAAGGTGCCTCAACTTCACAGTCAGAGGTTTTGGTTACAGAAATAGGGGAAGAAGTAAAAGCAAAGGTCCGAAAGGCAAAGATAGAGGCAGAAGTAAATCCAACAGATATGCCAATGTCAAGTGTTATAATTGTGGCTACAATGGACATATAGCAAAGTATTGTCGACGACCACAAAAAGAAAACAAGTGGAAAAGAGAGAACAAGTCTGCTGATAAGAAAGATGATGATAACAGTGATTGTGTTGCTACCTGTGACGCCCCGAAATGATTAATTGCAATTAAGACATTAATTATGTTTATATGATTAATTATGTGGATAATTGATTTACGTGTTGAAATTAATTATCATGATGAAATGCTTAGTCACAGGATAGGTATGACCCGGGAGGGGAGTTACGTTTCAAGGTGCATGTTATGCATGATAGGAAATGGGGTTAACATGATTTAATTGTATTGATTGGGAATTATGAGGAAAACATGATTTAGTGAAAGTTTAATGCATCTTTGTAAATGCTTTTAAAATACCATGTTGGGGTATTTTATACATCATGTTAATTTGGGGTACAATTTTAATAACCCCACTATATTCCCCTTTTATCCCATTTTCCCTTAACTTCTTCCCCACCACTCAAAAACCCCCAATTCTCTCCCAAAGCCCTAACCTCACCCCATTTTCGAAATCCCTCAAAGGAGGAAGGAGGAAACTCCACAAAACTTGTGTTTGTGTGATCTTTGTTAAGATTTGGAGTCTTCAAGAGGTATGGAACCTTTCCTAAAGTTTTTATGAAGTTTGGATTTGAAATGGGATGATTTTGAAGTGATTTATGTGGGTTTGTTTGGGGTATGTGTTGTATGTTATTGGGTATGATTTTTGAAGTGTTTTATGTGGGTTTTAACAAGTTATGATGATGTTAGTGTGATTGGAAAGTTTGGGTTTGAATGGTATGGGATTGAACTTGGAAAATGCTCAAAAATGGCGAAAAATCGCGCACCAGCAGGTGGCGATCGATCGCCTGAAATGAGGCGATCGATCGCCGATGGCCAGTAGCCATTTCACGTATTAGGCGATCGATCGCCTAAAATAAGCGATCGATCGCCGCAAGACAAAAGAGCGAGGCGATCGATCGCCTCAAGTAGCGATCGATCGCCGCTGTGTTAAACATGGCAAATGATGTTTTTTGTTGAATTTTTGGTATTTGGCTATTGTTTAGCTTCTAATATCGATTTGTATGATTGTGTAGAACCATCCCAGGTGCCAACAACATCGAGAAGATAGAGTTCTTCAATTTCTCCACTTTTGGAATTAAGGTACGTAAGAAGCGTACGGGCATCGGACGGTAACACACTCCTAACTCTGACTATGCATTAATTGCATAAGTATTTACGATGTTTATGATGATGTTATGATAAATGAAGATGATATGATGTTTATAATGATGATTATGATAAGCAAGTTTATGATGATGATGTTATGATAAATGAAGATGATATGATGTTTATAAAGATGATTATGATAAGTAAGTTATGATGATGATGATTATGACGATGAAGTTTATGATGATGATTCTGATAAGTAAGTTTATGATGATGGGATACGATGTTATTATGTGGTAAGACTCCACGGGGTAAGATGCCCATATGGCAAGAGGCCATACTCCTATATTATGATCATACTATGATTGCATAAGTAAGTTCACGATGAAGATGATTTTATAATGAATAATGATGACAAGATGCTTACGATGATGTTATGATAAAAGAAAATGATATGACGTTACTATAACGATTATGATGAGACATTGACGTCTATAAGATGATAATGCTTATATGATAATGATGTTTACAAGATGATGATGTTTATGAGATGCTATGATGTTTATGATGAATATGAAACTATGTTCTTAAGAATGGTTGAATGTCCGGTGGTCATTATGGGCAAGCGAGGAAGGTCTTGCCGCTCACATAAAGGAGCGATGGGGTACATCCGCTATCAAGGTGTAGTGAGGGGTATCATCCGCTGAGCGATGGGGTACATCCGCTATCAAGGTGTAGCGATGGGTATCATCCGCTAAGCGAGGGGGTACATCCGCTATCAAGGCGTAGCGAGGGGTATCATCCGCTGAACAAAGAGATACATCGCTATCAAGGTGTAGCGAGGGGTATCATCCGCTGAGCGATGGGGTACATCCGCTATCAAGGTGTAGCGATGGGTATCATCCGCTAAGCGAGGGGGTACATCCGCTATCAAGGCGTAGCGAGGGGTATCATCCGCTGAACAAAGAGATACATCCGCTATCAAGGCGTAGCGATGGGTATCATATGATGTGTTATGTCGAGCGAGGGGGCCAATTATACCGCTGTCATAATGGAACCCGGACAATCCCATTTCTAATTAACATAGTTTGTTGTGAGCATATATGTGAAGTATGATGTTTAATCATTTATGGCAAGAACTAATGATTTTATGCATGACTATGACACATGGACAACCAAAGAGGGTTAATACGATTAACCAGGAAGTATATGTTATCAATTACTTTCATGCATTTATTTATATGCCATTTCCTTATGATTATTAAGTAACGATGTATATGCTCATGATGGGTTGTTCCTGTAGGTACACCTTTGGACTAATGGACTAAGGGCCGGGTTGAGGCAGTGAGCTTTGAGAAGCATGGAAGAAGTTAGGATGCAAGAACTTTTGGATAGTATCTACTCTAGGAGTAGAATAATTCTATCGTCTTAACATTCATTTTGTGAATGTAATTATTTAGCTTTTAAAAATTTCATTCTCGGCCCATAATTTTACTAGCTCTAAGCTACAACTGAAACCCTAAGACGTTATAAATGCATGTTTAGTCCCTAATAGGTGATTAAGACGATGTCAAGGTAGGAAGACCCTACACTACCACTACTACATATGATCTTGTTATTGTATATGATGCAAACATGATTAATTTGGTCTGTCATGAAACCAGTTGGGTAGTTGATAGTGGGGCATCATTCCATGTTACATCGAAGAAGGAATTCTTCTCGTCTTATACTTCAGGTGATTTTGGAGTATTGAAGATGGGTAATGGTGGTTTATCAAAAGTGGTTGGTACTGGAACTGTTTGCTTAGAAACCAACAATGGTACAAGATTGGTTCTTGAAGATGTCAGACATGCCCCAGATATTCATTTGAATTTGATCTCTACAGGTAGATTGGATGATGCTGGGTTTTGCAACACTTTTGGTTAGACCCGACCAAGGGTCATCATCGACCCTGAACCGGCCCGGAACCGGCCCGTGGTCAACGGGCCGGTTAACCGGGTCAACGGTTCGAAGGGTCGAAACCGTAACCGGCCCGTCTATAGAAGGGCCGGTTAAGGGTCATGATTTTGCTAACCCGTGAATCGTCGGTCAACCGGCGGTTCAAGGGTTTATTTTATTTTAATTTTTACATTTTTAAATTTAAAATATATGTTATGGTGTATATTTGAACTAATGACTTCCAACTTTAATAATTAACTTCAACCACTAAGCTATAAGAGCGTTGTTGATCTAAATATAGTATAAATCAACCAAACAAATATATCTACACATTTTGATTATCTTGGCTTGAATTTATTTCACGTTATTTTATGTTTAATCCATGGATGAAAACACATTCATACACTTTTTACACTTTATTTCAAATTTTAATAATTTTTTTTAAAAAAATAAGGGTCAAACCGTAACCGTAACCGGAACCGTGACCGGCGGTTCATGAACCGTAACCGTAACCGTCAAGAAAGGTTAAGGTTAAGGGTCGATGTTTTTTGAACCGTCGAACCGGCGGTTCTGAACCGTCTAACCGGCGGTTTTGAACCGTGGTCGGGTCTACTTTTGGTAATGGAATTTGGAAACTCACCAGAGGTTCTTTGGTTGTGGCTCGAGGTAAGAAGTGCTCCAGTTTGTACTTGATGCATGGTTCGATTTCTGGTAATTCAGTAAATGCAGTCAGAGGTGAAAATTTATCTGAATTATGGCACAAGAGACTCAGTCACATGAGTGAAAAAGGAGTTAATTGTTTGGCTAAAAGAGGTCTACTTTCTGATTTAAAAGATACAAAGTTGGAAAGATGTGCTCATTGTCTAGCTGGAAAACAGAGAAGGGTTTCATTCCAAAGTCACCCTCCGCACAGAAAATCTGATTTGCTAGAGTTAGTACACTCAGATGTTTGTGGTCCAATGAAGGTAAAAACACGTGGTGGTGCACTTTACTTTGTTTCTTTCATCGATAGTTATTCAAGAAAACTTTGGGTTTATGCTTTGAAGTCCAAAGACCAGGTTTTTGGAGTATTCAAAGAATTTCAGGCTTCCGTTGAAAGACAGACATGAAAGACATTGAAATGCATCCGCACTGATAATGGTGGTGAATATTGTGGACCATTTGATGAGTATTGCAGACAGCAAGGCATCAGACATCAGAAGACACCTCCTAAAAATCCTCAGTTAAATGGCTTGGCAGAAAGGATGAACAAAACATTGATGGAGAGAGTTAGATGTTTGCTTTCAGAAGCAAAATTGCCTGGATCCTTCTGGGGTGAAGCATTGTATACTGCTACTAATGTAATCAACTTGTCTCCTACTGTTGCATTGCAGGCTGATGTTCCTGACAGAGTTTGGTATGGCAAAGATGTCTCTTATAATCATCTGCGAGTATTCGGTTGCAAGGCTTTTGTGCATGTGCCTAAAGATGAAAGGTCTAAGTTGGATGTCAAGACTAGACAGTGTATCTTCATTGGTTATGGCCAAGATGAATTTGGCTACAGATTCTATGATCCAATTGAGAATAAACTTGTTAGAAGCCGTGATGCGTTTTTCATAGAAAATCAAACCATTGAAGATATTGATAAGGCCGATAAGCCAGAGGGTCAGACTCAAGGTGACTTGATAGATTTCAGCCCAACTCCTATGACACAGATACCTAATGCAACTGGAACTGAAAATCAGAATGATGCAGAGAATGAGGTTCAGAATGATGTTGAATATGGCCATGAAACTGCAGAAGAGGTAGATGCTCCATCACATGTTGTTGATGAACATGTACATGATACTATAGAGCAACCTGATATTCCTCTCAGGAGATCTACTAGAGATCGCAAACCATTTACTCTTGACTGATGGGGGAGAACCAAAAGATTTCCAAGATGCTATGGAAAGTAAAGATAAGGATGAGTGGGTCAAACCAATGAAAGATGAAATGGATTCTCTATATGAAAATCAAACATTTGATCTTGTCAGGTTACCGAAAGATAGAAAGGCACTGAAGAATCGATGGATTTACAGGGTAAAGCATGATGAAAATACATCCCATCCACGATATAAAGCCAGATTAGTTGTTAAGGGTTTTGGTCAGAAAAAGGGGATTGATTTTGGAGAAATTTTCTCACCAGTTGTGAAGATGTCATCAATCCGAATTGTTCTGAGTTTGGCAGCCAGTCTTGATTTGGAGATTGAGCAGATGGATGTAAAAACTGCTTTTCTACATGGTGATCTAGAGGAAGAGATTTACATGGAGCAACCGGATGGTTTTGTGATGAAAGGAAAGGAGAATTATGTTTGCAAACTAAATAGAAGCTTGTATGGTTTGAAACAAGCTCCAAGACAGTGGTATAAGAGGTTTGAGCAATGACTCAACTGGACTTCAGAAAGACTGTATCTGATCATTGTGTATTTATGCAGAGATTTTCTGATGATGATTTTATCATTTTATTGCTTTATGTTGATGATATGCTTATTGTTGGTCAAAATTCTTTACGAATTGACAGGTTGAAGAATGCACTTTCTAAATCTTTTGCAATGAAAGATTTAGGACCAGCAAATCAAATTCTTGGAATTGGGATCACTCGTGATAGAAAGAACAAGAAATTGTGGTTGTTTCAACAAAAGTACATTGAGCAGGTACTTCGACGTTTTGAAATGGATAAGGCTAAAGTGGTAAGCACCCCTCTTGCTTCACACTTTAAGTTAAGCAGTAAATAGTCTCCTTCTAATGATGAAGAGAAGAGAGACATGGCAAGAGTTCCTTATGCATCAGTTGTGGGCAGCTTAATGTATGCTATGATTTGCACGAGACCAGATTTAGCTCATGCAGTTGGCACATTTAGTCGATTTCTATCTAATCCGGGTAGAGAGCATTGGTTTGCAGTGAAGTGGATTATGAGATATCTTTGTGGCTCTACTGATTTGAGACTTTGTTTTGGGTCTGAAAAGCCTATGCTTGTTGGTTATACAGATTTAGACATGGCCGGGGATTTGGACTCAAGAAAATCTACTTCAGGCTATTTGATTACCTTTGCAGGGGGAGCTGTAGCATGGCAATCCAAGTTGCAAAAATGTGTTGCTTTATCTACCACAGAAGCTGAGTTCATTGCAACTACCGAGGCTTGCAAAGAGTTGCTATGGATGAAGAAGTTTATGCATGAACTTGGATTCACTCAGGAGAGGTATGCATTATTTTGTGATAATCAAAGTGCTATTCATCTTGCTAAAAATGCAGCTTTTCATGGTAGATCAAACATATCGATGTGAGGTATCATTGGATTAGAGATGTTTTGAACTCTAAATTGCTTGAACTTGAGAAGATTCATACAGATAGGAATGCAGCTGATATGATGACAAAAGTGGTATCTCGTGATAAGCTCAAGCTGTGTGCCGTGATGGCCGGCATTAACTTGCAGTGATGAAGTTGTTGCAGTGTCACCTCCCTCGACTCATGGGCTGGAGGGGGAGATTTGTTGGGTCCAGCCCAAAATTGTGTGAGCCCATTACATTTTGAAGCCCATTAAGGACTAACTACTTGTAGTCTTTGACTTGGAAGAATTTCAATTCATTCAGAATTGAAGAATCGAGAGAGGCAGTAGCTTTTTTCTCAGAAAATAGAACAAAACTCATTCCTGGCAGAAGTTTTCTAGGCGACGATCAGAGGCTCATTCGTGGTCCGAATTTGCTGAAATTTGGACAACATCTTCACAACTCATCGAACTTCATTCTGATTGGTGGGTTTCGGTTTTGGAGCTCCGGAGACGCAGATCTGGTAGCTGGAACAGTAGCTACGAATTTTGGTGATTTCTTGCCAAACTTTGTTCTTGGTTGTTGATTCTTGTATTGATTATTGAGAATCATTTGTTGCTCTAAGTTGGTGAGCATTTGTGTTGGTTTGCTGCTGTAAAAACTCATATATCTTTGATTATAGTGGATTTGATTAGGTCTCGTAGGCCTCGTGATTTTTACTCTTCAAGTTGAAGGGGTTTTCCACGTTAAAAATATCGTGTTGATTGGTTATCGTTCTTGATGATATATTGCTCTATATTTGTGCTTCATTGGTTTGTTGATAGGTGAAGATTTACCTATTGATTTGGGAATTATTGTTTAGCTTGTCCCAACAGTATTTCTATAGTATATCCTGAATACAAAATTAAAATATATTATAATAATTGTGTTTGTGAAATTAAATATGCTGAAAGTGTTTATATTTTGTTATTAATTATTAAAATTAAGTTGCACTTTTGAAGAACAATGAATTTGTTTGATGCCAAATATTTTGCCATGTATTATATGATAAGTCTATATATATAAGTAAAATGGCAACAAATACACCGTCAATTTGTGAGTGCGGAAATGGTCATATGTTAGTACGAAGGCTGGGAAATACTCAACTCATCCTGGTAGATACTACTACTTCTGTCATGCTTCACTTACACATCGAAACAAATTCATTTTGTCTGATGAGCACGATTATATATATTTTTACCTTGACGGAGCATAACTTTTCACCTTCCGGGCTAGATTTCAATAGATTGTCAGGTACAATTTAACTTCAATGTCTATTCATTAACTTTGTGACAGGTTCTTTCACGAGTTGCCATGCGATTTGGAATACATTTTTTATTGCAATACATATTCTCGATGAAAAATCGATTGCCACCCTTCTCTTAGCGGTGCAAATGATTCAAATACACCATCGGATTGTGAATGTGGTGATGGGACTATGTTGCTATGTAAGCTAAAAATTTATCATCCCAACCAAGCAAATACTATTACAGATGTCATGTTTCACTTGCACATACAAAAAGACTCTATTGGTATGATGAGACCATGATCCATGCTTAAGTACCACTCACGTAAGATGTCCACCTTCTAGGCCTGATTCAAGTATGATGAAAGGAACCCAATCATTTGTTCAAAAAAAAGTCTGCATCGGAACACCATCGAGTGCCTAAACTTCGGTCATGCATCACAATTGTGCAATTAACATGGAACAACCTTCATCGGCCAACAACTTCTCCCAAACCGACAACTGGACCACGACAGACAACACATTAGGTGCAACACAAGCTCTGCAATATTCACCATTGTTAGTTGAGGCAATATGTTGTTAAGTTGGCTTCTTGTGCTTCTTCGTAAGCGTTTTGGTGTTTCTTTTACTTATCACCATCTTAAGAATATAGTATGTAGTATTGAGGGAAGGACTATGTCTTTTTGTAGTCTAACTTTGTATTGCTACTCAGTTGTAATGTCTATTTCATCTCGTTCGAGTGCAGGGCTAAAGAGGATAATTGGGCATTTCTTGGCGGATGAAATTGTGCAATAAATCATTCGGTTTTGTACTTTCAACGGATAGGATGATGGTGATCGAGGGATAGCCCATCTCTTTTTCAACAACCCAAAAGCCCTCTCAATTACATTGCGTGCACGACAATGTTTGGAGTTGAAGAACTCCTTGTAGTTCAGTGGCGCCATCGAAGAATTTCCCAAGCATCCTGATGATATCGTACTCTCCTATAACGTGTCAAGAATCCTTCCACATTTGAGTATCTACTATCGCACAAATAGTAAGATCTTGACATAGTCATTGTAAATATAGTTAATAGCTCACGGATGGTAAAGGAGTTCCAATGAAATTTGTATCAGTGGAAGATGATAATAAAATTTATACGACACTAAAAACTATGTATACAAAAAATACATAAAACCTGTTGGGACTTTAAGGCCATCAGTTCGTGTCACCGTATCCCGTAGAGCCCTGCTGCAGATCCCTCCCAACCGCAAAGTAAGTAAATGAATTTCGTATCACGGCTGCAAACACCCAATACATAGATTGGGATAGTACCTTTTCTTATTCTGAATTTTGCTTTGCCAAGATTTGGGACATGAACAACGACATATATACCTTCAATACACCAAGATCCATTAATTTGTTTTATGTAATATCTGTTGTACAATGAAATGATACATATTATAAGCTATGTGTTATTACATTGGATTATTATGGACAATCAAAATTTAACATAATGCGGAAATATAATAATATTTTTTTTGTAATTCAAGAGTACCTTGAACCATTTTCATGTTTCGTTAGAGCAATTATCTTCGACAGCTACAAACTTAACAAGAAGGATCTGATGTAGCTTCAAAACTGCTCTCAACACTTTATGGAAATGAGTATGATCACTACGATGTAGTCATGCTCAGTTACTCGATTTTTCTTATGATGCACTAAGATTGACAAAAAACATTGCCACCTTATCTTCAACCATCATGTATCTCGATTCCACCAGACCTCTTACGTGAGCCAGCAAGAAACACAATCGTGAAAATGTTTCATTCGCAAGTTTACAACACATTGAACATCCCCAACTACAATGATTCTTTGTAAGTGGGTATTTTGATCATCTTGCGTGTTATGATGTAAGATACATCGGAGGAACGGTCCTAACGCCTTCGTTTTGCAACTAAATCTTGTAATGTCGTGTTAAAACAATTACCGGCACCAACGACCCAATATTCATTGTAGTGCTACGACAAGGAGAATGTTTCTACGTTGCGTGTCTATGAACCTAAAATACTTAAAAAAATTAAAAAAAAAAATAAGCGCATGTGAAAACAAATGGATTAAATATGTTTAGTTCGATGTATTTTGCTGAACAAGTGTAAACCTACTCATTTGATAAATAGAACTCTACATGCGTATAACAACTACATAATGTAATTAAATGTGAAACCAAAGCCATTTGTTCTTTGACAGCAAAGCAAAATATAGTAACCACTAGATGTCTGCATAATTTTCATGAATCAATTACGAACTTGTAAATAATCTCACAACTTTTATTAAAGCAATAACCAAAAAGAAAATCACAACATTAGTTTCTCTTTGGGAAACAAAAAAGTAATCACATAACCTAAGAAAGATACAAGGGAGAAGTATTTTCCACTAAAAAATTACCTCAATAAAAAAGAAATACTTTAATATTTTTATGTAAATAGAGAGAGTATAATGTTAATAATATATATTAAATATATTATATTGTAAAAAATTACTAATCTATCATAATAATAAAAACTAAGCACCCAAAACATGAAATAGATTAAATTTTAAAATGTGAGAATATTCGATGTGTTGATCATGCTTTAAGAAAAATTAATAGAAATTTTTAACTATATCTATACTACATATAATGTGTGATGATGTTAGTTGTATGGTATAAATTGAACTTACCATAAACCCTCACATATATTGTCAAATAACAAAGATGCACAATGTGCTAAATAACCGCAAGACCCATGCTAATTTGGATAACCACAATCAAAAATACTTGGGAGAATTATGTGATGCCCCGATATTTGATTAACGTTAATTACATATAATTTGTACATTAATTTGTTAATTTATTAAAAGTGAAATTGACAATATAACTGTCAGTTGACAGTCGGGTCAGAACATAGTGAATGTACAAATATATATTTGAAATATTCGGATTAACACCGAAAGTTTTGTTAAAATAATTTAGTAAATATAAAATGTGTTAAATCGATATATTTAATTTTGTGATTGAAATATGGACACGTAATCAGGTGTGGACTACATGTAATGTACATGCACCAGTACACCGTGACCGATGTTCATAATTGGTCGGGAATTAATATATACCGGTGTGGGAGTAACACACACCAGATCGCGAAGCATGCACTAAAATGTGCGAAAACATGCACTTCTCGGATGACCACCTACCATTGATGTGACTAGATATGAGTTCTATCCATACCTTTGAAGGGAGTATGATGTGTTTCATTCACATGCACTTAAGTATTCAATGATTAAAATGTTTGTGAGCTTCGTAAGGAAAAGAATGAAATGCATGAAAGAAAATGCATGCCTTGAGAAAATAGATAAAAATATAACTCCAAGGGGAGCCAAGGCACAAAAGAAGAAAAATGTTGAAACAAAAGTTGAAAAATTCAAGCAAGAAGAGAAGCTTTTAGTGTGCATATCATCATACTCTCTTACTTGATATATCCTTACCTTTCTTTCATAAGCCAATACCTAGGCCACACTACAAGCTAATAAAGACCTACTTGATTTATGTTTGCAAAGTGGCTAAGATAGTGGAGAAGAATGTGCAAGTGAGCTTATACTTGTGTTAGTGTATGACTTGAACTATTGTGGATTTGCTTCTATTGGATCTATAATTTGTACATGACACTTGTTTATGACCACACACACACGTTCACTACTTTGTTGGGTACGAATTGTTTAGGGATTGAACTTGTTCCATTATTAACTTTTCACCGCCTTTCATTACTATGCATGTTTAAAATTGTTGAGGCATAAAAGTGAGAACAAGTTAGTTTGTTATGAACCTATGAGCCAAAGTAAAAAGATTATAGTTTTGTCTGATTTACTCGAGGTCGAGTAAATATTAAGTATGGGGGTGTTTGATGTGACTAGAAATAGACACATCTATTGCGCTTAATTGTCTACGATTTGGTATATTTTGATGGATAAATTGATACATATGCTACCTAATCGTATATTTGTGTAAATGTAGGGAAAGGTGAAGGAATCAAGCTAAAATGATGAAAGAAGCAATAAAGTTGAAGAAAAGAGGAAAAAACCAGAATCCAAGACACATATTGCTCCTTTCTCCTCAAATTTCTATATGTTCGAGCCATGTTTTGGAAATGTAGTCCATATAAAAGTTGTAGAAATTTGAGTTATCTTCGTGTGGAAAGCTGACTCGTTGAATTCGGAGTTTGTATATGAAAGTTATGGCCAAAATACGAAACTCGCCAGAAAAATGGAAGACAAGCGTAATTACGCCATTAACAGGCGTAATTACGCCAATGCTATGGCATGGACAGGCGTAATTACGCCATTCGGAGGCGTAAATACGCCAAAAACGCGGGAAGCCATATTTTTGACACATCATCAGGCGTCTTTACGCCATTTTCTGGTGTAGCTACGCCTGCAGAGTTTTGGAAAGTGTAAATACTTGATTTCTTTCCTTCTCACATGGATTCTAACCTACTCCATCAGCCTCCCTATACATATATGGACGAAAATCAGACTAAAGACCATCTAGATAGTTAGGGTAGAATAAGTTTAGACTAGTTTTATATTTTCTTTTCAATTTTGTTGAAGAACGGCTACGAAGATCGAAGCGAAGGCGGGATTGACACCTCGACGAGCGGAGATCGAATTAGTTTTCTTTCCCTTGTTTTTATTTATAGTTTTGTTTTAATTATGTGTAGCTAGTCTTAATTCTTGGTTGAGGAAGACAAAACCTTGGATTTATTTATCTTGGGGAGATTCATACGCTTTTGTTTATCGATTTTATTGAATTCATTGTTTTTTCTGATTTTGTTGATATGATTGATGTTTGTTTATTGGATTGACAACCTAGTAACTTGCATATAATCTATTGCTTATTGGATATCAAATAAGAGATTGTTTGAGTAATCTAATTGAAGAAGCAACTAAGATCGATAATTGCCTGCTGTTGGTGTTATTAAATTCTTAGGAAAAACCATTGACTAAATTATATAAATCACTTGTGTTTATGTTGTTTAGATTCACCACTCACTAGTTTTGAATGATGTCATGATTTTAATCTTGAATATGCATATAGAGATTGATTGATTGGTGAAAGTTAAATTAGAACGCTTGGACTAATTGACTATGAATAAGGTGAGGAATTAGATTTCTAATTGATGAATATTCAAGTAAAATTGAGTCTTTTGTGAATCGATGAAATAGATGATAATATCCAAGGTAGAGTCGACCGATACCAAGAATCACTTTCATTAGTTAATCTTTGTTTTTAATTTTAATTAGTATAATTCAACCTCACAACCCCATCCTTTATTATTCTTTTGTTTTGATTTTCATTAACACAAAGATTCACACCTCCTCGTGGGATCGATCCCTACTCACGCTAATACATTATTGTTATCAATCTTGAGGATTGAGTGGGGTTAATTTGGGCGTACACGATAAGCGCACACCAACCATCACACACATTATTGTTATCAATCTTGAGGATTGATTGGTGAGTTTACGTATATTCATTGTATTTTACCTCAGTATGGATATGTGTTTACTAGTTTGATACGTGTATGCTGGTCTATGTTTGTGAATATGAAACTGATGGTATATATATATATATATATATTTTCAGTATATGTCTATTGATATTGGTGATATGTTCCTAGTACGATGATGTCATGTCGAAATTTTTAGGGCCACATGTTAATAAGTGAAACTAATCTTTAGCTGTTTACGCTATAATTATCAATGTGTGACAATTAATCAGATAATTAAGATTGAGCCCTCACAAACTACATCCCAAAAACTAGGTAGAATTCCAAAACAACCATTAACTATAACCCCAAAAGAACTAGATTTGTCAAAATAAAAAAAAAATTATAATTTTCACCTCAGTTTCAAAAAAAAAAAATTATATATATATTGATACTCCCAAAAAGGGTGATGATTTGCAAAGTATCAATGAGGAACTAAATTACCTCTCTTTATGCTCTTTGATGAAATAACAAAGGATAGATCCCAAATGACCTGTTAAGATATGAAACAAGTGTTAGAAGGGTGCCGGAGATTTTTCCGGCGTGTCCCCTCCGACGCTCAAGTCAGATGATAAGAAATATCGGGGAAATTCGTAATAGAATAACTGATGTATGTATGTGTGTATAGGCGAAAAAGCATACCTGAAATCCTGTATCAACGTTCTATTTATAGTGTTTACCTTGTGAAGATACACCTTAATGCAGTAAGGTCACGATATACACCATTCCCGGGGTTCCAGGGTACGTGTACCCACTAATAAAGCCATTATTTATTTCCACTTCCTTAAATCTCGGGACGTGCTTGATTAATGTGGACTTGGTCAAATCATTATTAGAGACAAGAAGTCAAGAGCTTTCCAGGTTAATGAGCATCATTGCTGACAGATTATGTAGGAGTTTGGAGAATTAGGTCTTCTTATTAGATCGGTAGGTTGGAACCAGCATTGAATGATCTTTATTTTAACCCAAGCAGGTCGGTAGGTTAGAATCAGCGTTGAATGATCTTCATTTTAACCCAAGCAGGTCGGGAGGTCGGTAGGTTGGAACCAGCGTTGAATGATCTTCATTTTAACCCAAGCAGGTCGGGAGGTCGGTAGGTTGGAACCAGCGTTGAATGATCTTTATTTTAACCCAAGCAGGTCGGGAGGTCGGTCAAGTAAAATAAGGTGAGGTAGTATCATTCTATTGCTGAGTATCATAATCCCTCCTCCCAAGTCGAGTTGACACCAAAGGTCAGAAACTCGTATACTTGACCGAGCAGTGAAGTTACAAGGGCGGGAAATAGAAAAATTTTGAATTTCAAATTGTAAACGGTAACATCCCATTTCCCGAGATTAGTCCTGACCCTCTATAACGTTTTCATCCAACGGTCTCTTTTACGCATACTTTTGCTATAAATACCCTGTCTTTTTCACTCATTTCATCTTTTGTTTTAGTTGCAGAAAGCTCGGACCCGACCTCTTTCTTCTTTTCGCTCATTAGGTAAGATCTGTTATTTATCTTGTTCCCTTTCATCTTTTACTCTGAAAAATTTAAAAGACCTCTATTTAATCATTATGTCATCTGATAATGGCTCTACCTCTTCTACTTCGGGTGCTGTGTATAGGGAAATTGATCGTTATGAATCTTCTGAAGATTCACTTTCCCTCTCAAGCACCTCCTCCCGAGGTGAGGTCGGAGACCTTCCTCCTACTGAGGACCCGACCTTAACCACAATTCAGGTCGGGGAAACAGTAGATTATATTCAAGTAGAGGATTCTCCTTGGTATGTCCATTATCGTTCTGGCCTTAACGATTCGGCTGAAAACACAATCCGCACCTTAAGCCATCTTTCTGATGATTATGATATCATCATTCCTTCTCCTGAGGATCGACCTCACGAGCCCCCCTCTGATTACTATACTTTTTATCTTGATCAGATTGAAGGGGGGCTTCGATTCCCCATCCCTGACTTTTTTTACAACTAAGTAGATACTATCACTTGAACCTTAGTCAATTTGCCCCGAATGCCTTCCGCCTCCTTTGTACTTTTGTAATTTTGTTCCGAGCTTTAGGATTGCGATTAGACTGCTTCTCCCTTAGTCATTTCATGATTCCTAAAAGGTCCAAAGAAGGACCTATTTACTTCTCTGCTCGTCCCGATGTAAATTTTTGGATGGGTATCCTTCAAGTAACAAATATTGGAAAAATTATTACTTTTTCATTAAACCTCCTCGTCCATGGTCCATGTTCTCCCGTTGGCGTGATCATCTCCCCCACTTACCTTCTCCCCCTGATGGGTTTTGGCGGAGCCCTTTATTTACCGAGGTGAGGTCGGTCATCGGGTCGAGGTGTTTCAATATCTCTCGCCTTTTATCTGAAGATCTCTTATGTCACTGTGGTCTGAGCTTGGCAGATATACCCTTGAAGGGAATCTTCGGTAGATAAAATAAAACTTATCTCTTCTTCTTCTATTGTCTTCCCCATTGTCATGGTATCTAACATAAATGCATATACTCCTTCAGCTGACAGAGTCATGAATGCCTCTATTTTGAAAGCGGCTGCTAAGAAAAAGGGGAAAGCCAGCTCAACTGCTGTTCCCGAACCTACTGTTCCTGTTGTCACCATTGATGTACCAGGGGAAACTGAAGCTATTGGGACTTCCCTGAAGTGTAAGAAGAAATCTACCCTTCCACAGGTGATTACTGATTTAACTATGGAAAATGAAGCTTCAGTTCCAGAGGTGGAACCTTTAAGGCAAGTCAAACCCCGTACTGAAGTTCTGAGGACTTCACTGGAGAGATCAAGGGAAAAGGCTTTTGAGTCTTACCATGAGGGGGTGCGCTTGGTTGGTGAAGGTCCCAGTAACGTAGCTATTTCTTTGCTTCGTGATTTAGCCGCCAAACCGGATGCTGATTTCATGGCAGACCTGTCTTGGTCCGAGCTGGCTAAAAGGACTTGTAGCAGCACTGCTGAGGTTTATGCTATATCCTCCATTTACTCGTATATTTACTTATTATTATTTATACTTGCTATATTTTGAGCTGGGATTTTATATTATTATTATTATTATTTTTTTCTTTAGACAATACTCCTACTGGGTGAATTCTCCTCACGAGCCAACAACTTCCGTAGGCAATCCTTGAGGGATTCTAAAACTTTTGAAGCCACTAATGCTGAGCTTCAACGTACCTTGAATAACCTTAAAGTTATCCATGAACAAGATGTGACTGGGTTGAAGGAGCAAGTAGAAACGTTCAAGGCCCAACTTGATGAATCCCAAAAGAATGCCAATCTTTACAACAAGGAGTTGGAGGGAACCCGTCGAGCTCTGGAAGCATCTCGGGAGGTTGCCGAAGTTACCACTCAAGAAATGGAAGTGATTAAGAAGAATTGGGAAGAGGCAGAGGCAAGAGCTTCCCAATCAAAGCCAGCTTCCAAGAAGAATTCCTCAAGTCCTCTGAATTTACGGATTTATGTGGTGAAAAAGCCTATGGGTATCTGGAGATCGGATTCAAAGGGTGTATTACTCAATTCAAAGAGGCAGGATATCCTCCCGAAGGAACTTCTTCAGATTTTCTAGATTTTGATCGTGCTCTCCAAAACCTCCCTCCTGATGTTTGAGATGCCCTTATCTTGTAATGTTCATTGTAGGGACGGATAATGCTTAGATTTTCATATTTTCAATGTTACCATTTGAGACAAGTAACTTATGTTGAACTATGAACATGTTTTCTGTTTGTATCAATCTGAAATTTGGGAGTTTTGTTATTACTCTAATGTTCAAATTATAAAATGATTAGTCAATAAACACCATCTGATTGCTAATCAAGACCTGCCAAGTCCTTTTGTTTTAAGAGATCGACCCAGCTAGTGAGATTCAGTCTTTTTATCTTTGGAGGTCGGACGAACTTGCAAAGCTTAAATCTTAAATATAGCTCGTAAAGCTCTGATCTAGGATATAGCTTGTCAAGCTTTATTGATTCGTAGTCTTTTTGTCTTGGGAGGTCGGACGAACTCGTAAAGCTCTGATCTCAGATATAGCTTGTAAAGCTTTATTGAGACTTGTAAAGTCTTTTTGTCTTCTGAGGTCGGATGAGCTCGTAAAGCTCTGACCTCAGATATAGCTTGTAAAGCTTTATTGACTCGCAGAGTCTTTTTGTCTTGGGAGGTCGGACGAGCTCGTAAAGCTCTGACCTCGGATATAGCTTGTAAAGCTTTATTGAGACTCGTAAAGTCTTTTTGTCTTCTGAGGTTGGATGAGCTCGTAAAGCTCTGACCTCAGATATAGCTTGTAAAACTTTATTGAAACTCGTAAAGTCTTTTTGTCTTCTGAGGTCGGATGAGCTCGTAAAGCTCTGACCTCGGATATAGCTTGTAAAGCTTTATTGAGACTCGTAAAGTCTTTTTGTCTTCTGAGGTCGGACGAGCTCGTAAAGATCTGACCTCGGATATAGCTTTTAAAGCTTTATTGAGACTCGTAAAGTCTTTTTGTCTTGGGAGGTCGGACAAGCTCGTGAAGCTCTGACCTCGGATAAAGCCCAAAGAGCTATTTTTAACAATTGTCTCTTGAAGAAAATACTTCATTTTTCTTGTATTATCAAAGAAAGAACATGAATTTATTACATCATAAAAAGAAAAGAAAAACAACATTAAGCATAGTATTTACGAAGGTGATAAGCATTCCATGGCCTCTTTATCACTTTTCCCTCCATGTCTTTTAGGTAGTAAGCACCTGAACTCAATTTTTCCATCACCTTGTAAGGACCTTCCCACTTTGGATCTAATTTCCTGATCTCCACATCCTGCACTCTCTTTAAAACCAAGTCACCTACTTGAAAACTCCTTTGGACGACCCGTCGATTATAGGCCCTTGTTACCCGACCCCGGTAGGCTTCCATTCGAAGAGCAGCTGCTTCCCTTGCTTCCTCTATAAGATCAAGGTCAATAGACCTTTTTTCGTTATTTGAGTCGTCATAATGGATTATTCTGCACGACTGAGCTCCGATCTCTACTGGAAGGACTGCTTCATTTCCATATACTAAACTGAAAGGAGTTTCGCCAGTTCCTGTCTTGGAAGTGGTTCTGTAAGACCATAAAACACTAGGGAGTTCCTCCACCCAATTGCCCTTAGCTCTCCCCAATCTAGCTTTGAGAGATTGCACCAAAGACCTATTGGTAACTTCTACCTGGCCGTTACTTTGAGGGTAAGCTACTGAAGTGAAGGCCTGTTGTATCTTCATCTCTTCGCACCATGCTTTCATCAATGAGCCTTGAAATTGCCTCCCATTATCGGAGATTAACTTTCTTGGTACGCCAAACCTGCAAACAATATTTTGCCATATAAAATCTAATATTTTTTGTTCTGTAATCTTAGCGACAGCTTCCGCCTCCACCCATTTAGAGAAATAATCAATAGCTACAATTAGGAATTTCTTTTGGGCTGGTGCTATTGGGAAAGGACCAACGATGTCAATTCCCCATTGGTCAAAGGGACAAGCAGCTACAATTGCTTTCATCATAGCAGCAGGTTGGAGTTGAAGCCGGGCATGTCGCTGACAACTATCACATGTTCTAACAAGAATTGCGGCATCTTTTTGAATAGTTGGCCAGAAATAACCAGCCAGGACAACCTTCCGGGCTAATGATAATGACCCGAGATGATTACCACAACACCCCTCATGGATCTCCTTTAGCACGTACTCCGAGTCCGTCGGACCCAAGCATCTGAGGAGAGGTCGGGAAAAAGACCTTTTATACAATATTCCCTCTAAGAGCAAGAAGCGCAGACATCTTTGCCTTAATCTATATGCTTTCTTAGAATCATTTGGCATGGCACCCCTTTGTAGGAAACCCAAAATATCAGCCCTCCAATCATCTTCCTCCAAATCAGGAGTTTTAGGAATAGAGAAAGGACTTAATTCGATCTGTGATATGATTTCCCGATCTTTCCATCTGTATAATGAGCTTGCCATTTTAGCTAAGCTATCAGCTTTGTCATTTTCTGCTCTAGGAATTTGCTCAAAAATTGTTTCTACAAAGAAATCTTTAGCCTTTTCAATCGCCCGAGCATATTCGACAAGCTTCTCATTTTTTATGTCGTAAACACCATTCATTTGTTGAGACACCAGCTGGGAATCAGAAAAGATATGGATCCTAGTAGCTCCAACATTTCTAGCTGCTCGCATACCAGCTAAAACAGCTTCATACTATGCTTCATTGTTGGAAGCTCGGAATTCCAATCTGACTGCTATCTTGATTTCATCTCCTCGGGAAGATATTAAAATTACTCCCACTCCACTGCCTTCCTTAGATGAAGATCCATCCACATAGATCTTCCAAATCTCTCCCTGCTCAGGCCTTATGGTTTCAACAATAAAATCGGCCAAAGCTTGAGCTTTAATAGCTACTCGAGGTTCATAATTTATATCATACTCTCCTAGCTCAGTTGTCCACTTCACGAGTCGTCCTGATACTTCAGCTCAATTTAATATTCTCCCCAACGGGCTGTTGGTGAGTACTGATATTGGATGCGAAAGAAAGTATGGTCTTAATCGTCGAGCTGTCATTACCAATATCAGAGCTAACTTTCAATCTCCATATATCGTAGCTCCGGTCCCTTCAGCGCATGAGATATGTAATATATAGGTTGTTGAACATTATCCTCTTGCCTGATGAGCACCGAGCTAATAGCCTCCTCCGTTGCTGATAAATAAACAAATAAACGTTCTCCTATCTTCGGCTTGGTTAAGATCGGGAGCTCAGCCAAATATTTCTTAAGGTCTTCAAATGCAGCTCCACATCTTTCATCCCATTCAAACTTTTTGGCCCTCCGAAGGACTTGAAAAAATGGCAGACTCCGATGAGATGACCTTGATATAAAACGAGAAAGAGCTACAATCCGACCTGTCAATCTGTGGGGTCCTCGTTACTTAATCCATTATGTATTTCATTAAGCATACATATGTGAGTCTGAATTAAGTAAAAACATACACTGCTTAAGAGTTTCTCACTAATAGGTTGTTACAGATGTGCCAAAACCACTAGTACAAAACCAAATAACTTTTTCACATATACATTACATGTATAGTTAACAACCTAATCCAGTACAACTCCTATGCAGTGGTTCACCTCGCAGCGGAATAAGACTCACGTTTCCCACATCTATGAATTCATACAGAAACATTCACAAAACGTGAGTATATATAACAACTATCTCAGTGCAATATCAAAACAATCACAATAATGATAAAGCACAATAAATTCATCAAATGTGAATGCTCTGTATCATGCATCAACAAATGCATTATGTCATGACATGTCTCAACAATCACCCTATTATCACGAGCCCCATATGATATGCCTATTCAACTCAATATGTCAGTGGAACCACATCACATCTTCATATTAGCAGCACATATCATAGTACCATGCTCATCTGTGATAATAGCCAGAGCATATACCCAAACCAGCGTATATCTCTCAAATACATAACCGAGCATATACCCAAACCAGGCGTATATCTCAAATACATAACCGAGCATATACCCAAACCAGGCGTATATCTCAAACATATAACCGAGCATATACCAAAACCAGGCGTATATCTCAAGCCAAAGCATATGTAGTATATCTATCGTGGCAACGATCCCAGCCAAAGCATATACCAACCCGGGCATATCTATCAAGGCAATGATCGCACCAAAGCATATACACATATCTATCAAGGCATCCATCCCAATCATATGAAATCCATGTATGCACATGCATATGATACTACCAATCATATGACACAAAGATAACATAAATCATATGATATCAAAACCATAACATCATCAGCACATAATATCTATACTCCGTACGTCAACACGTACCAGTACCGCGACACAAACCAGATAAATCAGTCGTCAATGGTTAATTGCCTCTGTGCCCTGTGATGATGCTACAAGCACATGAACAATATACCATGTTATAAGAGGCTTCAATATCAAAAGCTACAAAATATAACATTTTTCAATATTTTAACTCTGGCGATCGATCGCGACATTTCACCGATCGATCGCCAAACTGTTTTGCCTCCCTCGCGATCGATCGCCAAACCTCGCGATCGATCGCCAAAATGTTCTGTTGCTCGCGATCGATCGCCACATTTTCACCGATCGATCGCTACATGTATAAACCGCCTTAAAATTTACTCTGTCTCGGCGATCGATCGCCACAAAGCTTGCGATCGATCGCCGATGTCCAGAAAGTTCAGAATATGGCGATTTTGAGCTTATCTTCCTAGCTCTTCTCCTACAACTCAAAATTTAACATGTAAATAAGTTTCATGCATACCATACCAACATGTTTCCCCCATCTTACAATCCAATTACTAGCATATAAACATGTTATGATTCTTCACATGAACATTTGATATGCTACTTCTCATACATCAACACCAATGATATAAATCAAGTATAAAACCATGAATTTCTTACCAAGAAGTTAGGAAATCACATCACTCAACTTCCTAGCTTAATTCTCTAATGAAATCCAAGCTCAAACCAAGAAGAATCTCCAAGGGTTGGAGAGGAGCTTTGTAGAGAATTTTAGGTGAAAAGTGGTGTAATATGTGATTTCACCCCCTAATACACTTGATATAGATCATTTAACATATTAATTGCAATGACATGCTACTTGACAATTACATGAAGATGAAATCCAAATGCAAATGTAACTCCAACTCAAATTCAGGTCACATGCATATGCAAATGCTTACTAAATCAAGTCATACATTGCCATATGTCTACTATTCATTTCATGTATGTGAGTATTAACCCTCGGTTCAACCCGAACCCGAGTCCACAGCGTACCGTAATTATTCCAAATTACGCCATAACAAATCGAGGCATGACAATTCTCCCCCACTCATTGAATTTCGTCCTCAAAATTGCATATACAACATATGAATCTCATGTATCATATGAATCACATACAGAAAGCCATAAGCTTCAACCCTAGTAGCAATACTTACAAGGAATAATAACATAGTGGCAAATAAGCTTTGCACAAACATGCATTATAAATGCAACATTATTTGCCTGCCGGAACAAATAATCAAAAGTAAATCTGCTACATACTCAACATGCTCAACTAGCAGATACTTACCAAATTAGCAGTATAAGAAATCAAATGCAAACATACCAGACATTGCACTTTGGATTCTACTGCATACTCATGTTCTCGCATACCACGTATATCAGCTTGTTACTATTTGCTTTTTGTCTACGTAGCCATATGCTCACAATACTCTACACCAGCCAGCATAGATAGTATGTATATCTTGTTGTAAAACCATCAACAGACAAACATTTCACTAGTAGCAGTGAATACTCCAGAAATCATGTCCGAATATTGGCACATATACAGATCCTGTTATACACAACAGTAGCCATCAATTGACTTGAACTCATACAACTCATTGTATGGTGAATACCCATATCCAAGTCACTGCCCACTCACATTCCTGTTGGATGCCTCCAAATGATCCCCAATGGAGCATCTGTTCGTCTAATGTCTAATACACCCGTCCCTCCTTGGACAACTAATCACCATATAGTAATACAGTCAATGGTTCAAATCCTGGTATTACACATTTTCCATACACCTTATGCCACACTTTATAAACACAGCAACACATATACCTGCATTGTGTATTGTATAACGGTTTAGAATGCTTCCATTCGTCTGTACTCTTGTGTAAACCAACACAGAATATCGAGATCAGCAAGATACTCGAAACCAAGTACTTCGATCCTTGTCACATGCAGATTCTACACATCCAAATGTGCACAGAGCCATCTCTGTTCTCACATTTCACAAAGTTGTATTGTAGTATGGAATTACACCATGTGATAGATACAACATATCCATCTATCGTTTGCATACTCATCTCCCACGCCAGACTTCTCAGTAACACTGGACACGATACCAGTCCAGATCAAACATTGGACACAAACTTGACCAAACCACAAGAAGCAATCCACATCACACTCATATGTCATCAATGCATACTGTACACCAAAGCTATGTACAATACATATGTCCAGATGAATATATGGTCATCTCACTCAATGACTATGGTCTCATCTGACCCCTGTACCGGAAATGTCATTTGTTGTACCAACTATTTCCCCACAAGACTACCATCTTGAATATGACAAGCTTTTAAACGAGTCCTTACTTTCTATTCACTGTTCCCTGTAATGATTAACACAAAATATCATGTAGCAATGGAAACCAACATGTTGTCCAACCGACATGTTTTCCCACGCATGTGTAATTCACTTGCTACATGGATTACGCCAACAAATCCCACACATCACAGGTACCTGATAACTCATTCCGTTCTGCTTCAAGAACTTCTCCATACGGATTATCATATCACCCGGATAGATCATAAAATCGAAGATATCACCCGACTATATCACATGATCGAATATATCACTCAGATATATCACATGATCGCATATGCATTCCTAATAATAAACACGACTGCTCCCAGCAAATCGTTATCACCTCTGGTTCATAAAAGAATAGCCAATCCAACAATACATGGAAGGTAACAAATTCCAACTCAACTGCAATTACACAATCCACACATTCTGATTGACATGAATGACAATCAAAGTACCATATTCCTCATGGTCATTTTAACATTATGACTCTGCAATTGGAATCAAAGGAATTGCCAGATCAGATAGCATTGCCTATGATACCTTCACAATACTGTCACCGTATTATGTTCCAAGTACACTTTCCGTGTACGCTCAAAGGATATCATATCAGAATACTCAAGTACAAATATATAGCAAAATACCATCCCCCATCTGGTATATGTCAACTCAGTGGTCGTACCACTATAACATGACACAAACTTTAATGTCATACACATATGTATACGAACAAGCTCAAAAGATAATTCATTTCATGGACAAATCAAGTCCCATCACACTACTTCATACGTGTGAGTTTCTTCAACCTTCTCATAACCATCTGTGATTCATCAACCACCACATGGTTTAGCATAGCCACTATGCATTAACCATTACATGGTGTAGTATACCAACCATACGGTTTCCTCATGAAACATATTCGCAAACCAATCGCCTGACTAGGTCGGCATATCACAATCATAATCCCCTCAGTCATACATCTCCCATCCTGACTCAAGAATATGTGAATTTCATGGCACATGCATCGTACAATCACAACACACCAGAACCTCTGATTGCCTCAGCACTACAGTCGCAGTGTACAAGCAATCTACAGAAACTCAAACTTCCTTATCAATCTGAATAACTTGGACATGCAACATCAGACTTGTGAACCATACATCATAGCCACCAAGCTATGCTCTCATACAATAGCTCACACTCAATGCTTACCGGATACTCACATTGCCAACCACTCTCTGTTGGTCTCACGTGTACAGATCACTACTGTCATGCAATAATCCAAAATATGACAAAATGTCATACACAGTTCCACTAAAGAACCAATTTACGTATGTCTCTCATGACGTCATCTATATCCAGAAGTCATACAAATATCCAATGCTCTCAGCCATAACACAGATACCCACACTCTGTTCAAAGCAGACCAACCAAATTTAGCCTCATCAATGCAGTTCACAAACACAGAACTAGATGTTCAAATACAACATCCCATACACAACTGTATGCACTTGAGGTAACTCGTGTCACTCAAAGACACCCATGGCTGCCACACATACCACATATCATACGGACAACCTTAGAACTCGGACGGAGTTCACATCAAAACAATGATATCCATTCCCATCTGTACTATACACTAACCCGATATAAGACATGGCCACATAGCACAATGTATGTCCCAGTACAGTCATCACAAAGATCACATGTGCAGGCATCATAACAATCTTTGCCGGTAATCATTGCATCACTGCAATCTCCGCCGGTACTCATTTTCTTTCACTCTGAAAGACTTCCATGCTCAAATCCATATGATACAACAAGAACGAACACAAGAAACTAATACACAGAAAGGATCACACAGTCCGTTAACCAGTCACCAAAACACGAGTGACGTGAACGACAACAACTGATAACAGTCGAACATACTGCGGTTGTACCGCTCCATCAATACGCCTCATCGCCACTATCAGTGAACTCTCCCAATTTCACGTTCCTTGCCAACTCCATGACAACAAAAACATAAAGTTCAACACACACATACACACCGGAGAACCATACACAGATGATATCCTGACAAGAAAATCATCACCACAATGACCTTACAAATCACCAATTACCGCTGTGAAATACCACAATAAAGAATACTCTTATTGTACACTAATTTCACAGTCGCTACATGTACCATCTGAGTATCACAAGTAACTCATGTCTGCATCATCTCCCAATGTAAACACACTGCGTTAGCCATACTATCCACAGATCAATAGCAAAGTATTACATTCCCATTTAGGCCATACATGTCGAACTGACAATGCAACCACAGATTGCCATATCAAGAATTGCCCCTGAACTAGATATAGTGATCAATAACCTGTATCTTCACTTCCATTCACACATCATGTGTCAACGGCCAATCCATCAGTAGGTCTGATACACAATCTCATGCAGGCTGACGTTGCACATGGAGCTGATATCAAGCTTTGCTTTTCACGCTCCACCCACTGTACAACTTACTCCTCTGATTCGGTATCGAACTACATACCATTACCACGGAATCAGTGGAATAGCTCCCGTGAAACATATCATGTTTTCCCAGCCAAATGATAGTACAGAAACCTGGTAAACCAATCATGAGTACACCCACAACATCACTTATGCCACGCATAAGAATTCATACCAAGTCCTACTATCATCCTGCAAAACAAGGGTTAACAATAACAGATACAAATACAAAGCATGTTCCCAGACACTATATCATCAGTATCACATGCCTGTAAGTGATTAGGTAACTCCCTAACTCACTTCCTCTACCCTTGTTTATCCCGTTCTCGAACCACTGCTCTGATACCACTAATGTGGGGTCCTCGTTACTTAACCCAGTATGTATTTCATTAACCATACATATGTGAGTCTGAATTAAGTAAAAACATACACTGCTTAAGAGTTTCTCACTAATAGGTTGTTACAGATGTGCCAAAACCACTAGTACAAAACCAAATAACTTTTTCACATATACATTACATGTATAGTTAACAACCTAATCCAGTACAACTCCTATGCAGTGGTTCACCTCGCAGCGGAATAAGACTCACGTTTCCCACATCTATGAATTCATACAGAAACATTCACAAAACGTGAGTATATATAACAACTATCTCAGTGCAATATCAAAACAATCACAATAATGATAAAGCACAATAAATTCATCAAATGTGAATGCTCTGTATCATGCATCAACAAATGCATTATGTCATGACATGTCTCAACAATCACCCTATTATCACGAGCCCCATATGATATGCCTATTCAACTCAATATGTCAGTGGAACCACATCACATCTTCATATTAGCAGCACATATCATAGTACCATGCTCATCTGTGATAATAGCCAGAGCATATACCCAAACCAGCGTATATCTCTCAAATACATAACCGAGCATATACCCAAACCAGGCGTATATCTCAAATACATAACCGAGCATATACCCAAACCAGGCGTATATCTCAAACATATAACCGAGCATATACCCAAACCAGGCGTATATCTCAAGCCAAAGCATATGTAGTATATCTATCGTGGCAACGATCCCAGCCAAAGCATATACCAACCCGGGCATATCTATCAAGGCAATGATCGCACCAAAGCATATACACATATCTATCAAGGCATCCATCCCAATCATATGAAATCCATGTATGCACATGCATATGATACTACCAATCATATGACACAAAGATAACATAAATCATATGATATCAAAACCATAACATCATCAGCACATAATATCTATACTCCGTACGTCAACACGTACCAGTACCGCGACACAAACCAGATAAATCAGTCGTCAATGGTTAATTGCCTCTGTGCCCTGTGATGATGCTACAAGCACATGAACAATATACCATGTTATAAGAGGCTTCAATATCAAAAGCTACAAAATATAACATTTTTCAATATTTTAACTCTGGCGATCGATCGCGACATTTCACCGATCGATCGCCAAACTGTTCTGCCTCCCTCGCGATCGATCGCCAAAATGTTCTGTTGCTCGTGATCGATCGCCACATTTTCACCGATCGATCGCTACATGTATAAACCGCCTTAAAATTTACTCTGTCTCGGCGATCGATCGCCACAAAGCTTGCGATCGATCGCCGATGTCCAGAAAGTTCAGAACATGGCGATTTTGAGCTTATCTTCCTAGCTCTTCTCCTACAACTCGAAATTTAACATGTAAATAAGTTTCATGCATTCTCTAATACCATACCAACATGTTTCCCCTATCTTACAATCCAATTACTAGCATATAAACATGTTATGATTCTTCACATGAACATTTGATATGCTACTTCTCATACATCAACACCAATGATATAAATCAAGTATAAAACCATGAATTTCTTACCAAGAAGTTAGGAAATCACATCACTCAACTTCCTAGCTTAATTCTCTAATGAAATCCAAGCTCAAACCAAGAAGAATCTCCAAGGGTTGGAGAGGAGCTTTGTAGAGAATTTTAGGTGAAAAGTGGTGTAATATGTGATTTCACCCCCTAATACACTTGATATAGATCATTTAACATATTAATTGCAATGACATGCTACTTGACAATTACATGAAGATGAAATCCAAATGCAAATGTAACTCCAACTCAAATTCAGGTCACATGCATATGCAAATGCTTACTAAATCAAGTCATACATTGTCATATGTCTACTATTCATTTCATGTATGTGAGTATTAACCCTCGGTTCAACCCGAACCCGAGTCCACAGCGTACCGTAATTATTCCAAATTACGCCATAACAAATCGAGGCATGACACAATCTTTGTACTTCTTGTAGATTTTTAGGAGGTAACATGGATTGCACAGCTTGTACTTTCTCTGGATTAGCTTCAATCCCCCCTTCTGTTACAATATAACCCAAAAACTTTCCACTTTTCACCGGATTTAGCTTTAAATTGAACGATCGTAACGTTGAGAAAGTCTCTGTGAGATCTGGGATGAGGTCAGCACCCAACTTTGATTTTACTAAAATATCATCCACGTAGACCTCTATGTTCCTTCCTATTTGTGCCGTAAATACCTTATCCCTAAGTCTTTGATATGTAGCTCCCGCATTTTTTAATCCAAAGGCATTACTACGTAGCAAAATGTCCCATCTGAGGTAATGAAACTTACCTTATCTTGATCTTCTTGGGCCAATGGGATCTGATGATATCCATGGTAGGCATCCATGAAACACAAGTATTGATGTCCCGCTGTAGAATCCACCAATTGATCAATCCGTGGCAAAGGATAACAATCCTTAGGACAAGCCTTGTTAAGATCCCTGAAGTCGACACACATTCTCCATTTTCCCGAACTCTTGGGCACCAAGACCACATTTGATAACCAAGTTGGGAATTGTACTTCAAGGATATGGCCAGCTTGGAGTAACTCTTCCACCTCCTTTCTAATTAGCTTATCCTTCTCTGTGCCGAAGTGCCTCTTCTTTTGTTTTACAGGTTTTACACCAGTGAGGATGTTCAGGCGATGCTGCATAATAGTGGGATTTATCCCTCCGACTTCCCGAGCTGACCATGCGAATACATCCTCATGAGTTTTTAGGAACGCAACTAACCTTATGCGGAGCTCCTGGCTTAATTATTTAGCAATCTTAACCATTTTTAAGGGAGAACTGAGCTCCACTAAATCAGGTTCTTCATCCGCGCAATCCAGTGTTAACATTTTCGAATTTTGTTCTGGAGGCTTTCCTCCTGCTATTGTATTGACCTGGAGCTTTGATCTCTTGCTCTCCTCTTTTACTTCACTCATACAGCAGTTTCGAGCAATCTTTTGATCCCCTTGTAGTACACCTACCTACGTGCCCGATGGAAATTTTAATTTTTGGTGATAGGTGGAAGAAATAGCTCGAAAATCCTTCATAGCAGGTCGGCCAATTATACCATTATATGAAGAAGGAGCATCTACTACTGTGAAGTCAATCGTTTTTGTAACTCTTCTGGAATCATTTCCCATTGACAAAGGGAGGGTTATTTGAACCATTGGCTTAATAGCGTGCCCGGTGAAGCCATAGAGAGGTGTTCTGATCGGTTCAAAATGAAAACCTTCTATTTGCATTTGATCCAAAGTTTCTTTGAACAACACATTGACTGAACTTCCCGTGTCAACAAATATCCGAGCTATATCATAATTTGCAATGGTAACTGTGACTACCAAGGCATCAGTGTGTGTTGCAACAACTCCTCTTAAATCACTGGGTCCAAAAGATATTACTGGATCAGATTTGAGATTGACCTCCGTTACATCTCCGAGCACTCTAATCTCCGTCCATGCATTTTGCGGGCTCGACCAGAATCTCCATCTGTCGCTCCCCCTGAAATCATGTGTATAATTCATCGGGTTGGATTATTGTGCTCCTGCTCCCTTCTTCCTTTGTCATTTCTTTTTGGTGAAGTTTCCCAACCTCGATGATGGGGTTGGTTATCTCGCCGAGCTTCTCGCTTATTATCTTCCCAGCCTTGATTTCTTCCTCTTCTGTTTGGACTGTAGGGTTCTGGCCTTGTGATTAATATTGCTTTAATCTGGGGATCCCTTTGAATGATCCTCTCGACCTCTTCCTCCAACTTCTGACATTCATTGGTCAAATGTCCATACTCCCTATGAAATCTGCAATATTTTTCGGAGGGAGGTAAGCGAGGTCCTTTTTCTGCCTTCTTCAGTCTTTCTAGTCTCCTCTTTTCATCGCAAAATTCCATAGCCTTTTCTAAACTCATTGTGAAGGGAGTTCGAGTTAGAAGCTGTCCTCTAACTCTGCCCTGATCATCACCCCTTTCAAATAGCCTCTTCTTTCCTGATTCCATCATTTCTCTCCTCATTTCTGGCTTCATTTCTGCCCTTCTTTGTTTTTGCGCATCCTCCAAGTTAACATATTTTTCGGCTCGGCCCAGGAGATCATCATAACTCCGAGGAGGTTTTTTTACTAATGATTTAAAAAACTCCCCCGCCTTCAATCCCTGAGTGAATGCATTGATGAGGACATCAGCCGTGGCAGTAGGTACCTCCAACGCTATACTGTTAAATCTTTGCACAAACTCTCTCATGGACTCTTGCTCCTGCTGCTTTGTAGTGAAAAGATTCAAAGAGGTCTTTTGATACCTCTTACTGCTAGCGAACTGGTTCAGAAAAACAGAACTGAAGTCTTCAAAATTGCGAATAGTATTTGGCTTGAGAAAGTTGAACCATTGCTGAGCCGACCTCACAAGTGTTGTTAAAAATACTCGACACTTAACCCCATCTGAATACCGATGTAACAACGCGGCATTTTCAAACCTCCCGAGGTGTTCCTCAGGATTAGTGCTCCCATCGTATTCTCCAACCATGGGCTGTCGGAAATTCGGAGGAAGATCTTCTCTTAAGATTGGGGGGGAAAAAGGGCTTTCTCGTCGGGATGTAGACATTCTTTCTCCCCTTTGTTGTCCCAATCTTCGTATCTCCTCCCATACCAGTTCCATTTGATTTGGTATCATAGGTTCAACCATCGGTTGATCAGTAGTTAACTGCTCTGGTTCAACTTGCTGATTTCCCAAATTCATAGGGGGAGGTTGACGGGGTGGATTATTATGACAGGGTGGTATTTGGTTTCCCCTTACCGCCATATCCACCGTCTGAGCAATGTACTGAGCCAATTGCTCCAAAGTGAGATCTCCCACCCTTCTGTTTGCCGGAGGCATCTGATCTCTTGATTCTGGTAAAATATTTTCAAGGTTTTCCGGTGATTCAGGGGGATTTCTCCCCTCGGATGCTCTCCTTCTTCCGCGTCCTCTTCTTCCTATTGCCATATCCACGCCTTAGCTCGAACGATGTTTCCCACAGACGGCGCCAATTGATACTCCCAAAAAGGGTGATGATTTGCAAAGTATCAATGAGGAACTAAATTACCTCTCTTTATGCTCTTTGATGAAATAACAAAGGATAGATCCCGAATGACCTGTTAAGATATGAAACAAGTGTTAGAAGGGTGCCAGAGATTTTTCTGGCGTGTCCCCTCCGACGCTCAAGTCAGATGATAAGAAATATCGGGGAAATTCGTAATAGAATAACTGATGTATGTATGTGTGTATAGGCGAAAAAGCATACCTGAAATCCTGTATCAACGTTCTATTTATAGTGTTTACCTTGTGAAGATACACCTTAATGCAGTAAGGCCACGATATACACCATTCCCGGGGTTCCAGGGTACGTGTACCCACTAATAAAACCGTTATTTATTTCCACTTCCTGAAATCTCGGGACGTGCTTGATTAATGTGGACTTGGTCAAATCATTATTAGAGACAATAAGTCAAGAGCTTTCCAGGTTAATGAGCATCATTGCTGACAGATTATGTAGGAGTTTGGATAATTAGGTCTTCTTATTAGATCGGTAGGTTGGAACCAGCATTGAATGATCTTTATTTTAACCCAAGCAGGTCGGGAGGTCGGTAGGTTAGAATCAGCGTTGAATGATCTTCATTTTAACCCAAGCAGGTCGGGAGGTCGGGAGGTTGGAACCAGCGTTGAATGATCTTCATTTTAACCCAAGCAGGTCGGGAGGTCGGTAGGTTGGAACCAGCGTTGAATGATCTTTATTTTAACCCAAGCAGGTTGGGAGGTCGGTCAAGTAAAATAAGGTGAGGTAGTATCATTCTATTGCTTTAGTATCATATATATATATATATATATACATTTTTTGGACAAACCTCGGTCGACTGATTTTGACTTCCGAATTCCATTTGGTGAAAGCCTGTTTCTCAAAGAATCAGTGCCCTAACACCTCGTATAAATTTTACGCCATTGATTTATTAACTGAACCCACTTCAAAATTGAAGCTGTATGGATTTTTTATTGGATGAATCGCCTGCAATCAGAGCTCTTGGTCCGCTGTTTAAACTAACTGAAGTTCACTTATGGTTAGAACAATTTTTCTTTTTTCCTTTTAATGTTAATGTCTTTTTCTCGTTTTAGATGTACCTATGCATATTCGAGATTGTGCACCAGTGAATTTTGTTTTGTCCCCCGCTTTTAATATACAGGGATGGTGGCTGGAGTGAAGCGCGGGAAGCATCGGATTTTTTAGAACCCGTTGTAAGTTTATTTTCTTTTTTTTCGATTTTTGGGTAAAATAGCTTAGAAAATTGTAGTCTTTGTTTAATTATATTTTATGGGTATTCTGTGATTTATCTTGTATAAGATTTTTAACTGCAGAAGTTTAATGACGTCGATTATATCAATGTAAAGAGTGACGCCGCGAGAATCAATGGCAAGTTTTATTAATTTATTATTGCTTATGAGTGTGACTTTGTTAAAGTTGTTTAGGAGACGTGTTCTTATATTTGGATTTTGGGTGGATGATTTTTTTTTAATGTTTGGAGTTCTTTTGGGCTGTCAGGGTTAAGCTCGTTAACTGAAGATATGGAACTAGCTGAACAACTGAGTGGTTTAGGGCTTCCTTTATCTTTCCATACTAACAAGGAGGTAACACCACCTTTTTTGTTCTGTATGTGATGCATTGTCATGTCAAATTCTTGAGCTAGAAGCTATTGTTTTATGTTAGAACAATTATCATAATTATTAAAATCCTCGGAATGTGTGTGGCGCACATTGTCCATGAAGTGCGCGGCTAGGTGTGGCATAAAGGATTAAGACATGTTTTAAGTAACCTCAAATGAAAGGATTTAATATTTTACGAGAAATCCAAACTTGTAGGGATTCTTATTTGCTTGTTTGCTGATCAATACTTTTTAAATTGTTATTCAGTGATTTGTAAAATTCATATTGGATCTTATATGTCATAATGATTCTAGTTTTAATTTGATTTATGAATGCACCTTGGTCTGATGACACACCGATCTTGGCTTGTGCCTTGTGCCTTGTGCCTTGTGCCTTGTGCCTAGGATCCAAGATATGCGTGCCTTAGTGCACCTTGTTCCTTTAACGACTATGATGTTCATAATTCCGAAATCGAATTTGATGTTGGTAACAGTTTTTCACTTAGGAATAGATTCCTGGTTACAAGTGATGACTTTTTGAGATCTCATATGAACCATGGTACATGCATTGGTCTTTTTAAAACATGGTGAAGATTCGATGGCATTATATTTTGGAATTTGTTAAGATACTAATTATTTTGTAAATGTTTTTGCTGAGTTTGGTGGTGGGTGTATGCACTTCACCGTATCTCACTTCAACTTCATTGTATGCTACTACCTGTTTTCTTTTTCTTGATACATGGATTTCATTTGTTTCTTATAGAAAAGGAATGTTGTGATAAGTGGAAGAAGCAAAGCTACAATTAAAAATAATAAGCTGCTTCCCAAAGTCATTGATGATGACTTACTGGATTCAGTAAAAGTGAGTGAGGAGAATGGATCTCCTTCTAATGCCCTTGAGATTTTCGAGATGCTTGATGGAATTGAAATACAAAACCATGGAATTGCAGCAGATGTTGACGTGTTTAATCTCTCTGCTGAAGGTGGCGACTCAATTAGCTCATTTGCATGTTCCTGCAACATCAGGAGTGAACGTGATTCTTTTGACGAAGTATCAAATCTAGGATTTGACAATAATTTGGGTCAATGTGGTTCTGCTCTTAGCAACATTTCTTTGGGTGGAAGTGAGGCTACGATGTACGAAAATGAAAAAGTGGCAGCTATGTTAGATCCAAAGGGTGGATCTGTTGCAAGAAGTTGCTTACCGACTGATGCCAATTTTTTTAACGGGAAGGAGTTAAACAGAGAAATGGAGTATGTATATCTCGAAACCCCTTTAATAGTGGACCATGAAACCAACGGAAAATCAAATGACTTTAGTATTGAGATGATGCAGGAAGCAGATGTTGCAGCATATTCAAAATTACTTGCAACAACCCATACTGATATTATTGCAACTCATGAACAAATTCAATCTGGAGGATGGTTAACATATTGGGATGATTTTTACATGAGAAACTACTTCTATAATGTCAAAACAAAGGAGACCACATGGGATCCTCCAATGGAAATGGAGCACATGCCGTTTGTTACTGCTGATGAGACCACTAAAAAGTTGGTTAAAACGGCTGAAATAGATGATGACCATTTGGATGGAAGAAAACTTGTTGAGTTGCAAACTACTTGTTTTGTGCAACCTGACCGCTACTTATCTAAAGAATACAGAGATGATGATCAAGTATTAAGTCAACAATTTGATGAATCTGCAGAACGTTGGGTTTTGACTGATTGTATCTCAAGCATTAGGAGTATAAAAAAAGTAAAGAGAGTCAGGAGAACAAAATCTGATCGGAAACTATTCAATTCAAATGAAGGTCTGTACTCTCGTTCCTTCACTGTATTTCTAAGCAAATGTTCCATATGGCAAATCTTACTTCAGTATGCCTCCTATTTGATTTAGATTACCGATATGTTGTTTTGTGTGGATGCTGAATGTGTTGTTCTGGTGGTTCTGGATAATAGGTTTCAAATATTGTCGTGAAATAACATGTTTTTTTCCGGGTAAATACTGACAGCCTTAGCTATAGTCTACTAGTCTCTTTGGAGTTACTGAAGCCTCTTAGAGAAACTCCAATCAGGCGGCCATTTTGATGCCCATAATGGAGCTCCAACTGAGCGCCTTCCCTGGACTGCTACAGTTGGCACAGCGCCATCTTTTGTTCTTTGTTTTTTGATTAATTTAGTTGTAAAAATAATGTAAATACTTGTTGTAATTAATTGAATGATTTTACAAATAGTTATTATTTAAACTAAATATTTTTATGATTAATTTAAATATGTTAATTATTTTTATGTAGTTATTATTTATAATAAATATTAGTAAAAATTAAATTTATTTGTGATAATATGATAAACCTTTTAAAATGAATTAAATTGGTAGTTATGTTGTGATTTTTAATTTAAAATCACTTTTTGAAGTTTGATATCAAATGAATAGTTCATGTAAAGTTTTTAGTTTACTAAAATATTTAATTACTTGTGAAGTTAGTAAAGCAATTAGTAACTTAAAATGAATAAATTAATTAAATAAGTTCAATTAATTATATAAATTTCTTAAACATACCTGTAATATATAAATGTATGAATAAATTTATTAATAGATATTTGATAAAATAAACTAATTGTTGTACAAAATAATAAGGAATATTTTTACAAATATTTCGCAGGTTGCTGTTAATCAAGTTTACTATTTTTATTTTTAGAATGTGTCCAGTTTGTTAGTTTTTAAATTATTTGCATTTTCCAAATGTCTTTTGCTCCCATGGTTACATCCGTTGTAGTTTTAGCATTTTTTAAATACAATTATACTACTTCAAGATATAAGCTTCATGAGGTCTAAGTTGTGTAAGTTGGCAATTTAATACGGTTCTTTTGTAAACGTGTCTGCTAGAATGTTTATAGTTATTTTATGTGATGGCATTGAACTACATGTGATTTTGATTTAATCTTTTTTCTTCCTTTTTTCCAATTAAGATAGGGTCATATTTGAATCAATTTACTAATTTGCCTTTGTTGCGGATATTAGTACAGCTTTGACTTGATTCTTGGCATTTTTGTTAGACCTTCAAGGAGTTTTGCTGGAAGTTTCTCCCAGTATAAGCAAATACTGGTGTCAAAGATACATATTGTTCTCCAGATTTGATGATGGCATTAAAATGGATGAAGAAGGATGGTTTTCTGTTACCCCAGAGCCCCTAGCCAAGCATCATGCAATCCGTTGTGGCAATGGTTCAGTAATTGACTTTTTCACTGGAGTTGGTGGGAATGCTATTCAATTTGCTCAACGGTGAGCCACAATTTTCTGTTCTTTTACATCTCATCATTGCTCTAAGGATAGCACCTTTTTACTTGATTCATTTCAGGAGTAAACATGTCATTGCCATCGATATTGATCCAAATAAGATTGACTATGCAATGCATAATGCTGCCCTATATGGAGTTGAGGACAAGATTGATTTTATAAGGGGTGACTCATTTTCTTTCGCTCCAAAATTGAAGGCAAGGAAGTTCTGAATCTTACTTTCATGTACATAAGTTTGAAATCCTGTCTGAGTGCTGCTACTTGCCATATGCTCGTGCTTTTAAACAAGATAGATGAGCTTATATGACTGAAATTTGAACACACATTTACGATCGCATTTTTTTTGTAATTAAATGCCTGTGATGGAGAATTTGGAAGAACTCATTCATATGCTTTCTATTTGTAATTCAATCATGCTTTTGATTTTGATATTAGCTCATCCTCCTCATACCATTCCTTGGAAAATCAGTTGGCAATAAAAATGAGAGAGTGGCCTAAAAAAAGTGGATGTAACAGTTACAGTGCTGCCAAGCAATGGTTTAATTTGTTTATCTGCAACATAGTTCATGTATATCACACCTTGCACGTTCTTTTACCTTCAAATATTTTCAGTGCTCATGCCATAGCATTTGCATATTCAGGATTTACAATCTAAAATTTACAGGTTTCCCCCATCTTATGGTCGTTACCTTTTCTATTTATAGCATCAAGTTGATATATTTTTCAGGCTGACACAGTCTTCATGTCACCACCTTGGGGAGGTCCTGATTATACCCGAGTGAGGAAGTTTGACATCAATACCATGCTGAAGCCAAAGGATGGGTATTGCTTTTATTCGGCTATTTATTTCTTTGCTTTTCTTAGTCGTTCCTAGATGTTCTGTTATTTATGTTAGGAAATTTCTCTTTACTGTCGGAATGAGAATTGCTCCCAAGATCGTCATGTTTCTGCCAAGAAATGTAGATATCAACCAATTAGCAGAGTTGTCTTTAGCCGTAACTCCTCCATGGTCTTTAGAGGTATCTTACTATTTCCTTCATTACTTTTCTTTTTACCTTCTTTGTACACATCTTTTCATGATGAATGTTTTATCAGAGATATGGAGCCGTGGGTATTTTAAATTTGGAGGTTAATAGCATTTTTCTGGAACAAATATATTACTTTAGTCAATGAATCAGTCTCTTCTGTGTCCGAGTGTCAAATGTGAAATATGTCTGCTTATACATAACTTGTTAGAGGAACCTCTTACTCGTCCCCTCTTTCCATGTCCTCCCATTTCTGAATCTGGAATCTATTATTTTAGGTGGAAAAGAACTTCTTAAACGACAGGTTGAAGGCCGTTACCGCGTACTTTTGCGAACCTCCCATGTCTAGGTGATCTTGAGATTTTGAATTTCTTGCGGGTGCTCTGAAATCGAAGATTTGTTGCTATTGTACATAACATTCAAGGCAGAGTTACCGGAGTGTACATATTGATGCATGTATCATAGAGAACGATTCATGTGAATGGTGTAAATATTCGGATAATTTATGGTTAATATTAAACGTTAATTACAATACATCGTAATTGTCTATTGTTTTTTTTGCGCACCGTGGTTCTTTAAAATTTTCTAGAAATGTGATGCTCGAATATCTGTCGGTATATCCTCTTCAAAGACGGAAGCCAAGTAAATTTAAATATAAAAATTCTTTCATGGATTGGGTTGCGTCTCATGTATGGACCAACATAAAGACCAACATAAAGAGAATGTTGTTTTGACACTTATGGATTGTGTGGTTATTGCCTTGGCGTTAGGAGTTGAGAAGACATTTAATACATACGATTGCGATAAAATTTGTTTTTTTTTTATTTATAAAAATAGATAAATACATAAATATTTGCATTGAATTTATCCTTTTTGAGATATGACACGAACCACGGCCTCGGCCAGTTCTACGAATCGACAGCACCTACTGGCTGTCTGCGCTAAATTTCCGTTAACCTTGTGGTGCTAATAGCACTCAGATTAATTTCGGATACCACACCTTACAAATTTTTGAACTTTCGATGCTAACAGCACACAATACTGAATGTCTGATGGTACAATAATTCACCAACAAATTTGCAATTCTCTTTCTATGATGGTTGGGAGGAAAAAAAGGTGGGGTACGATTTCTTATATTTTAAGGTGTCGGAAAATTTTAAATTTTTAGAAAAATATATCATGTTGGCCACTTCCTATGGTAGTGGTGCATCCATCATTCCTTGGGGTTTTTTTTTTCTTGACCAAGGAGAGGGGGTTAAATCAATTTTTTGTTTGTCAAACGTGCTTCGAACTCAAGTCTGTCTAAAGTGAACATAGACTCTTATTCATCCAGGCAAAACGGAGCTCCATTATATATTGATCCCTTTTTTTTTTTTTCCATTACGGGTTATATTGATCCCTTAGAACAATCATGTCCTCCACATGAAATATTTCATATGAATTTTATTTTTTTAAACAGAAAAGGATTATATTGACTAAAAAAGAGGCAACTTGGCCAGTACAACAGAATACAGAAGTACCAGGAAACATAATAACCACTTACAATTAAATTCAAAAACCAATACATCAACAAAACATGGTTGTCGCCGCCTCCCTCGAGTGAACGTGGTATGTCCAGGTGGTAACAGAAAGGGAATCATTGTAAGAGCAAAGAACTGGGATCAGAACGAGGCCGGTCCCCTCAAACATTCATTCCAGAATACAAACAAGTATACAAACAAGTATATGACCTGCCTTCCTATCCAAGTGAAGGTGCATCTGTGGATAGACAATGAGCAAAAACTGAAAAACTGACTATAAACGCGCAAGTCCTCGCATCCATAACCCATACTAAAAGCCATACTACTGAGTAGCACACAAAACCAACAACCATCCTAGTCAAAACCAGACATCCAACAAAGCCACCACCAGAAAGATAAAAAATTAGCACATAATAGTCCTTACATAACCTGACCATAAAACACAAACATATAATATACAAAAATAATCTATTAGCAAAATGGGAGAGGGGCTCGCACAACGATTTAGGTGTACACAAAATAATGCCTAGGTGGCCCCCCAAAACCCAGGCATTCAAACCAAGTGGGCTCAGGCCGAACGACGCAACCACAGTCAAATCAAGATACCACTCCCAAATCTGGTGCCAAACCAGAAGGCAAAGGGCCAAGCCCAGACTACCACCTCCGCCACCAAAACCACCGCCACCATAAGCATCGCCGCCAAACGCACCCCCGCCACCAAGGCCACCGCCCCACCCCTGTCCACCTCCACTGTCATCGCCTGAAATCCCCCAATGACAAAGACAACGCCTGTGACATCCCCGAAATGGTTAATTGCTATTTGGCTTTAATTGTGTTTACATGATTAATTATGTGGTAATTGATTATGTTTTGGGATTTATTTACCTTATGGAAATGCATGGTCATGTGGATAGGGGTGACCCGGGATTGCATTTTTGGGTGCATGTGGTGCATGTTGGGTAAATATTATTGGAAGCATGATTTATTTGCCTTTGGTAGCAATTTATTAGAAATCATGTGTTTAATTGATATTTGGTGCATTTTGAGTAAATGCTTTGAAAAATATCATGTTGGGGTGTTTTATACACCATGGAATTGTTGGTATGCTTTGTAATTAAACCCAACCCTTTTATCCCCAACCCCACTTTACCAACTCACTATCACTTTACCAAATCAAATCCACAAACCCTACCCCCTTTCATTTTCGAGCTCAAGCCTTTGGGTGGAGAGAAGTCCTTGCAAAATCTTGATTTGTGGAGCATATTGGGTGATTTGAGATCCCCAAGAGGTATGGGTACCTCATGCTTTAATTTTGTAAGGTTTTGTTTGAGTTTGGTTTGATTTTGGATGGTTTTAAAATGGATTTTGTTGGGTTGTTGTGGGTTTGGTTAATGGTTGGATTTATGGTTGTTTTAAGGTGTATTTTGGAAGTTTATGTTGGTATTTATGTTGTTGGTTGGTTGGTTTGAGTATTGGGATGGATTGGAAGGTTTTGGTATGCAAAAATGGTGAAAAATCGCGAGTCTGTGCGAGGCGATCGACCGCCTGAAATGGGGCGATCGATCGCCGCAAGGCAGTACCAAAATTTCGGGTTAGGCGATCGATCGCCTGTTATGAGGCGACCGATCGCCGAGAGGCAGTAGGTTTTTCAAAGGAATGGCGATCGATCGCCATGTTTGGGGCGACCGATCGCCGCTGTGTAAATTTTGAGGCGATCGATCGCCTATGGGAAGCGATCGATCGCCGCCTGTGGAATTTTGGAAAATGGTTTATTTTGTCAAATTTTTGGTATTTGACTATTATTTGGCTTCTAATATGGGGTTGTGTGATTGTGTAGAACCATCCCAGGTAGCGACACAACCGAGGAATTGAAGCCGGACCAATTCCACTTTTGGAAAGGTACGTAGTGGACGTACGGGCACCCAACGGTAACATGTATTTTATATACTCATGGTTTATGCATTGTGGATGCGGGTATATATGTGGTATTGCATTGTGGATGCATATACATGTTGATTTATGCCATATGTGGTATTGCATAGTGGATGCATATACATGGTAATTTATGCATATTGATGTTAGATGCATATGAGGATTATTGGATGCACATCCCATGAGTCGTGGTCATCCTTTGATGATTTTAATGCTTGCCGCTTTTGTATTGGTTCCGCCAAATGTGAAGCGAGGGGTGGGAGCGCCGCATGTCACATTTGAGCGTGGTTGTCATATGGGGCGAGGAAAGGGTATTTGCCGCTCTCTGTGAAGCGAGGGGTGGGAGCGCCGCATGTCCATTGTAGCGAGGTTATCCTATGCCGCCCATATGAATATAAGCGAGGGGCATTAAAATACACTGTGATGGACAGACTAGGGAATGGTGACCAATATGTGGTACAGTTGAGATGGTATATGATGTAATGACATGTTTTGGCCATTAAAAATAATCTGTTGATTATACTCATGAGTTATGGTACAGGGACAACCAAACGGGAAGCGTTTGAAATGCATGGGAAAACAGGAAGTGTTTTATATTGATTATGCATTTACGCTTAATCTTCATTGTGTTGAATATGAATGATTATTATTGCTCATGTTTGGGGGTTGTCCTTGTAGGTACACGTGTGGCATGATAGAATGGCTAGACGGGTTGAGACAGTGAGCTTGAGGATGCTTTTGGAAATTGAAGGACAGGATTATATTTTTGCCTAGTATCTACTCTAGGAGTAGTGTAAAACTAGTGGACAACATTCATTAGATGGGGAATGTAATTAATCCATTCTTTTGTAGTCCTCATTTTTGGCATGTAACGCTTAAGCTCATAAACTCAACACGTTATTTCTCACTCTGATTATTACGATAGCTCTATTATGCCTTATTTCCGCACTTAAGGATTAGGGTCCTTACATTAGTGGTATCAGAGCAGTGGTTAGAGAACCCGGGAACGAGTGAAGGGTAGCCTTAGCAAGTTTGGCTAGGTGCTTACATTTGGAGCATGTTTATGCATGTGGTGCATATTGATGTATATCCTGTTATACTAACATGCTTATATCACTCCTGTTATCTAACGACATGATATATATTGCTTTGGATTGTTGTTAACATTTGTGTTACAGCATGGCTGCTAATGAGGAAGTCGGAGATGTTGGGAGTGTAAATGCGAGTATTGGACAGGCTAATCCTCTACCTCCACCGGCTGTAGGGATGGAACCAATAGTTCAGTTATTGCTACCGGGTGAGATTAGCTTGACGCAGTTTCTGTCTTATCATCCGCCCCGGTTTGAGGGGACAGAGTCCGGAGAAGAGGCTGAAGAGTGGTTAGAAAGACTTGAGCAGATCTTTGTATCGGCTCCTTGTGCTGTGACGGCTTGGCTGAGGCTAGCGGAGTTTCAATTAGCCAAGAAACCTCTGATGTGGTGGAGGAGCACAGTAATGGAAATGAGAGCACTGGGTGCTGTGATTGACTGGACGCTCTTCAGGACCAGGTTCTTGAACCGATACTTCTCCGCAGCAGCAAGACAGACAAAGGAGGATGAATTTACAAGTCTGAGGCAGGGGAACATGACAGTGGCAGACTATGCCACACAGTACTCATCACTACTTAGGTATGTCCCCCATATTGCCTCTGATGGACGTGCCAAGATGAGAAATTTCATGAAAGGACTGCGACCGGAGCTCTATGACCGGGTTATCATCAATAACCCAACTTCTTTTGATGATGCTCTCACAAGAGCGGAGCTTGCTGAGCTAGGAGTGGGAGCTTATGCCATGCCACCACCGGTACCGCAACAGAGGCAGACTAGTGACAGTTTGAGGCCTCGGGGTGAGCCATTTAAACCCCGTGGTGCCTCTTCATCTTCGCGGTATGGTGGAAAGAAATACTTTGGCCAGAAACAGGATGGCAAGAAGGGGAATTGGTCCGCCAGTCGAGGATCTTCACAGGGGGATAGGCCGGGAGAGCCGAGGTGCAACAATTGTGGAGGGCCACATTCTTCAAACAAGTGTCCTGCATGTTATGTCTGTGGCAAGATGGGCCACATTGCTCGGTATTGTCCCACCAGGGGAGGCCAGTCAGAGTATCAGGGCAACAGGCCAAGGTTTGAGGACAGGACAGTGCAGCAGAGGCAGCAGTTTGGGCCTCGTCCATCGGGAGGTCAGACAGTGGGACCACCCCAGGGACAAGTATATGCACTGACCAGGGAGCAGGCTCAGGCAGCTCCAGAGGAGGTGATTGCCGGTACGTGTCATTTATTTACGTACCCTGCTTTTGTTTTGATAGATACAGGTGCCTCCCATTCCTTTGTGTCTGTGGGATTTGTGGAAAGACACCATATGCGCACGTCTTCTTTGCCCACGCCTCTATTGGTCTCGACACCCACTGGAAGAAATGTTGTTGCTGATCAGTTTATGGCAGACTGCCTCATTTATTTTGAGGGCAACGAGTTGAGATCAGACTTGATTGTGCTGGGTATGTCAGACTTCGACTGCATCTTGGGTATTGATGTTCTGAACAAATACCAGGCAGTGGTAGATTGCCGGCAGAGAACAGTGAAGTTCAGACCTGAGTTGGGCAGTCAGTGGACTTTCTTTGGCAACGGGTCTCGTGCGAAGATTCCGTTGATTTCAGCGATCAAGATGTCTCAGCTGTTGGAACGTGGGCACACGGGCTATCTTATTTATGCCGTGGACACGTCTGGAAAGAGTAAAGAACTGAGAGTTGAGGATGTACCAGTTGTGGCAGACTTTGCTGATGTATTTCCAGAAGAGATCCCAGGATTTCCACCGGCCAGGGAAGTTGAATTTGGGATCGAGCTGTTGCCAGGGACATCCGCTATCTCTCGTGCACCTTATAGGATGGCACCGGCAGAGTTGAGAGAGTTGAAAGAGCAGTTGCAGGATCTCCTTGACAAGGGTTATATACGCCCGAGCGTGTCGCCATGGGGCGCACCAGTTCTCTTTGTGAAGAAGAAGGACGGTTCGATGCGGTTGTGCATCGATTACCGGCAGCTGAACAAGGCTACAGTGAAGAACAAGTATCCTCTCCCAAGGATAGACGACTTGTTTGATCAGTTGCAAGGTACCAGGGTGTATAGCAAGATTGATTTGAGATCCGGGTATCATCAGATTCGGGTCAGAGAGGAAGATGTGCAGAAGACAGCGTTCCGGACTCGATACGGGCATTATGAGTTCTTAGTAATGCCGTTCGGTGTGACGAACGCCCCGGCCGTCTTTATGAGTCTGATGAACAGAGTGTTTCAGCCGTATCTTGATCAGTTCGTCATCGTGTTTATTGACGACATTCTTATCTACTCCCGGAGTGAGGAAGATCATGTGAAACACTTGAGGACAGTGCTTCAGATTCTCAGAGAGCATCAGTTGTATGCTAAGCTCAGTAAATGCGAGTTTTGGCTGAGCAGTGTAGTGTTTCTGGGGCATGTCATTTCGAGCAGCGGGATATCAGTGGACCCGAAGAAGATTGAGGCTGTGATGGAGTGGGCTGCCCCCACTTCTGTACCTGAGATCCGGAGTTTCCTTGGTTTGGCCGGGTATTATCGGCGCTTCGTCGCGGGCTTTTCGAAGATTGCCAAGCCGCTGACTCAGTTGACTCAGAAGGGTGTGCCTTTCTTTTGGTCAGAAGCTTGTGAGGAGAGCTTCCAGGAGTTGAAGCACCGGTTGACGACGGCGCCAGTATTAGTGATTCCTACGGAGAACTCCAGATTTGTGTTGTATACTGATGCATCGCTTCAGGGCCTTGGGGGTGTTCTGATGCAAGATAAGCATGTGGTAGCTTATGCATCGAGGCAGTTGAAGCCGCATGAGACCAGATATCCAGTTCATGACTTGGAATTGGCGGCTATCATCTTCGCCTGAAGATCTGGAGGCATTATTTGTATGGTACGTCGTTTACCATCTATACGGACCACAAGAGCCTCAAGTTTTTATTCACTCAGGCAGAGCTGAACATGAGGCAGAGGAGATGGATGGACCTACTCAAGGACTATGATTGCGAGATAGAGTACCATCCGGGGAAAGCCAATTTGACAGCAGACGCTTTGAGCCGGAAAGTGAGGAGTTCTGCTGAGGACGTCATTCATTTGTCGGCTATGATGACCTCCTATTGCCATCTGGGCTATGACTTCGACATTGATACATCGCCAGTGTATGTCTCTACCTTATTAGCTGAGCCAGATATTTATGAGAACATCAGGAGAGCTCAGAGATCAGATGCTGAGGTTCAGAGATGGTTGTCTATAGTGCATCTTGGTCAGCCGACGAAGTTCAGAGTGGCAGACGACGGATCTTTGAGATTGGGTAACCGCTGGGTAGTTCCGAGTACGCCGGAGTTGCGTAAGGAAATCTTGGAGCGAGCTCACAGTAGCAGACTTAGCATCCACCCAGGCGGGAAGAAGATGTACAGAGATCTGCGTGGTCAGTTTTGGTGGAAGCGAATGAAGTCTGATGTCGTCACTTTTGTGAAGAGGTGTCTGATCTGCCAACAGGTTAAGGCAGAGAGGCAGAGACCTGGCGGCGAATTGAGGAGCTTGGAGATACCGAAGTGGAAGTGGGAGCACATTTCCATGGACTTCGTGACTCATTTGCCGAGGAGTGCTTCAGGCTTCGATGCTATTTGGGTGATTGTGGACAGATTGACTAAGGTAGCCCACTTTATCCCCTATAGCATGACCTTTACATTCTTGAGGATGGCGCAGTTATATATTAGAGATGTGGTGAGATTGCATGGGATCCCCGTTTCTATTGTGTCAGATCGAGATCCACGATTCACATCTCATTTTTGGGAAGGCCTTCAGTCAGCCTTGGGAACTGAAGTCAGATTGAGCACTGCTTATCATCCTCAGACGGATGGTCAGACCGAGCGCACAATTCAGACGCTCGAGGACATGTTAAGAGCTTGTGTTTTGGAGTTCGATGCCTCTTGGCAGGAGTCAGTGCCTTTGGTAGAGTTTTCGTATAACAATAGCTACCAGGCGAGTATTCAGATGGCTCCGTTTGAAGCTCTTTATGGCAGACGATGTAGATCACCCTTGTGTTGGGATGATTTGGACAGTAGATCAGTCGGAGGGCCTGAGTTAATCCGGGAAATGGAAGAGAAGATAAAGATTATAAGGCAGAAAATGAAAGCGGCCCAAGACAGGCAGGCAGCTTATGCAAATAAACGGCGGAGACCGTTAGAATTTCAATTGGGAGATAAGGTCTTTTTGAAGATCTCGCCTTTCAGAGGCGTTGTGCGGTTTGGGATGCGCGGGAAACTGTCTCCGAGGTTTGTGGGACCGTACGAGATTTTGCAGCGCATTGGCACATTGGCTTACCGACTGGCTTTGCCGCCTTCTTTATCTGGTATACATGATGTGTTTCATGTATCGATGCTGCGGAAGTATGAACCGGATCCGTCTCACGTGTTACAGCCTTCCGAAGTTCAGTTAGAGTCAGATGTATCTTATGTGGAACGGCCTGTTAGAATTCTGGACAGAGCAGACCGTAGACTTCGGAACAAAGTGATACCGATGATCAAAGTTCAGTGGGATCGCAGGGGTGTCGAGGAGGCTACGTGGGAGACGGAGCAGCATATGGGGCAGCACTACCCGGAACTATTCTCTGGTATGAGTTTATGTTTAGTTTCTGTTGGGGTAAGTGCATGTGATTTCGAGGACGAAATCTTATAAGTAGGGGAGTATTGTGACATCCCCGAAATGGTTAATTGCTATTTGGCTTTAATTGTGTTTACATGATTAATTATGTGGTAATTGATTATGTTTTGGGATTTATTTACCTTATGGAAATGCATGGTCATGTGGATAGGGGTGACCCGGGATTGCATTTTTGGGTGCATGTGGTGCATGTTGGGTAAATATTATTGGAAGCATGATTTATTTGCCTTTGGTAGCAATTTATTAGAAATCATGTGTTTAATTGATATTTGGTGCATTTTGAGTAAATGCTTTGAAAAATATCATGTTGGGGTGTTTTATACACCATGGAATTGTTGGTATGCTTTGTAATTAAACCCAACCCTTTTATCCCCAACCCCACTTTACCAACTCACTATCACTTTACCAAATCAAATCCACAAACCCTACCCCCCTTTCATTTTCGAGCTCAAGCCTTTGGGTGGAGAGAAGTCCTTGCAAAATCTTGATTTGTGGAGCATATTGGGTGATTTGAGATCCCCAAGAGGTATGGGTACCTCATGCTTTAATTTTGTAAGGTTTTGTTTGAGTTTGGTTTGATTTTGGATGGTTTTAAAATGGGTTTTGTTGGGTTGTTGTGGGTTTGGTTAATGGTTGGATTTATGGTTGTTTTAAGGTGTATTTTGGAAGTTTATGTTGGTATTTATGTTGTTGGTTGGTTGGTTTGAGTATTGGGATGGATTGGAAGGTTTTGGTATGCAAAAATGGTGAAAAATCGCGAGTCTGTGCGAGGCGATCGACCGCCTGAAATGGGGCGATCGATCGCCGCAAGGCAGTACCAAAATTTCGGGTTAGGCGATCGATCGCCTGTTATGAGGCGACCGATCGCCGAGAGGCAGTAGGTTTTTCAAAGGAATGGCGATCGATCGCCATGTTTGGGGCGACCGATCGCCGCTGTGTAAATTTTGAGGCGATCGATCGCCTATGGGAAGCGATCGATCGCCGCCTGTGGAATTTTGGAAAATGGTTTATTTTGTCAAATTTTTGGTATTTGACTATTATTTGGCTTCTAATATGGGGTTGTGTGATTGTGTAGAACCATCCCAGGTAGCGACACAACCGAGGAATTGAAGCCGGACCAATTCCACTTTTGGAAAGGTACGTAGTGGACGTACGGGCACCCAACGGTAACATGTATTTTATATACTCATGGTTTATGCATTGTGGATGCGGGTATATATGTGGTATTGCATTGTGGATGCATATACATGTTGATTTATGCCATATGTGGTATTGCATAGTGGATGCATATACATGGTAATTTATGCATATTGATGTTAGATGCATATGAGGATTATTGGATGCACATCCCATGAGTCGTGGTCATCCTTTGATGATTTTAATGCTTGCCGCTTTTGTATTGGTTCCGCCAAATGTGAAGCGAGGGGTGGGAGCGCCGCATGTCACATTTGAGCGTGGTTGTCATATGGGGCGAGGAAAGGGTATTTGCCGCTCTCTGTGAAGCGAGGGGTGGGAGCGCCGCATGTCCATTGTAGCGAGGTTATCCTATGCCGCCCATATGAATATAAGCGAGGGGCATTAAAATACACTGTGATGGACAGACTAGGGAATGGTGACCAATATGTGGTACAGTTGAGATGGTATATGATGTAATGACATGTTTTGGCCATTAAAAATAATCTGTTGATTATACTCATGAGTTATGGTACAGGGACAACCAAACGGGAAGCGTTTGAAATGCATGGGAAAACAGGAAGTGTTTTATATTGATTATGCATTTACGCTTAATCTTCATATTGTGTTGAATATGAATGATTATTATTGCTCATGTTTGGGGGTTGTCCTTGTAGGTACACGTGTGGCATGATAGAAGGGCTAGACGGGTTGAGACAGTGAGCTTGAGGATGCTTTTGGAAATTGAAGGACAGGATTATATTTTTGCCTAGTATCTACTCTAGGAGTAGTGTAAAACTAGTGGACAACATTCATTAGATGGGGAATGTAATTAATCCATTCTTTTGTAGTCCTCATTTTTGGCATGTAACGCTTAAGCTCATAAACTCAACACGTTATTTCTCACTCTGATTATTACGATAGCTCTATTATGCCTTATTTCCGCACTTAAGGATTAGGGTCCTTACAACGCCTGCTCCAACTGCGAAGCCACACCCGTCCCCATCGACAGGAGCGACACCTACAGCCAACCAATCACGAGAAACAAGGTGTTGGAATCGAAGAGGGGGGGTGAATGAGATTCCTTGGCTACTTTAGCGTTTTAAAATGAGTTTGTAAAAATAAAATATTTTGCGCTTGCGGAAGCCTTTAGTCAATCGATAAATGCAAAGAATAAAAATAAATAAATGCGTAAAGGAAATAAAGCAATAAATAACAAAAGGATTTGTTATAGAAGTTCGGCGATGAATCGCCTACGTCTCCTCTTCCCGGTTAGATAACCTCCAACCGAGGTTCCACTAGAACAATAGATCTTGGCCTTGAGGGCTCCAAGTTAGCCACACAACAACTCTTCCCGAGTTTACAACGCTCTTCCCGAGCACACTACTCTTCCCGAGTACACAACGCTCTTCCCGAGCACAATACCCTTCACGAGTATACAAAGCTCTTCCCGAGCTACCAACACTCTTCACGAGTCTTCTTGGCCTTAAGGGCTCCAAGGATAGCCACACACTTGCACCAACTAGACTTGTTGATGACTTTACAATTTTCCAACTTGCTTTGGTGTTGGAGGACCTTTACAAGAAATCAAACCAAAAGCACCTTCACGGTGTACTCACACGAAGAAACAAGACTCTAAGAAAGATAAGAATTACAAGCTCCAATACAACAACAATGTATGGAGATTGCAATGCAAATTCAAATAATAATTATCAAGACTTTGTGGAAGTTTGTAGGCTTGTTCCTTAGCTTCAAAATGCTCCAAAGCATCCATATTTATAGTGTAGAAGGCCTCCAAGGCTCCTACTAGCCGTTGCTACTCATAAGGCTGAAATCACTCCAAGATCGCCTCGGACATCGCCTCAGGCGATCACCATCGCCGCGCCCCAACGGTCACCAAAAATCACGCATCGCCTCAGGCGATCGCTGGATCGCCTCAGGCGATCAGCAACAAAAATCAAGGCCGTAGCCTCAGCATGTCCAATTCTGTCATCGCCTCAAACGAACTTCAGATCGCCTCAGGCGTTCCTGCCATCGCCTCGGGCGTTCAGCCCATCGCCTCGGACGATCTCCCTGCGCGCATGCCCACGCCATGCCTCAGCGTCGCTCCAGTCGATGTGCAGGGCGAAGTGCCAGAAGGTTGCCATCGCCTCAGGCGTTGTTCACCATCGCCTCAGGCGATCCTCCTCGCATGCTTGCTTAGCCATCGCCTCTGTCGATGTGCGTGGCGATGCCTGGCCTGGCACCCATCGCCTGGGGCGATGATCACCATCGCCTGGGGCGATCCAGGCCAGAATATGCACACTTGATTTTCTTCAATCCAAACCACTTTTCATCACTTAATCTGCACACTAAGTAGATGCATTAGTATAACAGACACAAGTTTTGTTGATCATCAAAACTCAAAGATTGACCGGGGATAATTTAACGCATTAAACGCAACCATGCGTTTAAGGCTCAACACAAGGCCACCGCCGTCGCTACCTCCTTGACCCAGACCACATCCACTCTCACAGCCAGTACCCCCTCCGCCATCGAATCCCACATCGAATCCAAACCCACCGCCAACATCCCCACCGAGGCTCCCACCATACCCGACCCCCACCACTGCTAAGACCCCCACCGCAGCAACATCCGGCAAGGAAAGAGAGGAACCAAATGTGCCTCCCTGAGAGCTCAAACGTGCGGAACCACAGTGAAAAGGAAATAGTATCAGAACCACATAAGCATTGCGAAAACTAAATAAGAGATTAAGGAAACGACCAATAGAAGCTTGGCAGAGAGAAGACAAGCATAAGCAAAGCCAACAGAGTGCGGAGGTGAAGAACCAGCGAAAGCTTGGCCACGAAAGAAGATCAATAAAGAATGTCACGCCCCGAGACCGGGGTCAATAACACCGGTATTGATTTCCATAAACAACTTGAAATCAATAAGCCTCATAATATCATAACTACTGAAAAGCCAGTCTTTTCCTTAAAAATAAAAAAAACCATTGCCTTTACAATGAATAAAGAAATGCGGAATTAAAAACTTAACAACTGAATAATTAAAATTGTCTTAAAACTGGAAAACTTGAAAACATAAAAGATCTTGATCTACGCAGCGGACTTGATTTCACCAACCCAAAAATTGGTGCTCTTCTTCTTGCTCTAATTCTTCTTCGGCTTTATCTGGGCATGTAGAGTAAGGGGTTGAGTGTTTTGGAAAACACTCAGCAAGTGGGGGACAATCGATATCATACATATACATAATTTTCATAAACTTGGATCATAAAACTTGCATAAACCGATATGAATATATCTTAACATACTTGATTTGCCCCTACGAGCCATGACATATCATATCGTTTCATGATTTTCATATACTTAAGCACAATAAAGCATTCTAATCTCTTCTTGGTACTGATATCAGTCTCTAGACTTATCCCTCCTAGAGATGAGGTCATAACATCGGCTAACCCACGAATAAAGGGTCTGGATAATCTAGAAACAACGGATTACCACCGTATAAGGTTCTTTTAGCGGTTACACCCCACCGCATCAGGGTCATGGGGATCCAAATCCAATTAGATTTCGAGTTTAACGTGCTTACAAAATATACTTTCATAATTTCAACATAATACATATCGATTGAGAATTTAAAAACATACATAGTATTTTTTGAAAACGAAACGAATACTTAACAAAAGCCCACTTACAGTGCTTGGTATCGTGCTTGATTGATCAAAGGTATGAAACAATTAAATTCTTATCTCCTTGGCTTTCGATCACCACGAGAAGGACGCCCAAAGCTGGAACCAAATTCTGAAAATTCGAACAGATTGCTTAAACGTATTCCAACACAATCTTGGTTGGCTTTTTGGTTCAGAAATTTGGACAGAACTCGATGGCTTTCTTGCTGGAATTCTTGAAGGATTAAGGACTGATTTGTATCTGCTTTGGTGGCTTTCGGTTATAGGAGTATCGAGTAAGGGACGCAGCAACTACGGCTTGATCTCTCGGTTTTGGTTGCTGGAAAACGAACAGAATGGGAAATACTCGAGTATATGGGTGATGCAACTATCGGCTTTGGTGGAGAATTTTCGATGAAATAGGCTGCTGAAGATTTCTGGAAACTTTGTGTAGCACCTTTGGCTTGATCCCTCGGCTATTATTGTTAAATAAAGTCGAAGGAAGATGATGCTTTTCTTTGTGGAATTGAGGCGCAGAAGCTTACTGCTTGGGAGAGATTTGATCTCGATTTTAAAGGCTGAGAAGGAGGTGGCTTGTGATGTGAATAATACATCCAAGGGTTGTCCTATTTATAGGCAAAAGTGGAGGCAAAGTTGAGGTGTTTGAGTTGGACTCTAACTCGAAAATATAGGGAATAGATTTGAGCAGATTGTGAAGTGGAGTCAGCTTCTGTTTCGATCTTTGAGTTGTGTTTCGGGTGGAGTCTACTTTGGTGAGTAAAAATCTGTACAGATTGAGGAGAGGTGGGACTGGATTCTGGTTGAATAATTGGAGTGTTTTAATATGGCTTGGATCTCTCGGTTTCTAGGGAACACATCGGATAGGCATTGATCCGAAGCCAAGCGAATCCAGGCGTTGAAAATCGGGAATTACAGTATAGAAATCTGCATGGATTTGTTGTGGAGGATGAAGGATTCTGCTTGATCTTAAGTTGCTGAATTTCGATGGTTTAAGGGATGAGTTTGAGGTGGATAAGGACTCCTTGATGTATTGAAACTCTAGGCTAGAGTTTAGAAAATTTCTAACTCTTTTAATCATGTTTTAGTTAACCCATATGTAAAAATCCGGGTCTTTACAAAGAAGACTCTCATGATGGGACCAGAGAGAAAAAGTCTGCATTTTCGTATGAAATATTTTACATGGAGCAGAAAGTATCAAACAATCCTGTCCTCCAACTCGAACCAGCGAGATACCAAGTGCGATTCCCGAGGAGACTTGAATAAATTTCCCTCTCGCAAGTCAAAAAGCCAATGAATGCGATTCAGAAGGGATAGAGCACATGGCAGTAGCTTCGTAGGGGGCCGCCATATATATCAAGCTTGCAAACATTTGTTGCGTGGCCATCTTTATTTTCGGCAAAAACCCATAAAAGTTGCTTGCTCATCCTTTTTTTGCATTTTTGACATCATCTTTCAAATGCAAATACCGTCTAAATGACAGTAAATATTTGAAACAATGAATCATCCCAAAAATTTGAAAAAAAGACACATACATGGAAATGAAAAAAAGGTGTCGCCACAGTGATATTCTACTTTAATTATATATCAACTCAACTGCCCTCGAAATACGATCCTAAGCCACATAATCATCTTACCCCTTCGTGCACTGGCGCTTCAGTCTCGAATTTGTGCATATAGTGCTTGTACGGTTCTTTAAGACGCACTACGTTTTACTAAATCACACACTAATTTTTATAAAGGTGTTCATTGACTTTCTGATCATGATCTGAAGTATTGAGTGGGCGGCGTTCTATGACTAAAATTTTATGAAGTCACGTATTAAGTTTTACTAATTCTTGAACTTAAATGTTAGGCATTCTTAATTCTCCTGAAATAATATATGTCATTTCTAGTAAATTCATACTATTATAAAATATATTGAAACACATATAATATTTGTTTTCATTTTCTTATGACAAAATATTAATAATTCATTTTAATTTTCATTATTTAAAATATATTTTTGGAGAACAATAATTATCTTTACTAGGATAGCAATCTAATAAAAAATTTTAATTACACTTTAAATAATATAAAAATATATATATCTTTTAACTTTAATACATCAATATTATGTATTTCAGACACGCCGTGAAAAAAAGGGTCCCCAGGTAATCATCATTGATAAAGACACCATTTTTATATATTTCATGCTCAGATATCTGTAATTCTGCAACTTCTTCTTCTTTCCACTTGAGAATGCCGGAACTAGGTTTTCAAGCTTTGAAAGCCCGAGAGATGAGCCCGAACTCTGTTGTTTTTAATGCTGAATCAAATTTTAGTATCTTTTCTCCTGCTTCTGGTAGTAATGAGCGCTGCTCGGTTGCCTCTGATGCTCCTGATCAAGATTCCCTTGTTCCTCAAGTAATGCTGATAAATTCACCACATTATCGCCGCGTTTTATTTATTTGATTAATTTCATCTTCTATTCGCATGCGTTCTCAAAAAAAAAAAAAAGACTTTAACAGAAACCATACATGTGACTTCTTGAACTTACCTGAAACTGACAAGTTTTTATTATGTTTAGATAGGAAAATGTAGTGTTGCGTTGTGTTAGAAATTTGAAATTTTGGAAGGAAAAAGTTATATTCTTCAAATAATTAGATTGAAACTTGAAGATTTATTGACGGACAACTGGCTTGCCGGTGATGGTCGGCCCGGGGTATGAAGCTTTCAGTATGTCCTTTTTGTTTGTGGGGAACGGGTAAGATTTTGTCAACTAGAATGTACTTCTTGAATTCTGAAAGTAGTTTTGAAACTCAGAGTTTGTCCCATTTCAATAAGCTGGAAAGTTTTTGCTTTTCTTTTTTATAAAAAGACTACCGAATTCAAGAAGCTGGGAAGTTGAAATATGTGATTTGAAACAGAATTTTGCAAGGCATCAATCATCTGAGGATTTGAGTTCTTCGGATCCAGATCCAAATAAATCCACGCTAGTAGTCAAGAATAGTGTTCATCTCAGTAGAAAAGAAAGTTCTGAAGGTAATTCTTGATCTTTACCCTTTTTTGTTGAGTTTTCATTATCTGTTAACTGGCTTTTCACCTTGTTCCAATGTTGAATTCGAAGCTAATGAAATTTTTGGATCAATAATTCTGACTATTTGTAATCAAATATTATGTGTACTTGGTTCAAAAATTATATGGGAGTGAGGCTTAGACGACCTATGATGAAAATATAGCTACAGTTTCTGTGAGAAATTCGTTCTCTAGGGCCGTTATAGAGGTGCTAGCATACCATGTATGTGTATTTTTTGCATATTGAATGTACGTGGCCGCTTTTGTACTCACATATTTTCTGTTCTTTCTTGGTGGGTTTTGTTTGATTGGAATGACAAGATAGAAGATTGAGATCTGAAGTTCTATCGAAAAGTTCAGATCACCAAAGGCTTGCCTTTATAAATCTCAACTATTCTGCAACTACTTCTGTAGGCTCATCGTCTCCCCGACTTGGTTTCATGAAGAAACCATCTGCTGCAACTCAAAGGACCAGTACATTCCCTAGTCCTGACACACCTAATCATAACACAAGCATTGGGGTTCAGAAAGGCTGGAGCTCGGAACGCGTTCCACAGCACATGAATGCAAATACGAGGATTGTGAATTCTGCATTTCCATCTTACAATGATGGACGGACTTTGCCTTCAAAATGGGAAGATGCGGAGAGGTGGATTTTGAGTCCTGTCTCGGGAGATGGTGCTATAAGGACCTCGTTTCAACAGCCACTGAGGCGGCCTAAATCTAAGAGTGGGCCACTTGGGCCAGCCGGGGTTGCTTACTATCAGCTGTTTTCTCCTGCTCCTCCTATGTTTGATGCAGGCAATACTCAAAAACTAATTGCAAATTCTCCATTTTCGATGGGAGTGATGTCTAAGGATGCTTTATCAATTCGACATTGTGGCTGCGAAGGCAATGGAAACTTTCTTGCAGTGAGGGAGCCTTCAATGGCGAGGTCAATAAGCATACATGGATGTTCGGAAATATTAAGCCAGTCGGTATTTCTTAAACGCCAGGGTACATGATCATCTCCTCTTTGATCTTGCATCGTAGAAGGTTACAATCTGTTAGTTGATTTGTAACTGGTTGTTACTCGGTTTCATGTTATATATGCAGATGAAAAGCATGACACGGAAGATGATGAAAAAAATGTATCCCATGGTTGTTCAAGGAGGGATATGGCCACTCAGATGAGCCCGGATAGTAGTATCCACTCATCATCTGGGAGACGATTATCGTTCTCCCTTGCAACTCCATCTATGTTACCCATTGTAGAATTAGAGAGAATTCATTCCTCCATACAAAAGATACGGGACGTGCCGGTTGACAGGAATGTCACAATGTCAAGGTGGTCCAAAAAGAATGGGAATAAAAGTTCAACAAAGGGCCTCGGACATATGCATGATTGGAAAAGAAAAGCAGTAAACATTGGCTCTGCTGCTTGGGAAGTTTCCATGGAGACATCCGAGAGTATTTCAACGTAAAAAATTTCAATCATCAATCTTCCTTTGTCTTGTCTTAAGTATTAAAAGGAATGAAATGAATGATCTTTATCCCACTGGATTATGCTAGATACTAACATTATTTTATGCCATTGTACAATCAACATCATTATACTTCTGATAAATAAAACTGTTAGCAAAGTGCACAAAACAAATTTTTATGGCCGTTCTATTTTATTGATATACTGACTTCAGGATTAGGAGGGAGGACAGAAGTACTGCGTGGGAGAACCTGCAGAAAGCAAAGGCTGAGGCTTCCATAAGAAAACTAGAGGTATAATTTATTTTGTTTATAAAATATGATTTTGATTCTGATTCTGATTCATTCATACATTGATTGATTTTTACGGTTCAGATGAAACTGGAGAAGAAGAGATCTACATCCATGGTCAAAATCATGAACAAACTGAGATCTGCGCAAAAGAAGGCTCAAGATATGAGAAGCTCCATGCTCACCAACCAGAATGATCGCATCGAGAGGCCCTCAACCAAACCATTGTCATTTAGAAGGACTCGTCGAATAGGCTCGTTGAGTGGCTTGTTTACTTGTCACGCATTTTAGGTCGTCACCATGTGAATCGATCTAGGACCAGCTTCAACATGTCAGGTATGTTCAATGCATCTCTTTGGAATTCTGTATTCTTTTCTAATTTGTATCTCTGAGTCCAATTTATGTTAGCCCGTTTTACGTGTTCTCTGCATTTTCACTCTTGTATATGCTACATTGTGAGATTCGTCTATGATTATAGAACATTCAATCAAGAATCATGGGAAATGTGATAAAAGGGCTGGATTGATTCTGTTCCTTCATCCTGCTTATAACATGTTTCTTTTTTTTTTTTTTGGAATGTGGAAAATGCAAAAAGGGCGTATTTCTTTAAAAATCTTATTTTTGTACAAGATCATTTTCCCCGCAGACGATGAGATGATTTTTATTACAAAAAATTATTAACTACAGAAATTATTTAAATATGATAAATTTATAATGTTTTTGTATTAGGAATGACATGGTCATTTAAACTTGGGTGAGATCGGAACAGATTTTCTTGCAATCAAACTTTGATAAGACTGAAAATTTTTTGTACCCCAGTTAATTTACCATAAGAGAGTTCTTCCCCATTACTAAATAAACATTATATAAACTTATATTTGGAGGTATAATTTTGTTCCTATAAAAAAATTATTCCATGACACCAAATTTTCAAACTCTAAAATATGATGTTTAATTATACATTATTATCAACTATCGACAACGCCACGCGTTGTGTGAGTAATTTCATTTGGTTCATAACCCAAACAAAATCTTGTTCTAGATTTGAAACTTAAAATAGTGGAGATGAAATAAATGTGAAAAATAGTGAAGATTGAACAAACGTGATAGTGTAGTGCATAAAGTTTTCGTTTGCGGTTATCAACAAAAGCATGAGTAGTTAAGAGGGAGAAATGAAGTTGAGAAGTTAAAAATTATGAAACCAATATTCTAAAAAAATGAGGACGACCAATAAACATGTGTAACAATTATTAAAAAAGAGGTTTCAATAAAAGTGTAGGATATGACATTTTTTGAGTTTCTGAAAAAAGCTTCACAAAAAATGATGTCATATAATATCATCAGACCCTCTTGCATTATTATGTGGAGCATATATACGAGCATTGAAAAAGATAATGATTAATTGAGTTTGTACTTGAAATTGAATTGAATTTCTCTGAGATTAGCCGTCGACTCCATAGATTTATGATCACGATTTCTATTACAGTCTGGTGGTGGTGTAGCTTAATACCGGAAAATACTTGTATGTGCATGGGTTGAGTCTAACTTATGAGATTACACTAAAATAATTGGCATATTAATATATATATATATATATTTTTTAAATGATATTGTGTTTTAATATTGAATTGATGTATGTATAAGTATGGCAAACCGGGTACATACAAATATTTCTTCTTAATACCTTCGATTTCTGACATGTTATAAAAAATGATGGGGAAATTGCAAGGATATACTCTTTTGAAAAACATAATTCACTTAAGTTTGGGGAAAAAAAACAATAGTATAGAAAAATCCAAATTTGAAAAACTTTTATTCAAATAGGTCTAATTTCAAAAGTTCAAATCAATTGGGTATTTTATTTTGACTCTTTTACCCCTCAATGGTTTGGTAAGTTGCATTATACTCCCTAGCCCTACTAGCATATATCAGTATCAAGAACAAGAAAAGGTAGCAATGAATCTTTACAGGATGGACCTCAAGCTACAATTCTAGGTAACTAAGGCCTAGGAGAGAGATCATCCTGAGCATAACTACATGATTCCAGATCCCAACCGCTTAACCGGATCTGGACCAGTCGAATAGGATGGGTGGACCAACCTTTCAAGAAATCGAGCCAGACACTTCTAAGATATCTCAAGATCTTAGAGAAATTCCTAAGACAACACATCGATATGGATACTTATAATACCATGTCACTACACAGATCCATCAGATTCAAAGTCAGATGGAGATCATGATTAAACATCAGAGGAAGTTCTTCAAAACCTTCGAGATGTTCAAACCCGAGTTAAGGAGTTAGAGTCACGGCCAATTTCTTCAGGAAGAAGGAAAGAAGGGCGGTTACCACCGTCATATGGAACATAACCTATTTTACATCAAAAAGGGAAAGTGGAGGAAGTTCTTCAAAACCTTAAGGGAAAGTGGAGGAAGTTCTTCAAAACCTTCAATCAGGAATGGTGTTGTAGTGCAATTGTTTTTTTGTTTTTATTAATTAAATTGGTGTAAAAATAGTTTGTAGAATAACTTTAAGGGAATATTAGAAATAAATTCATAATCCTAAGTTTAACTTTCTTTTTACTCCCCACCTAAAATTTCTTCAAAGATTCCTACATACTTTTATCTTATCATTTATATATTTACTCCATGGAGAGAGAAAATTTTAAAATTAATACCAAATTACCCTTATGTTTAAGTTTTTGGCATTTTCTTTATTCTAAACATAATTTTGCGTAGTTTAAGCTGCGATCCTTAAATTGGTATCAGAGCCTGGGTTTATTCTGGAAATATTTAATAATATCTTGAATATTAATTTGTATCCTATACGGAGAAGACGATTCAAGAAAATTGTGGACCCGAACGAATGTTCGAAGTGTCATTCATACAGGTGGTACTTCCAAAAATTGGAAGCACTAAATCAGAAGCATATGACAGAAGCTCAACGCTTCAACCATAAGTGAAAACTATTACGAGGAACATGATTATGCACACCCGGCATAAACCATTACAAGAAACTCGAAAGGATGGCTAAGAGGCTCCATTAAGTGAACTTCAAACTACAGTTCGAGTTAGCCGAACTTCAGGAAGACGATCATCCTGAACATGAAGATGTGGTTCCAGCCACCAATGATCCAACAGGGTCTGGACCAGATGATTAGGAAGGGAGAACCAACCATTCGAGAAATCGAACCAGATTCTTCTAAGATATCCCAAGATCTGAGAGAAATCCAGAAGACAGTGCAGCGTTATGGCTACCTATAATACCATGTCCCTGCACAGATCCTTCAGATTCAGAGTCATGTGGAGATTATGATTAAACATCAGGAAGAAATTCTTGAAAACCTTCGAGATGTTCAAACCCGGATTAAGGAGTTGGAGTCAAGACCAAGTCTGACAGGAAGAAGGAATGGAGGATGGTTACCACCGTCCTATGGAACAGAACCCATTTTACATCAGAAGGGGAAAGCGGAGGAGGTCCGAAGACCTTTGACGGAGACTGAAAAAATGATTGCAATCATACGAGGAGAGCCCATACTTCTCACAAAGTAATGGAAATGATCAACCTGCAAGATCTGCGAGATCTTGCTGATTCGTTTGCTGGATTAAATCTCGTAGAATTTAAGACGGGGGAGCTTGTAACAAGACCTCCACCACAAGAGAGTTTCGGCTCACACAATTCACCCAAAGGTGATCAAAGTATGCGGCACGGGGAAGATTTTACCTCAGCAACTTTTGATCCTCCAGTTGGAACAAGGGGCCGTTCTCGCAGGCCAGATTTACATCAAACGCCTTACGGGAAATCGCTGTTAGATCCAATCCATCCATATGGACTTATGCTCAACATGAATATCTTGGATTTCAAAAACAGAGAAGTTCTTATTGATGAATAGGCTTCAGCAATGAGGATAGCAGCAGGAACGCTCGATCTAAGTAAAGAATGATTCATTTTACTTCTTAAAAAGAGTCTGGAAGGATCAGTCAAGATTACTTGGATATGGGAGACCCAGGTACCAAGGAAGAAGTTTTAGCCGGAGAGTCCCTAAAACAAATTGTGGACAAGATGGTTTCTTTAAAATATGTTTCATTGGAGTAAGCTACTTCGAGTGAATGGAGGAAGAGAAGGCTAAAAAATAAAGACAAGTTCTAATTAGCCTGGAACTACATGATATATGTTATGTAGATGAGTACATCAAACTCTTTACAGAGTATAGATAGAAGACAAAGATAGAAGAAAAGAATGCAGCAGAACTGTTCATTGCCAAAATACCGATCCCATGGAGAGAAATGCTTATCCAGGAATATACACCTCATACAATCGAAACAGGGTCCAGGAGAATGTCATTTCTTAAGGTAAAGATTGCGGAGTGGTGCTACTAAGAAAAACTCCAAAAGAATTACAAGAAGCTTAGAGGAATCAACAAAACAGCTCCTCTTTGATGTACGGTGAATGATATTCCTACAATCATTGGGAACTATCCCCAAAGACGAAATATGAAGAAACACAGAGCTCATTCTTATGCTCGTGGAAGTAGTTCAAGAAGAAGCAGGTCTTCATGGAGACCTATAAAGTTCTGGTCAAAGCAGAAAGCCCGAAATTACAGATCTGGGCAAAGATCAGGACCAACCAGAAGTAGAACCTCGTCAACATGTTCTAATCAAGCAAGTTCTAGCAGAGCACCAACGAAGAGAACTTTCAGACGCACACATACTCGCGCAAATGAGAGTTTCAAAGATTGTAACTGCTGGGCATGCGGAGCAAGATGACATATCTCTACAGATTGTCTAGAAAATCAAAGCCGTAGAGTAAGACAGTTCGAGCATACTAAGGAATTTGCGGATGTTGTCTATTTCTAGGAGTTGGTACAGGTGTATCAATTTGAGGATATTCCCTCAGATGAAAACATGTACGAAGAAGAGATCTATTCTGATGATGGATGTGAATCCAGCTCAGAATCAGAGTGAAGGAGAGTTCCTTCAACATGTGATCAGAGAAGAGCCGTCGGGATTTTTCTCTCATACCACTGTTTCTCATAAAACTCTTATGAGAATCATGAAGGAAGAGCCAAAACTTTAGATGTATGATGGGTTTACAATTGGAACAATGGAAAAATCTATGGATATGATTGGTCTTCGAAGTAGGAAGCATCAGATTATCCATAAGGATAACAGACGAATTTGCTATCCCCATGGAGTTTACGGGAAACGAAATTGAAATGCAGATAATCTTTGACAGCACCGAGAAGAACAATATCTTCCATTGCGATGTCCTATATTATTTGCAACAACCTACAGTTGGCAAGTATCAAGGAAACCTTCATATTGGTGAAATTGATCTGACAATTGAAGAAACTGCAGGGATGATCCCAGAACAACTCATTCTTGGGATTGAGTTTCTCGAGGAACATAAACCTTGTGAAAGATTACAAGATGGAATGGAATTCACGGTGAAAGGAAAGCGATATTGAATCAGATTTCCACCAGCCCATTCTCTATATACATCTTCGTCGGGATGTTATATGTGAAGTATCAGGCATAATATTTTGCAGCCTACATTGATTCCGGAGCGGGAATATGTACTGTCAGGCGTGATATCTTCCCCCAATAAGTTGGTAAAAAATTACCAGTCATTGCCTGAAGAGGCTTTTCAAAGCGGATCCTTATCCTTAATCAAGGAGTTCAGGAAGCGGAAATAATAATCGGTGGAGCAGGCCCGTGGTACAAAGTCAAGACTTCACCTATTTATTTTCATTATATAGGTGCTGATATGCTGCTAGGAAACAATTTCCTACAGACATTCAAGCGGTTCACTCAGGAGAACGAAACAAGGAGACTTATTTTCACAACCCTTTGTGATCATAAGATTATTGTACAACGACTACGGGATGCGTTTCACAGAAAACTCCCCATTAGTTTTCGCAGCAAGCGTTGTGATGAAAGAAAACTTCGACACCCTAAGATGAAGGATCATCAGAGATTTGGTGAAGCGATTCTTCAATTTAGGCAAGAAGGAACTTGTCAAAAGAGAAAAATGTCTTTTGATGGTATAAATGTAATGTCATTTAGAGAACAACACGAATACAGGGATGAAGACGAAGAAGAAGTTAATCTCGACATCCCACTGTTACTGGAAAAGGCATTATATGAGGAAGCCATGTAACCTGATGCTACCCTCGAAGAGCAAATTACTCTAGAGGAAGTAAAAAGGAAGATTGAGACGAACTACAATGAGGATCCTCTAGCATGGTGGGACCGAAATGAGCTTACAACATCTTTGAAGGTGAAAACTGGAATAGAATATGTGTTCGTAAGATACAAACCGATCCTCATGAACCAGGAAGATTGGAAAGATATGCGGATGATACTTAAGGAACATCTTGACCTTAAGCTAATCTCAGCAGGTGCCTCTCCATACAGCAGTCCGGGATTTCTCGTACGGAATCATGGAGAAATTAAATGAGAAAAATCAAGATTAGTGATAAATTACAAAGGTATCAACGAAATCTTGGAATTCTATGGATATTATATCCCAAGCAGAGAACATTTGGTAAATAGCATCAAGAATGCCAAAGTTTTTCTAAGTTCGATAGTAAGTCTGGATTCTACCAGATCAAAATGGATGAAGCAAGCAAAAGGTTCACAACATTCTCCACACCACAAGGACACTACATCTGAAATGTCATGCCAATGGGATTGGCAAATGCTCCCCAAATATATCAAAGGAGGATGGACAATCTTTTCAAAGATTATTTCAGCTTCATGTTCGTGTATATTGATGATATCATCATCGCGGCAAGAAACATGAAAGAACATCTTAAACATTTGGAAATCTTTTCAGATGTTTGTTACAAGGAAGGATTAGTGCTCTCCGAAAGGAAGGCAGTAATTGCCACAACACAAATCGAGTTCCTTGGAATTGAGATTGACAAATCAGGAATCATCTTAAAAAACCAAATTGTCGAAAAAGTGCAAGGATATCCAGATGACCTCAAGGATTTAAAGCAACTTCAGAGTTTTCTAGGAGTTGTTAATTTTGCTGGAATGTTCATCAACAATCTAGCAAACCACCGGAAGGTTTTTAGTCCACTACTCAAGAAAGATGTTAAGTTCAAGTGGAATGAAGATCGCAGACAAGCTGTCAAACAGCTTAAAGAAGTTTGCAAGAAACAACCAAAGCTTGCAATTACAAACAACGAAGATGAATTGGTATTATATACCGATGCCAGTGATCATTGGGGGACTGCAGTACTTATGAAAGCCACATCAGATGGAGAAGTGTCATGCATATATTGCAGCGGTCTATTTGACAGTAGCGGAGTTATTAGATGGCACATCAACGAGAATGAATTCTTCGCAGTTTGAAAGGCTTTTAAGAAATGACCACTTTTTCTACTGGCGAAGAAATTTATCTTGAAAATAGATAATAAGAGTGTCAAGGCCTTTTTAAAAAAAAAAAAATTGAATCAAAACCAGAAAAGGCTAGACTTTTAAGATGGCAAGCTGAATGTCAATATTATAATTATGATATTGCCATTGTGAAATCTGATAAAAACATTCTTGCAGATTTCTTAACGAGAGATGGAAGCGAGTGAAGCCAATTCCATCATAACGAGATCAAAGCACCTCAAAGAAAATCTGTAGAAGCTAGACAAGCAGATCAACGGCCTTGTGATTAATTCCAAAAAACAGTGAACGGATCATTCATGGTTAACTCTATGACAAGTCATACTACGAAATTTGCCGAGGAGATCTTTGAAAAGAAGAGGCAAATATTGTGGGACAACAAGATTCTGACGACCAAAGAAACCTGTCGGAAGTTCTGCAACATGGCTCATGTTGGAAGATGGCAGGACTACATCTGCCCGAGCTACCCAGAGCAGAAAGAACCACTGTTCGGGAAAGGATTCCCTGACAAGAGAGACCGGAAAAAAGAAGACGAAGCAAGATCAGGCAAACGTAAAAGATTCCCACGTGGACTGCAAATGCCAAATTTCTAGAGACCACATGGAGACAAGAGTCATGTGACTCTGACGATGACCACTACCATTATCAAAAGAAAACAAAATGGTAGGACATCCTCTTCGGCCGAAAGTCGAAAGGACCACAAGATACCAAACAAGAGAGAAGACGCATGCAATGACGTCTGATTATAAACAAGATTTGAAGTCCAAATCTCACATCCACATCAAGGCTTCTGTAAATACCAAGGCATTCAGAAAGCTAAGTGATAAGTGTGAATTTTACACTTATTTTGCTATAGTTTTATATTGATTTTCGTGTTGATTCCTGGACGATTTTACGTTTTTTGGTATATATCTGTTTTGTTTCAGGAATCTAGGTGCAAGTACATGGAGGTGGAGAAAATGAGCTAGAATGATGGAAAAAGACCAAATCGAGGCACGAACGAAGAAATTGGAAATTCAAGTGCTCGATCGATCGAGAAGGAGTTCTCGATCGATCGAGTGGGGCAGATAATTTAGCCAACAAGAAGGAAGGTTGCTCAATCGATTGGTAGAAGAGCTCAATCGATCGAGCGTGGAAAAAATTTCATGAACGAGAATATTGAGTGCTCGATCGATCGAGCTACTTTGCTCGATCAATCGGCCAGCGGAGTTTTGTGAAAAAAAAAATAGTTTTTTGAGTTTGGTCCATTGAGAACACTTCCATCCACCTCCTCTCCTATATATATCAGACCTAGGGTACGAACATTTGTTGTTCAATACCATATTTCACAATACATAGCAGCTTTTCATCCTCCTCCAACGTCCAACAACCTTAAGGAAAATCACTGAAGTGCAAGGAAGGAAACAAGAGAAGATTTGAATGTTCTTTTGTGGATTGATTCTTTTGTTCATGATTTAAAATCTTAACACTTTCAAATCTTTGCTAACTTTGATTGATTTGTGAGAATTATAATTTAGATTGAGAGATTAAATTATAATATGATATAGTAAATCATGTTGTATGTTTAAGATTGAGATCGAGAGATGAAATCACATACGTGGTAACTTTATATTGGAAGATCTAACGTTAGATGTTTTCATAGAGATTTATGCGATATTAAATTGGTGATTAAGTGAACGAAAGTTACTTGTTTCAATTTGATATTAGTTTCAATATAGATTGAGAAATGTATTGGATATTTTACGGGAATCCGTCACCTTTAGAATTAGTTGGATAGTAATTGTTTTCACAAACGAATCATTGACGATAACAAAAGTGAACCGACGTCTTGATAAATTTCTCGAGTGGAATTCCTTCGCATCTTCAAAAGAGTTTGTTTTGATTTCAGTTTTTAAGTATGTATTTTGTTTAATTAATTGTTCTTATATTTCGTAGGCTAAATATAATTTATTTAATTTTATTTGGTACTTATACGTTAGTCCTTGTGGGTACGACATCCCTACTTTTCTATCATTATACTAAAACTTGACACCGTGCACTTGCGGTTAAATTGCGCTACACTATGATATTTTATTGTTCAAATAAAAAAGCGATCAAGAATTTGTATAATATCATACGAGATTAGTTAATTGTATTTAGCCATTCTTTTTGTGTTTGTTTGTTTTCGATTTTGGTTACTTGGTACTACATTTGTTGTTTCTCTTTTTGGTTGATCTGTACATGTAGTCATCTTCTTGGTGCATGCTAAGGAGCAGCCAGCTCATACTCGAGCCTCTTGACCCAGAATTGAGCGAACCTTTCTAAGTAGATTACGAGAAGCTCGAGCGATGGTGGACAACAATCGAAAAGGAGGCGGAAATAATGGAGAACGGAATGAGGATCAAGCACGAATCCAAGATCTATGGACTTTGCACAACCAGCTTTCCATGGATCACTGTCAAACATAACAAGGCCAAGTATTCAAGCTAAATAACTTTGAGATAAAGCCTGCAATTATTCAAATGATCCAGCATTCAGTACAGTTTGGGGGAGTAACCACTGATGGCCCAAATGCTCACATCTCCAACTTCTTGAGATTTGTGACACATTCAAACACAATGGTGTTACTAACGATGCCATCAAGTTACGTTTATTCCCATTTTCATTAAAAGATAACGCTAAAGCTTGGTTAAATTCTTTACCTGCAAGATCCATTACTACTTGGGAGGGGATGACACAAGCTTTCCTGTCTAAATATTTCCCTCCTTCCAAAACTGCGAAGCTGCGAAACAATATCACCACGTTTGGACAATATGATCCTGAATCTTTATATGAGGTGTGGGATCGGTTCAAGGACTTACTTAGGAGATTCCCACATCATGGTCTTCCTGTTTGGCTCCAGGTACAAACTTTTATAATGGTTTATTTTCTGCTAACTGTTCTATGATAGATGCAGCTAGGGGTGAACATTCGGTTAATTCGGTTATTAACCGAACCGAATTAACCGAAACCGAGAAAACCGAATTTTGTTTTACAAAACCGAACGAACTTTTTTACGAAACCGAACAAACCGAACTGATAAAATCTCGGTTAATTCGGTCGGTAACCGAATTAACCGATATTTTTGAAAAATGTAAAACAAAAATTATAAATTATAAAAAATAAATTAAAACTGATTTTAAAAATATAAAAATAAAAATAAAAATATGTTAGATCGGTTAAATCGGTTAACCGATATTTTTAAAATCAAAACCGATAACCGAACCGATTTATCCGATTAACCGATATTTTAAAAAATTATAACCGAACTTCCGAATTGACCGAACCGAATTTCCGAATTTATTCGGTTCGATCGGTTAATTCGGTTAAACCGAAGTTTTGCTCACCCCTAGATGCAGCCTCAGGAGGATCCATTATGCGAAAAACGCCTGAAGCAGCCTATGAACTTTGGGAGGATATGGCTTCTAATAGCTATCAATGGCAATCATAGAGGAATGTGTCAAAGAAACCAAGTGGAATTCATCAGGTTGATGACATCAAAGCAAAATGGCAAAAGTCCAAGGAAAATTAATATATAATCTCCTTATCTCCTAATTCTTCATCGATTTCCTCTTCCATTGTATCCTCCTCGGGGTCTTCCTTGGGATCCACTTCCACTTGCAGATTGATGGTGAGATTTTGCAAGTGTTCAATTCTCAAATGCCGTCTCCGCGTTATCCGTGGTAAGAACCTAAACATGTGCCTCCTTCTGTTCATACTCGTGTTGGAGGTGCTCCAATTGTTGTACTAGAGCTCGGTTCTTATCCACCTTTTTGTTATGAATCTTTATGAACTTTGTGTTGCACTTTCTAGCTTCCACAAGTCGGCTTGGTTAAAATAATAGGAGAATCGATGAATGCATGCAGATGGTCTCTAACCTCTAAAAGCTCGTTCTTCTCCTGGCTTAATTTAGCTAATGTTTAATAAGTCTAAAAAATAAATCGAATCATATTAAAGTCTAAAAAATAAATCGAATCATATAAGCTTAAGTTCTAAGAATCGATAATAAGGAGAAATGGATCAAGGTAGGCATATGAATGATATATTTAGCCTAAAATTTCACTCGAAAATAAATTCTCTCGGAATTGAGTGAATTTTTTTTAAAAAAAATTTCTCCAAATCAAGAACATTAATCTCACAAAATTTGAGTTCAATGCGTTAATTAGTTCGGAAATTAAAATTCCTCAAAGTTTGCTAAAAAATGAAAATATTTTTAAAATTGAGCGTAATCTATCTAAAACAAGGAATTTTGGGTTCGTCGCTGACCCAAAATGTGCATATATTATAATAGTCAAAATTCCTCATGGATCAAAAGTTATGGCCATTTGAAGTTCGGTCGACAAACAACACAAATTTATTTTGAAAACAAAACTGATGAAGGGTGGGAACTGATGGATTCAAATTGACCAGCTCTACCAATATGATGTATGGTCAACTTATCAGAATTGATTGGCATAAGGCGGATTAGCTCAGGAAACTGGTACAAGTAGGACTGATCGATTTTGGCGGAACTGATTGGTTCGGTTGGGATCGGTTCTACAGATTGATTATGCTGACTGATTCTGTAGGTTAGAATCTGCTCTGCAGATATACTCTGTAGATCTGCTTACTTCAACAGACCATAATCTGCTCTACCGATCTACTCTACATATTTTATCTGCTCTACAGATCAAATTAGTCAGTTGGTTGGTTATGACCAATCTTTATTCTACTGGACTGATCTGTTCTACTGACAAAGTCTGTTCTACAGATCTTCAATCTGTCCAGAACTTGCCCATCGGATTATGGAAACCTGATAGCTCTGATACCACTTAAATGCCATGCCCCGAGACCAGGACCGATGACACCGACGTTATTCCCAAATTAAAAATTCGAAAACAACAAGCATCGGATACAGATCTCAAATAAATCAGTATTTCATTCCATAAACAAACTTTAATTGTCTTTACAACTGAACTGATATTAAATTAAGACTAACTTACAACTGAATGAAAATATAAAACGGTGCGGAAGCCTAAACTAATAAAACTAATTTAATCATCAAGTAGCGGTAGACTTCATGTCAGCAGGAGTAGATCACCATCCCCAAAACTGATATTTTCACCGTCTTCTACCTATGACTCATTCTTATCTGGGGAGAGGCTAAGGGGTGAGTGTTTGGATAAACACCCAGCAAGTAGGGGCCAATCGAATATCATAAAACATACATATATTCATAACTTCATAACATAAGAGATTTTAGATCATAACATAACAGATTTCAGATCATAAAAGGACATGTATAACAGATTTGAAATGCACAGAACTTAAATACGGATCCAATAACATCAAGAATTCAGAGGTGGTTATATGGACTCAAGTGGTGGCTCACATATATGTGACACTTTGCTCCGTTGATTCAGGATGTGACCCCCATACACGTAGCACTTTGCTCCTAAACACTTAGTTCATTGTTGTCTTAACTTTTTAGAAAACTCATAGCTTGTATTCGATTGAACTTTTATAACACATACATATAGTTTTCAAAACCTAAATGAATAATAGTATACAAAAACCCACTTACAGAAATTATCTCAGAAATTGATGCAAAAGCTTCGAAATTGGGTCTTCTTCCTAACTTGAAAATGGCTGATGTGTGAAATATGCAGAGTTTTGTGTAATTATTGCTTTGGGAATGCTCGAGTATTTATACGGTTAAAAGTTCGGGTGTTGCAGGCCATGATCTCCATTAACTCTGCTATAATTCCACTTCAATGCCAAACCCCTGAAATTCTGTAACTGTAGCCTCCACTATCATTCTTTGTAAATGAAGAGTTAGTTGGGTTGACTAAGTCTCTTGGGCTGATTTAGATAAGTAGAGCTGATGGTTATCTTCATTAGGGGTGAGCAAAAGTTCGGTTAAACCGAACAAACCGAAAAAATCGAAATATTTTGGAAAATCGGTTCGGTTATTTCGGAAATTCGGTTTTGATTTTTTAAAAAATCGGTTTATTCGGTTAATTCGGTTCGGTTTCGGGTTTCATTTCAAAAATATCGGTTAACCGAATAAACCGAAATATTTAATTTTTTAATATTTTTTTAAAAAATAAATTGTTTTTAATTTTTTTTAAAATCAATTAATATCATTCTTTATTTAAATTTTACTTTTTTAATTTTTAAAATCAAATGATCTAATTATTTTAATTTTTAAAATCACATTATCTAATTTTTAAATTTTATTTTATTTTTTTTTAAAAAAATATCGGTTAATTCGGTTACCGACCGAAATAACCGATTTTTTATCGGTTCGGTCGGTTCGGTTTTGAGAATAAAATTCGGTCGGTTCGATTTTGAGAACAAAAATTCGGTCGGCTCGATTTTTCGACAATTCGGTTCGGTCGGTTCGGTTTGCACCGATTGCTCACCCCTAATCTTCATAGGTTGAGCTGAGACATTGCGTAAGTAAAGCTTATTTAAGCATCGGTTGAGTCTATGGATCGGTAGTGTATATGGATCAGTATAGTAGATTCTCATAGGTTGATCAGATTTCAACAGTTGAGTCTTCTGATTGGTCGGTTGAGTTGACTTGCGAAGTTGAGCAACTTGCTAACTGAGTTGATTTAAACATCTGCTGAGCTGCTTCCTAACATCTGTTGAGCTGATGAAAGCACATATGTTGAGCTGATCTTAGTGCAGATTTCGGGTCTTCACAGGTTCTCTCTATAACGAGCCTCAAGCAAAAACTAGAACCATAGGTTGACAGGGAAGAAAAAGTCAATAAAAGAGGAACATTCCCGACTTAAAAGATTTTCCCATATAGCCTCCCATAAAAAAGATCGCAAACCCAGGACCATAACAAATTGGTACAAGAACCAGTAGTTATTGGGGATATTCAAGCATTGTAGCAGCAATTCGAGGAGTTCCTGAAAATTTACGAAGAAGATAAGTTAATGGCTGCATAGTGGTAGTATCGTGCACCGAGTTTATTTTTTATTTTTTACTCTAATATTTCCCCAATCTTATGATACGTAGTACGTACAATTGATAAGAAAGTGAATTTTGTAATTAATATTTAAAATTTTGGTAAAGTACATGTTGGGTAATATTGATTTTGCATATGGGCCAATTTAACCGGAAATTGGACTTTAGTAAATTATCATTTATAACTCCCATTAGTTGCTGCCATATATTTATGGGCCGACTAGATGGATCAAAACCCCCGAATGGTGAAAATTATATTGTTCTATTTTTTGAAAAAATAAGTTATTTACGATATAATACTAATTATACAATAATCGTGTTTGGTACGTTTATAATAATACGATGAGCCATGATTATTAATTATTCATCCCTCCTCCGCCCCATTGGGATCCTAGCTTCTCCTGTTTATGTCATTATGTATATATTCTATTAAATTTGGGATGAAATTGTTTAAGGTGCCGCTTAGAGTATGGATATGATAAATGGATGATTTACAATCATAGTGATAAAAAATGAAAGATGTGGATAAATAAAATAATATGATAAATAATATGATGTTTGGTATGATTTTAGAATGATGGATTAATTTTGTATATTGTATTAAAATTACCAAAATACACATATCATGTGTTAAAAATTACTATGTCATTTATAAAGACCAACTAGAAACATATTCTTAAAATAATTGGATAAAGACTTAAATATTTTTAATTTATATATTAAATATATAAATTAAAAAAAAATTATATTAATTATTAAATTAAATTGGAACATGTGTACACTCTATTTTTGTCATAGAACTTACTTGGAAAAATGCAACTTTATAAAAATTTGGTTTTACAATATATTTGTATTATAGTAAATTATTTTATTGTTTGTAAGCAAAATGTATTTATAAATGTAGATATGCACAAACACAGTGTTGAATTTCAAGACTAAAAAAATTGGTATTTTAGTAAATTAATACCATTCACAATTGACATTGCCTTATAACAGGAGACCAATCACAAAGACAACGAAACCATTAAAAAGAAGAAGTGAAAGAAATTACCGAAAATAGGAAATATAAAACTTTATATCTTCCATTAAAGCAAAGTCTTTGGAAAACTTTGGGTATTCGTTTATAAAGCTGTACGTATAAATATACACAAATATAGAGCTCACAGGCTTAGCCTGTCCAATTTGAGTAGACTCGAGTTCGCTTTTGGCGCAAAATATTTTGCCCTTTTATATATATATATATATATATATATATATATATTGTCAATAAAGTGTGATAGGAAATGTAATGTCAATAAAGTGCACTAAAAAGACTAAACAAAGAAAAATCTTAAAATTTATCCCTTTCTCCTTTCCCAAATTTCAAAAACTCGGCTGTTAAGCATCATGAAAATACACTCTTCTTAAAGCGTCTTTATCTCTTGATTCCCATAAACTTCACTTTCTTTCTTTGACATTTTTTTCAATAAAAATATGTACACGTTCCTCAATCAATTTCCACCACTTTTTTTTTATTTATATTGCTTTCTTTCTGACAGAAAATTTGAAAATGTTTTGTATTTTGTTGAAAAATTAGGTAAATTTCAAAAATTATCTCATAGAATATGAGTTTTTTGGAATATCAGTCTCAAATTTTTAGTACGAATCAAATATAGTCCATTGGAACCCAATTTTTTTTAATCAATGTTTGTCCCAAACTTTTGTTTTAATGAAAAGTGGTTTATAAGCCACCTATTCAATTATGATATCACTTTTGTTTAAAAAACAATTTTTATGGGAGTAAATTTGTTAAAAAACCTTAAGTGGAACAATTTTTGATTGAAAATAATTTTCTTAGGACTATATTTGATTAGTTCTATAAGCATGAGACTACTATTGAAAAAAATTCATATTACATGAGAACATTTTCTACCCAAAAAACTTGTTGCTCTGTGCACGATTGTATTAATTATTGGACCGAGAAGCAATTTTTGTGTTATTGGATTGTCATAGTGTTATGTAAAAGAGTGTATAACAGGTTACAATGGACTACTATAGTAACTTGGATTAATCATTTTCGTAAATCATATATGGATATGAAAGAGTTACTACAGGAGCCCATAATCCAATCGCGTTTGCTTGGACCTGGGCTCGGGGCATGATCTTAATACATTTTTCCTGGTACGATTCTCCTCCATTACCATGTTTAAATAGTTTTATATCATCCAAACGAAACTATAAATAGACTACAATGAGTTTGTGCATCAATCTACCATGCACGTGCAACATCGTGGTCACGTGCCATACTCTCAACAATAGAAGACAAGAAAATGATTCTTTATGTGTACACAAAACTAGGGTTAGGGTTAGGGTTGTTTTTTAATAGTATTATTTATGATGATGATACCAAATCATTGCACCAACAAGATTTTATAATCTAAAATTTCTACCCTTCTTTAGATTTAACTATTTTTTAGGCTCTTACCATATGTATTTTAAAATAAATTTAATTCATCTAAACAATATTATACTAGCCCTAGCTAGCTAGTACTCAAGAAAAGCATAAAGCTAGCTCAGAAAATGCTTTGCCAAATTAAACTTTGCTTTGAAAGTTATCCTTACTCTATTGTTTGGGGAAAGGAATTAACAAGTGAAGGGTACTAAAGATGAGATAAAAAAAGAAGTTTGGATTTTTAAAAGTTGTTTGTAAACATTTAATTAACTAATATTGACATGTATCTCTCTTACATATGTAATCAACTCTCAGGACGATTCTACATTTTCTCTGAGGAAAGTTGCCTCGTCTCAAAAATGTAAAAAGTACAATCTTGAGGTATTCTATCATGCCTCGAGCCCTTGTCCGTACAAACACGACTGCAATAATGAACTATGTAGTAATTGTTTCATATATGTCTTCGATTTACGAAAATGATACCCAGATTACCAAATTACTCCATCATAACAAACTATTTTTATATGAATATTTAAAACTATGACAATCCAATAACATAAAAATTGCTTTTATATCCAATAACTTTTTTACCCCCTATTTTTTATTTATTATTTTTTTGCCCCGTCAACATAAATTCTAAATTCGTCAATGTCCACTCTAATATTTATATCACATACCCAGAAAGATAAAAACACACAATTGTCTTATTTAGCAAAATAATTAATATATTTTAGTCGATTATAGATCTCAGTATGCATGCATTCTATCGCATGCACGACGCGGCTCCACCCAATATGAAAGACACGTGATAAAAAACCATGTTCGGATATGATCCGGTCAATGTTAAGAGTCGCGAGGTTTGGCGACGACGATGGACTCCTCCTTGTGAATTTTTACATGGACTTATATGTTTTTATATATTATATGTAAACGAAAAAGATTACTTTTGTCCTAACATATTTTGAATTTGAGTTTTCTTTTTTTTTTTTTTTTAATATTTGAGTTTTGACCCATCGTACATTACAATATACACATATATATGTAGAGGGGTATAACCATAACTTTAAAATCGGGTGGACAAAAAATATATAATACTTTCAAAATTGATCTCAAAGTCCTTATTCAATTACAAGACCACTTTAGTTAAAAATAATTTATGTGGTACCAAATTTGTTAAAAAAAAACATTTATGTGGAAGTATTTTTGATAAAAATAATTTTTGCGGGATTATATTTGCTTAGTCCTAAAAATTTGGGATTATTATTGGAAAAATCCATATTATTTTATGAAAGCATTTTTTAAATTTATCCTATATAAGTGTGTGTGTGGACACTATTTGGATTTTTTTAGCAAAACTGCAATAGAGAGAGAGATTGAACAGATAGTTAAAGAAGGCAAAGGTTTTCTGGTCATCAGAAGAAGTATAGAAGAAGCCTTGAAAGTAACATTTCAAAGAACATTTTTAGTCAGTTTCTTCCTATATTTCGCTTTCATAGCTTACAATATAGAAATCCCACCCTATCTTTTTTCATCGTTACACTAATATATATTACATTTATTTTTGTTGTCATCTCTGTTTGTTTCCTCACTTTTGAGTGCCTGCAGAGCAGACTGTACACCAGGTCAAATTAATTAACAGAAACGAGAAATATTGGTGGAGATCTCAACCAAATATTAATCATAGCTCCATTATGGTAATAAAAATCATAGCACTATCTAGCTGATTATCTTTACTGTTATAGATGTATTAGACCCGATTAGATTTATTATATCTGTGTAAATAGATTACAACCTTATTAATCGAAAAATCAAGAAATGTACGAGTAATTCTTCGAGATATGGTCATACATGTACGTATGATGCATTAATGAAGCGAACAGACAAATCCCAGAACCAAAAAAGAACAGGAAAAAAGGAAAAGCTTCAGCTTCAGCCTCTTCGCTTTCTCTCTCTCTCTCTCTCTCTCTCTCTCTCTCTCTCTCTCTCTCTCTCTCTCTCTCTCTCTCTTTTTCATGTTTGCATTAATTTATCTGACTGGATTGTTCAGATTACAAAACCAGAAAGAGAGGCAAATGGGCAAGGAGAAGATGAACAGTTTTGGTCCAATTATGGAGGGCAAATTAAATAATGCAAAAAAAAGAAATACATCTGAAAAGAAAGAGCAAATCAGAACTAATTAAAGAGTAAAAAGACATGGTGTGTGAGGATTTGGAAGCTGATTAATCCACTCTAAACAAAACCAGCCTGCATTAATGGCTGGGGAAATGTACACACGTACGCACAAAGAGATACATATTTGCTAGTGATGGCTTCTAGTTCTAACAGATGGACTACAAAAGAAAGACTAACACAGAAAATATTAAAGAGAAACACAAAAAGATAACATAAGATGGATAAATCTAGTGATTTAACACTAAATCTCAAATTGGTCAAATTAGTTAACAAGGAGGCATGAGATTCAATCCTAAATCTTTTTCACGAACCAATCTTTCCTTGTTTGTCTCCATCGAAGAATTGTATTCTGGGTGCAACCTTTTCTTAGAATGTAGCGGCACACCAAAAAGTTTTGTTCTACTGTGTTCATTTTCTTCAAGAATCGTCACATTGGTCTGAGAAATCTTGCTTGGCGGAGATGAAGAGTTGATGTTAATGGATCCTATATTTGATGCCATTTGACTGTACCCGATGAGCTGATTCAATGGCTTTTGCAGCATTGAAGAGCCGCCGCCATTGAAGGGATTTGTTGCAGAGCAAGATTTTGCTGAGTTGTTAAGTAAAAAAGTGGAATGAAAAGAATTGCTTGGAGCTACTGGTTTCACATGGTTCTGCACAAAATATATAATGTCGTTGTATAATTTTCTCATGTGAGTTAGCTCAGACACTAGCATGGTGTTGTTTCTTCTGAGCCTTTCATTGTCTTCAGAAAGTGCAATAAGCGAGCTGCAATTTGCGGTTTTATTGGGGGAGGAGACTGGCGGAGAGTCACACCACGTGTTTGGCTGTTGTTCATCGGAGTCCGGTGGAGATATGCTATCTCGGCTAGGGTATGGGAAGAAACTCTGGCCGAGAGATGGGTGGTGGTTGAGGGAGACTTGCGGAGGCAGAGCTGTCTTCCTCCGGTGGATCTCACACAACAAATGCTTCTCACCTTTCTTGAAATACTCGTTCGCAAACTCCCATCTGTCTGGTACAATCTTTCGAAAACCCTAGTTCCATCATTATTCCACAATGATTCAAGAAAACAAAGAAACCCAAATCAGAAACTTTATCATAAATCATCATTTCATGCAAAAATCATACAAATCCCATAACAGAAACTTACATAGGTATTGAGCTGACGAACGAAGCTTGAGAAATTATTGTGCTTGAAATAGTTAGGAAGAATATCACGAGCAAACTCCGGCGGACGCCATACGACGAAGGTCGCATCATCTTCACCCCAAGAAACAATGTAATCTGTGTTTGGATCGTCAACAAGCTGATAAGCTTTTGTCAAAAACGGAGCTGGGACAGATTTGTGAGAGTCTAAGGATAAAAGAATCCCTTCACAGTTATCCAGCATCAAGGCCATGGAAAATCCAAGAAAGTAAGCCAAACTTTCTTGAAAAAATAATATATTCTATGTTTTCTTGAGAATGAGGGTTTTCGAGAGTGGGAGTGAAGTAATTTGTATATAAAATTTTTGGGTTTTCAATAAGGGAGGTGGGGTTTGGGTTAAATTTGTATTATTTTATGGGGAAAAAATTTATATTTAATTACCAAGGACACCTCGGGTATGTAGTGAGAGAGGAATATGTGTCTGTGTGTGTAGAACTGTGAAATAAGGGCATTTCTAGACAAACCCGTGACATATATTATTTATTTATTTAATTTTTGGTATATAATCTCTCTCTCATTTATTTTATAATATAGTTTCATGTGTACTATACTTGAGCTTCCGCGCACACACTAGAAAGATCACGCACAAGAGATGGATAATGGGCAGATTGGTTTGTTAGTTGCTATCCATATATATTATGTTAAGGATCGTTAATGGTAGCATCAAACCAATCGGATCGGGCTGAGTTACTCTTCTGTGTCTATACAGTCGTTTTATTGATTTTTGGGTTTAATTTGTCTTGCATGTTTTAACACTGAGATGCTGTTTGCTGGAGGACTGTACAACACATGTGGCCACTGGGCAGTGTTTGTAACTGGATTAATTTGGATTATTATAAGGTTCTTTTTCCAGAAAAATTAAGTATCTTTTGAGCCCAAGTGGAAAAACAAGGCATCATTAAGTAATAATTTCCAATAATTATGAAATATTAAAAGCAATAAACATTTCACTATCTTTTAGTTACATTTACTGAATGTATCATGAATTCTCCAAAAGTGTGCATTAGGAGGAATTCATATGTTATTGATTTCAAATTCATTCTCTCCTAATTTAATCAGTTTTAGTACTCATAATAGATCTCAAATACATCGTCCATTTTGGATTGAGAGATTTGAAGCAATGGATTTCAAATCCTTTTGATTGTTTGGATAAATTTATGTTGGGTGGATTTCAAATCAATATCTTTCGTAATTTAAGTAGATGTAATTGTAATTACGATGAATTTAAAATATAAGTAGATACATGTCATTTCAAATCTATTATTCAAACCCCTCTCCAAATCAAATCCCTTCCTCCAACTTAAATCCGTCAATCCAAACATAACCTAATATCATTTGAAATCCTTGCTCGAGTTGAATTTCAAGTTTAATTAAATTGCTTAACTTAAACGTATTAACAACCTTTTCAATTCAAGGTGCAATTAGTGAAAGGACAACATGTATCATCTTTATCCTATAAGGTAACAATATTTTAATATAAATGGAAGATCAAGAATTAAGAAAGAAAGAAATGGACTATAGATTTCACCCCATTCAACAACCAATTTGAAATAACTTTAATAATTAAGAATTTTAAAAATATTGATATTGTTAAAAAAATACCTTAAAGTTAAATATGATGGATTTGATATCCATGGACTTCAAAATTAGCCAGATAATTTGAATGTATTCGTGTTAAAATTCAAATACATCAAATTCTTACATCCAAATAAAGTTTGTGTGTATGGGTACATCTCATTTTGCAGCTTTAATGAACCCAAAACACACACACATATATATTATGTGTGTATGTTTTGGGTGCATGGATCATAGCTCACAAATGAATCCCCATGTAAAATTTCTATTTCCAATTCCTCTATTTCTTTTTTTCTTTCCTTTTTTGTGTGTGTATTGTAATATACTAATATTGTATATGTGAAGTAACCCACCAAGATTTTTACGTGGAAAACCCTCAAATTGAGAGAAAAACCACGGGACCTTGTCCAGTATAAATTTCACTATCATACTTTTTCTTGATTATAGGACTCCTGGGACACAACTTACAATCGTCCAGTAACTTATAGAAATATCCCAGAAAAATAATGAAAATGACCGAACAAAAGTGAATTTGCTCTCTTCGAAGTCTTTTTATATAGAAAAATCCAACCCTCTACAATGAGGCCATCCGTGGGTATTTATAGGGCTGTTCCCAGTAACTAATTCGCGGGAAATCTGAAACACGATGTCCTCTGATAGTGGCTTGACTGGAGCCAAATGTGTCCGAGAAACCAGCGCCCCATTACTGCACGTTTATTCACGCCGGTTGATTTGTTGGTTATCAACGGGTCTTCCGCTAATCTTTGACCAAAAAACCGATGAGGGTTTAGCAGCTGTTCTGTTCGGTGTCTTTCTGTTCGGTAAAACCCTGCTCGGTGCTATCTGTTCGGTGTCCTCCTATTCGGTATAAGACTTGTTCGGTTCTTGGGGGGATTTTACCCGAGGAAGTCAATATGTCATATGACATCACCTCACCCCCCTAAAGTAAAGCAAGACGAAACTTTTGAAGTCTTGTTTTATTGTCTTCGGGTAAAATCCTAAACTTAACCTGCTCGGGATTTTTTGCCGCCCTTTTTTCCCGCTCAAAAATTTCAAATGCCGCGCGACGTTTCGTTTCCCGAGGCGCCTTCATGACCGTTCATTCCATCATTTTTGGACGGTGAGGATTTAATGACTGTTCATATGGTCCCATCTATAAATACCCATCATTTATCTTACTTTGCTGCATTTTGCTTCCGAGCTAGCATCAGACGATCGAACAACTTTCCTCAGTGACTTCATTTTTCAATCACCAAGTATGGTTTCTTCCTCAGCCGATTCTTCATTACAGGCGATAGACATGTTCAATGAGGGAGACGCTCTTAGCCCCTCTCCTCAACCCTCTTCCTCTTTTTTTGATAGCGACAAAACTCTAAGCTCTTCTACTGCGTCAGCTGCTCGTATGCAAGAGCAGAGACTTGCTACAGAGCGAGATTTAGTGAAAGCCCGTGTTCCCTGGTTCGAGATCTTTGATTCTGAGGTCAAATTGACTCAGCATCTAAGTAATATTCGAACTAAATGGGGGATTTCCGAGGGGACTTCTATTATTGCTCCCCCTTCCGGATCTCGTACCCACTTACCCCCTAAGGGGTATTTTCTTTTTTACATAGACCAGCTCCGAGGAGGCCTCGGTTTTCCTATTCCTCCTTTCTTTATTGAAGTAGCCTCCTACTTCTCTGTTTCTCTTAGTCAATTATTTCCCAATAGTTATCGGTTATTAGTGGGATTTTTCATAGTTATTTCTTTTCTGGGTTTTACCCCCGCTCCCGAACTTTTCCATTGTTTTTTTCAATTAAACAAGAAAGAGACCGGGCTCTTTTACTTTTCTTCTCGGACAGGGGTTGACTTCCTCAAAAAATACCCCTCGTCCATAAAAAACTGGAAAAACTCCTACTTTTTTTCTCGTCCGCTCCAACCTTGGGATTGCCCTATGGAGTGGAGGGAAAATCTCCCGAGGGGTAAGTCAATCAAGGGTCACCTTGAGGAGGAACCGTATTTGTCGGTTTGTCGTGCACTTGGCGATCAATGTTTTAATTTGATGGAGCTGATTGACGACGAAATGCTATACTTGTTCCAGCTGAGCCCGAAAGGTGCATCCTTGAAAATGCCCCTCGGTGAGTGCTTTTCAAGCAGTTTCATTCGGTTTACTTTCGACTTGTTATGTTCGGACTAATATTTCTCTGCTCTTTTCAGAAACAAAGATGATGAAGGCTAGGATGGCCGAGAAGTTAAAGGAAAAGCGCCAGAAGGACCAAACTTCTACGGCTGTTACTGCTCCGGCTCCTCCCCCTTCCGTCGAGATTGTGACCCCTCCCGAGGAGAAGGCTTCTCCCGAGGGGACTCAAGCTCTTCAGCGCCGAAAGAGGGCTACTCCCGAGGTCCAAGTTCTTCCCCCAAAGCCACTCCCCTTAAGAAAACTTCTTCTTCTATCATCCCTTCTGAACCTCGAGCCTCTTCCCAACCTGCACTTGGTGTTTCTCGGCCTTCCTCGAGATATCACATCCCTTCTTGGACGTATTCTCCAAGCGTCCCATTACTGAAAAAACCCGACCCCAAAGCCTCCCAATCCATTTTGTGCTACACCCCCAACTCAGCCGACCGTAAGTACCTCGGGGAATTGGCCTTCAGCAACCTGGTGAACGACTTCTCCTCCTCCTTTACTCAGGTAGATACTTTTACCAATTAATCTTCCCCGCCTGTATCTTTTGATACCTTAATTCATCATTTTTATTTTTATATGCTCTGATGCAGGCCCACATGATGGCGGCTGAACTTCTCAGCCGTTTTCATTCAATACGATCAGCCGATGGCCATAACCAGAAACGTATCAGGAAGCTGAAAAGTATGGGTGAGGACCTGAAGAAGTCGATGAGTCTTCTGGAGGAGCGGTACTTGGCCCTGGTGTCAGCTCGGGATAAAGCGGAGAAGGCCCTTGCAGAAGAGGGGACAAAATTCGCCGATCTGGAAAGTGCTAACTCTACTTTATCGGAGCAGTATAAATCCATGACCAAGCAATATCAGTCTGTCTCTGAGCAACTTGCTCAAGAGAGATCCTCCACTGCTGCTCGTATGGAAGAATTCTGGCTCACCAAGAAGGCTGAGTTTTTGAAGTCTCCGGAGTATGGCAACCTGGTGGAAGACCGTGCTTCTAAGTTTTTTGACCATGGATTTGAAGCATGTGTCAGCCAATTTGAAGCTCAAGGCTACCCTCCCGAAAGAGCTTCAAAAGATTTCCTCGATGTGGGGGTTGCCTTAGAAAGTCTCCCTGAGGAGATATTTCACCCATAGAATAGGGTTTTTTACTTTTTCTTGTATTACTCTTCAATCATGAATAAATTTATTCACTTGGCTGCAATGATGTTTTAAGTTTAAATGTGGACCAAACATCCCGATCCCACGAGTAAACAAATAAAATTCCGAACAAGCTCGCAACCCCGAGCACAACCACTTAGGCAATTTTAAGTTTAAACGTGGACCAAACATCCCGATCCCACGAGTAAACAAATAAAATTTCGAACAAGCTCGCAACCCCGAGCACAACCACTTAGGCAATTTTAAGTTTAAACGTGGACCAAACATCCCGATCCCACGAGTAAACAAATAAAATTCCGAACAAGCTCGCAACCCCGAGCACAAACACTTAGGCAATTTTAAGTTTAAACGTGGACCAAACATCCCGATCCCACGAGTAAACAAATAAAATTTCGAACAAGCTCGCAACCCCAAGCACAACCACTTAGGCAATTTTCAGTTTAAACGGTGACCAAACATTCTGATCCCACGAGTAAACAAATAAAATTTCGAACAAGCTCGCAACCCCGAGCACAAACACTTAGGCAATTTTAAGTTTAAACGTGGACCAAACATCCCGATCCCACGAGTAAACAAATAAAATTCCGAACAAGCTCGCAACCCCGAGCACAAACACTTAGGCAATTTTAAGTTTAAATGTGGACCAAACATCCCGATCCCACGAGTAAACAAATAAAATTCCGAACAAGTTCAATGAATCAAATAATTTCATTTTATTGCTACTAAATTCATAATCGAAATAACAAGGAAAGATTACACAAAATACTTCTTCAAGTTATGAATGTTCCAAGGTCTTACCAACTCCCGACCTTCATGATCTTCCAGTCTGTAAGATCCTCTTCCGATCACTTCCTTGATTCTGTAAGGGCCCTCCCACTTGGGTGCTAGTTTCTTCACCTCACCAGCAGGATTTGTTCTTCGTAATACCAAATCCCCGACTTGAAAAGTTCTGGGGCGAACCCTTCGGTTATAAGCATTGGTGATCCTTACTTTATATAACTCTGTTCTTGTTACAGCTCGTTCTCTTAGCTGATCGATCTCATCTAACTCTTGCTTCCTTATACCCTCGTTCTGCTCTGGATCATAACATTGTACTCGGAGAGAGTCGACTCAAATTTCTGCTGGAATGAGGGCCTCCGAACCATATACTAGGCTATATGGAGTTTCCCTGTAGATACCCGAGGAGTTGTTCGGTAGGCCCACAAGACACCAGGTAGTTTGTTTACCCATTCTCCTCGGGCACCTTCCAGCTTTGTGTTAATCCCATGTAATAGAACACGGTTAATAACTTCGACTTGCCCATTGGATTGCGGATATGCTACTGACGTGAATACTTGCCTGAGACCGAACAGACTCAAGGCTGTTCTCTTGCAACTCCTAATAGTCGCGAATTGATGAAGGAACAACGAACTGAATCTAGGTAAAGAATCTATTGCCCCTGAGGGAAATTGATTGAACCAAGATTGAACAGCGCCATCGAGTGTAGTCAAGAAAACTCTACATTTCACTCCATCTGTTGATTGGTGAAGGAGTGAAGCGTTTTCAAACCGAGATAAATATTCCTCTGGATCTGTGCTGCCATCATAATTTCCCACATTTAAAGTTCTAAAATTAGGAGGCATGGGGTCATCAATGACTTGAGGAGCGAATGGAGAGCCTTTCCTGCCCGAGTAGATACGCCCTTCCATCCTGTTGCGCATTTGCTGCAACTCACCCCTCAACTCTTCCATCTGGTGATGTAAAGCTTTGTCCACCTCCACATCCAAGCGACTGGGGGGATCTTTTGATTCCCTAACTTCTTCTTCTGATTCCTTAGTGGGGGCTGAGCCTTCTTCCTCCTCTCTGGTCTCTTCTCGCTGAGGGGGAATCATAAATTGCTTCATGACTTCCCCTACAGTTTTGACAATCACTTCCGTTAAATGTTCCATGGGTATTCCTCCTGTAGGAAATGCCCGTGAAACATTCTGAGATGATCCAGCATCCCCTGCTCCTTCTGGTTCTGGGCATGAACGTGGGCTAGGCATGAACGTGGGGGGGGGGGGGGGGGGGGGGGGGGGGGCATTGGTTTATCCTGCCCCGAAATAGGTCTGCGTCCTTTGCTTCTAACCATCTTGCCTTGAATTCTTGATGAAATCTTCTTTCTTCAACGTCTTTACTCTTTTTTATTCCCACAGACGGCACCAATGATGTGAACCGTTATTTTAGGTATTTGGTAGAATGAAGTGTTAACGAAAAATAAAGATGAACACACCAAGATTTTTACGTAGAAAACCCTCAAATTGAGAGAAAAATCACGGGACCTTGTCCATTATAAATTTTACTATCACACTTTTTCTTGATTACAGGACTCCTGGGACACAACTTACAGTCGTCCAGTGACTTATAGAAATATCCCAGAAAAATAATGAAAATGACCGAACAGAAGTGAATTTGCTCTCTTCGGAGTCTTTTTGTATAGAAAAATCCAACCCTCTACAATGATTCCATCCGTGGGTATTTATAGGGCTGTTCCCAGTAACTAATTCTCGGGAAATCTGAAACACGATGTCCTCTGATAGTGGCTTGACTGGAGCCAAACGTGTCCGAGAAACCCGCGCCCCATTACTGTATGTTTATTCACGCCGGTTGATTTGTTGGTTATCTCCGGGTCTTCCGCTAGTCTTTGACCAGAAAACCGAGGAGGGTTTAGCAGCTGTTCTGTTCGGTGTCTTTCTGTTCGGTAAAACCCTGCTCGGTGCTATCTGTTCGGTATAAGACTTGTTCGGTTCTTGGGGGGATTTTACCCGAGAAAGTCAACATATTGACTTATTGACTTCCGATATGACCATTCTTCTTGTTTTCCTGCTTTTATCTTCCTCCTCTTCTTCTCTCATGTTTTTATCTTCCTCATTTTCTTCTCTTTTATTCCTCTTATATAGTTATTTTTATTCTTGATTAATAAATAATACTCCCAACTTTTTTGAAAGGATTAATACTTCAAATTTCAATACATCAAAAATATGTATTTTTATCTCTAAAAAAAATATGTATTTCATCATTTGGATATAGACATATATACTCTCTGCAAAACTCATAGTCACAGCTGCTAGCCTTCTGTTGTGTGCATGCATGGACCATTTGCCATTTGGGGGATTCTTATTCTCTGACCATACATGTTTTCCCTACATTGGTTTTTTAAACGATATGATAAAAAATCTTCCTCTATATTGCTTAGTTAATCATACCATATTATATAAATTATTCGTTGTATTATTCACAATATATCCATAATATTCATTTAATTTTTGTGACACGCGGCAGACGAATAAGTGGTTTCGTTAGAGTAAATTTTAAAAATGGTCTCATAGAATATTGGTATTTGTAATACTTGTCATATACTTTTAGTATTAATCAAATATAGACATATTGAATTTTTTTAATCAAAATAGCCACAAACTTTTATTTTTAATCAAAATTGGTATCAGGGCCATATATTCAATCATATGACCACGTTTGTACTATTTATTATTTTCATCCATTTAACAATTATATGTATTAGTCTATTTCCCACTCCGCTCATCTCTTTAATTCATTCCTAAAAATATTAAGATTAAAAATAATATAATAAAGAACTCACTACAACCAAACAAAAAGGAAAAAGAAAAAGAGATTTGTTACATAATTAAGTCATTCTCTTCGACAGAATGACTTTTTTTTTTTTAATCAATGCAATGCTTAAGAAAAACCTAAATTTGCCACAATTAGATATGATGATGTGAATTAAATGATGATAATTATTTATTTTTATTTTATATTACGGGAAAAAGTAGTAGACATGACTCTTGAGGAGTCACCTTCCCATTTTTGTGAAAGAAGACTCGGTTTGAGTCTTGTAAATAGCATTCAAAAAATCCCCCTTCTCGTGATAAAAAAAAGTAGTAGACATTGACGCATCTTTGATATAATATATAGTTTTTAGTAGGGACACTAAATGCAAAATAAGTAATTATTTGATAATATTGCGAGATAAAAAGATAATTAGGAATAGATTATGCTAATCTGTTAGATAAATGAATAAAGCTAAACAATTTACATTTTTACTATAAATTTTTTTACTAAGAGTAAGAGTAAGAGTAAAAGAAAAAAAAGTAACAATAAATTATATTTTAAAGTTATTATGGAATGATAAATGTTCACACAGAGAGAGAGTAAGTGAAATGTGGTGGTTGACCTGATTTAAAATATTTTAGTTGAATCGCTACTATTAGTTATAACTTTTATTTGAATGTCAGGTGCTCGATTTACAATTGGTATAAGAGACAATTCACGTGTTTGATTCTAGTAGTTACAAGTTGTTGTATTTATTATAAGGAAGATTATTGAGTAGTAACGATTGCCCTCGTAAGCGAACGGTTGAAATGTGACACTTCAGATTTGAATTACCTAATGACACAAATCATAACTTTTGGTAAAACGGCAAACATACTATCATTCATAGAAAATATTATATCTAATGCTTTTTATAGTTTTGTTAAATCTTCATGTGATGATGTTTTTCAATAATGCAAATTATAGAGACCACGTTCCAATTAGAGATTTTATATATTCTTGAAAATACATTTCATATTAGATCAACAAAAAAAAAATATTACATTTCATATCATTTCCACATAAATCAACATTGCCTTTCATAGACTCGTTTTGGTACCCTCCTAATATTTGGGATTCCTTCTTGGATAAACCCCACCACCACCCCTCACGTTACCACTGCTGATGCTCTTACTAAAAGCTATATGGGAATTTAGAAGCTCTAATGATGGATCCAAAGGCCCAAAATATTTCGCGTCAGTTTGTCCCGCACAAAAATATATGGGACCCACTACCTCAAATAGTATCGAAATTCCCAAAATATATATAATACAACATCGAAATTCCCAAAATATATCTATGTTATGCTAATCATAGTTATATAATAAAAGAAGCGATAATTTCAAGGAAAGACAGCTTAAAACACATGACCTCACCTTAAACCTAGAAAGCTCTCACACACAAGGATACACCTTTGTGTGTGTTTATCATATTATAATGTATAATAACAATATATTAATTAAGGCACGCTTTCCCGGTTAAACTACACGACTAGAAGCAAAAAACGAGAGGAAGAATCAAAGAGATCATGGTACACGACAAGCTACAAGGTTCTTTGGGCTGTCTCTTCTTACACTCTCTTTTGTCCATTGTGTTGGTCCTTTCTGCAGAGGAAAAGCATAACATTATATATATATATATATATATATATATATATATATAGGGGTGGAGCACACAGAATTTCTCGGAAGAGTGGCAAAAAAAATTTAAACATAAAAATGAAGGCCAAAAAATTATAAGGGTTAAAATATAATTTAAAGGGGGCAAAAATTAATTTTGAGGGGAAAAATGTAATAAAACAAATTAGCGCAAGGGGGGCTGGGGGCACTTGCCCCCTTGCCCATACATAGCTCTGCCACTATATATATATATATATATATATATATATATATATATATATATATATATATATATATATATATATATTATAAAAGTTCTTTCAAATGATACGAAATCTTGATTATTTTATTTTATATACATTGAATATAACAACGTTCGAAAATTTAATGCACGTGACGGTCAAATTAATATCCATGGTCTTACAATTTACGCAAGATTTGGAGTAATGGGTCACGAGGGGTGACCCATTTCGGGGAGAGGGGAGTGTCCAATTTTAATTGTAGAGCGAGGCCACGAGGAATGTGCAAAGTGAAATAAATGGAGTTCAGTTTAATTATATGGAAAAATTGGGTTGGCGTATAATTAATTTAGCGTTAAAATGATTTATAGTATTAGGCATCGTTCCGTACAATAAACAAAATGAGATAAATGATGGATGTATAGTTAAAATTATTGGTTCATCTCATACTTAACTTAGAGCGCAATAAATGAATTAGTAGTGAGTGGTGGGTTTTGTACTCTCCATGTTTTCTGTTATTGCTGCAGATCTCTCATTAGAGATCAGAATACGTAGACACCGTTTCAGTAGACTGTTCCATGTTTCATGCCTCGCCACTTACTGCTTTTATTTGCTGGTGTTCATACCCAGTTCATTAATGTTTGTACAGAATATACTTAACATTAAAAATGGTCTTGGAAGTTTTTCTATATAGATTTTTGGACCTCGAATTGGTTAAAATTTAGTTTTAGTGCAATGAATTAGATATTTTGCACTTTTAATATGATTTTTCGGCTGAGCGCTGACATAACACTGGATATTGATGATATTACAACGGGCATTGTTGCGTGTCAAAATTTTATCTTAGTCAGACTATATAGGCCAACTTACATGCCGATTTTTGGAAGTTACACTTTTTTAATACATAATTGTTGGTTTTGATTGATTTTTAATTAAATTCAAGTTTTTATTCAAATTTTTTATTGGAAGGCATATTTAATTTACAAGAGAGTTGTCCCCCCTTTGCTGCAGAAACTCCTATTGTTACAGATATAAACAATTTGTGTTCGCTGCTGTAGGAGGTCAGAGCGCAACATTGCTACCAAGGGGCTAACTCTGTCGCATATTCTCTAGCTTAGGAATGTAAATAAATTGAATATGTTCACGAACTTTTCGAGCCGGCTATATAAATATTTGATTCGAATTCGAGCCGAACTCGAACATGTTCGAACTTTTTTCGAGCTGAAGTCGAGCCCAAATTTTATTAATATAATATAATTATATATTAAATAAATATATTTCAAACCTTTTGGGTATTTATTTTCGAGCAATAATTCGAATAGCTCGCGAACATGTTCGAACTTTGATTCGAGCCGAACTCGAGCCAAATTTTTGAAACTATTCGAACTTCGAATCGAACTCGAATATAACTATTTCGAGCCGAATTCGAACCTTAAAATTTTCTGCATATTCGACTCGATTCGGTTCGTTTACACTCTTTATTTAGCTAAGGAAGGCCTTTTGACGAGCACAAGTACTGATTTTTTGTGATTTTGTTCCTCTTAAATTACAATATTTTGTAAATTTGGATCGACTCGATTGTTAATATATCTTCCATCCTTAAAAAAAAAGTGTTCTTATTAATTTATCGACTATGTGTTGTAATTTTACGTTATTATTATATTAAATTTGTTTTGATTCGAATATATTATATTGGTGAGCACCGGTTTCCCTAGTTTTAAGTCTATTAAGTGTCGAAGAAACTCTTTTATTTACTTTCATACTTCAATTTATCAAGTCTAATTAAAATGTGTTCCACTCATATTTTACAATATCGATATATTATTTCTTGGTATGTGCGCTTATCGTATAGCCCAAATTAACCCCACTTAATCCATAACAATTATACAGTAATGTGAGTAGGGATCGATATCACGAGGAGGTGTGTGCTTTGTGTTAATCAAAATCAAAGCAATAAATATGGGGTTTATGAGTAAATTATAACTTGTGAAATTAAGAACTAAAATTACTATAAATTAACTAGAACGAAACTATGAATGAAGGAAGATTTTGGTCTCGACTCTCTCATTAGGATTATGGATTTATCATCGATTCTCACAAATGATTTAGTTTTTCATTTGAATATTTATCATTGGAGATTCAACTCATATTTCACCTTATTCATAGTTAAAATAGCTCATGGGTTCTAAGTTAACCCCTAACAATCAATCAATCAAAACAACAGCAGTTAAAATTAATATTAACGATAGCTTTCAAAACTAGTGAGAATAATAAAGCTTAGACAATATAATTTGCGCGTCTATATTTAATCTAGTTTAAGTGTTTTTCTCAGAATTTAACAATACTGAATTTAACAACACCAACAGCATGAAGCCGTCAATCTTAGTTGCTTCACAAATTAGGTTAATCAAACAATTTCTTATTCAATATCTAATTAGCATTAGATTGTATGTAAAACTATTAGATGATCAATCTCATAAACAAACATATCAATCAAATCAATAAAAAATATAAAATTCTTGATATTCCATAAAAAACCAACAATTAAGAACATGAATCTCATTAAAATCATAAATTTTCTTGGTTTTGTCTTCTTTAACCAAGAATAAAGTTAAGCTATTCACAACTAGATTAAAAACAACAAGATTTAATCTAGAAAAGCATAAAATAAAGTAAAGGAAAAGAAACTAATCGGATCGCCACTCGTCGAGGTTGTCAATCTCTCATTCGTGTTGATCTTCGTAGCCATCTTCAATGAAATTCAAAGCAAAAATATAAAACTAAGCTAAACTAATTATCTAATGTATCTTTGTGCTTCCAAATGTCTGAATCTCGAGTGTATTTATAGGGAGGCTCGTGGTGTAAGTTAGAATACTTGTAGAATGGAAAGAAATCATGTTTTCTTGTTTTACAGGACGCATACCGATCGATCGCTGGGTTTTTTACCGATCGATCGGTAATTCTGATCTTTATTTTTTCAGCTTCGCAAGCTAATGATCGATCGGTACCAATTGAACGCTAGAACTCAAAATTTGTTGCTCAGCTATACTTTGGCGATCGATCGGTGCATGTCTACTGATCGATCGGTAATTCTCCAATTTTGTTGCTCTGTTTTCGCAAATGGTCGATCGATCAGTGCATGTTGTGTGATCGATTGGTAGCTTCCTTCAATTTTAAGTGAATCAAAATATAATTTTATAAAGGCAAAATAATACAAGGATTAATTACTAATATAAAAATCTCCTATAGTGCACTAAACAGTTTCAAAATTCTGGAAGTAAAATTTTAATTTTTATAATGATTGTGCATAAATTTAAATTGTTTAATTAAAAAGTAAAGACATGATTGTTAAGTCTGTCATTCCAATAATCGGTCTTTTGGTAGTGATTAGACGGAAAAGCAAGAATTAATTGGGATGATAAAAATAAAGATGTCTCCATGCAAAAGTTCCTTTAACAAAAGACTACGAAAAGCAAATTCGTCAGGTGAAATCAAGATATGTAATATTTGGGTTCAAAAGGAGTTTTCCATACTAAAGTTTTAAAGGTGCTATACACATAAACATGTTATATTACAAAAATAATCACACTAAATAGTACCATTTACAACGGTTATTCCAAATCTTTGGGACTATAAATATAGTCTTATAAAAATTATTTTTCAAACAAAAGTGCACCAAAGATATCTTTTTCGCTAAAAAATGAAACAACTTGTTTGGAGCCTATATACACATGTCTAGCAAATTGTCTTTCCTGCCATTTGTTTAAAGGACATTTACCACTCTGTTTTTTAACATAAATGAGGTATGGATACCACTTTGTTATAAAAAAATAAAATAAAAACGCGGGACTGTGTTGGGGCTGTGTTTGCCCAACAAGTTTTCATGTGCACTCGTGGACGAATGTACGGTCATCTGTAGTATATTGGCTTAACAACATGGCTCATTGGCACCTATACGGTGCAATCCCTCATGTCCATCCGTCGATTAGCACGGACTTTGCGCTGCCACTATAAGAAGAAAAAAAGTTGTGACTCTGCCACCAACTATAGCTTTTAATCTAGTGGTAAGTGATTGATCCTACAATTGGTATCAGAGCGATGTCATGTGTTCGAGTATCCCAGGAAGCATTTTCCGGGGGGTTGGGATTGTTTGGGTTGTGCACTCGTTGACGAATGTGCGGTCATCACTCGTCTATTGGCTTAACAGTCGGACTTATTGGCACCTATAGGGTGGAACCCCTCATGTCCACATACACTTTAGTACGGGGCTTTGTGCTGCCACTATTAAAAAATAAAGTTGCGTCGATTCTACCATCTATAGCTTTAGCATAGTGATAAGCGATTGATCCTACATACTACATTTGTTTAGACCCAAAATTCTGGACTTGTTATTGCTAAAGATACTATTTAATGGGACCAATTTTATAATTTACTCAACATGAAAATTTGCATGACTCATTCTTTCTGATCAAATAAAGAAATCCCATTTTAACAGTGTCTTTAGAGATGCATTAAAAGGAGAGATAGCAACAGCTCAATCAAGGCTACTCTTTCTTTTATCGTCTTTATTGCTTCCTTTCTTCCCTTTTAATCATATTTACACATCTTTCTTTTTCTTTAGTTTTTTTGCCCTTTTATACATGTGCATGCATGCATGTTTATTGAATGGAGAAAACGTTGGGATTAGTCTATGACAGGTTTGAACACCTAACAATTTTGACGAGCAACCATGAAATTTGTTTTAAATGTCAAATAAAGAACTTCTAGTGAGTTCCCACTTAATTTGAACTAGTTAAGTGCACTAAAACGTGTGTGTGTTACAATATTTTGATCTAAATAATTGTCATTTATGAAATCTAAAAGCTATATTCCTTAGTAAAAGTTAATTTAATTTTAGTAAGTTTGAATTTTACATTGCTCTCAATACCATGTGTACACGCATGGGCGGACACCGGAATTCTAGGAAGATGAGCAAAAATATTAAAATAAAAATTTGAGGGCAAAAAAGTTTTTTTTGGGTGGTGGTAGTGGTGGTGGAGTAAAATGTAATTTTTGAAGGGTAAACTGTAATTTTTGGGGGTTAAGATAAATTTTTTTTAAAAAAATGTAGGTTAATTTTTATTTATTAATTTTTTTTTTTGCAAAGGGGCACTTGTCACCTCTTGCCGAGTCAGATTCAAAATTAATTGGGGTTGGTCGGACTAGATATGACTAAAGAGCTATTATGATTTAGAGGATTGAGATTACAAACTACATTCCGAAAATCAACACTAATTTTCTTTTTTAAAATTTGCATAGGTTGGAGCGCATTATGGCTCATAAGTTGGTTTCGCCCATGATCTCATTCCACCCCAACGAACCCAGAATTGAGAAAAAAACATACCCCAATCATGACAAAGAATGCTATTAATTTTTTTTCAATAAAAGGAAAACTATTAGACCTTAGATAAACGAAAACATGATCAGAATCAAGCAACTACTAGAGCTAAAACATAATGGGAATGGAACAAAGTCTATTTACAGTTGCAAATAAAAATTTATAAATACCAAAAACCAAGTCTATATTCTTGCGAATGCATATGATTAACCTATGTTACCCTTTATTTAAAAGAGAAAAGAAAGATAAAAGAACTTATTGTATTCTTTTCTTTTGGAGGGTCTAAATTAAACAACCATGGAATTTAACGTACGATCGATCCTTATATGATTAAACAGAAAAAGGAAGATTTATCAGTAAATGTCAAGAATTTTGATTGCAAGAAGAGTGGAACATAAAGGCTGTTGGATCACATGCATATCACCTTCCTTTGTAGATATCCTTCTGATTCTCTTCTTTTTATATTGTGGCTGATGATAAACCATTAAGCAAAAGAAAAAAGAAGAAACAAGTTGGTTGTAATTAAAACCTGGAGCCCACACCTCTTGAGTGCAAATTTATACTCCATGTTTGATAGACTGATCCAATCATCTCTTATGATTTCACTTAATTTTATTTATTATACATTGATACTCCTAAAAATAACTTGATACAGTATCAGACACTTCTAGAACATCGACAATCATCGAACACTCATCAGACACGTGTCGTGGCGTGTCCTTAATTTTTTTAAGAAAATTAAATCGGACACCCTTGTCGGATAATCCCTCAAAATCAGATATTCGTGTCGTACACTGCCGATTGGCTTATCCGACAGAGCAATGACACTTTTGGGGTTAATTGTACAATTTAAAAGTTTTTGGCTAAAATGAAATTTTGATGTGTTAGTTAGTTAAACTGTATGTTAGTTGAAGTAATATACATTTGGTGTTAGTATGAGTGTTATTTGGACGTGTTTGTTAAAATTTATGTTAATTGAAGTAATATGTATTAGTGTTAGTATGAGTGATACTATGATGATTCCAGTAACATGCATTTTATATATATGCTTCTTGAATTTGATAAAGATAGTTTTGGTGCTTTTACATGTTTTTGAATTTAAAAATGTGAATTTTAGTACAATGCATGTATAATATATATAAATATACATGCGTATCCGAGCCGTATCGAATCCTGAAAATTTTGAAAATCTGAAGCCGTGTCAGTGTCGTGTAGTGTCAGTGTCGCTATAACAGTGTCCGTGCATCTAGATTTTACCCTATGTGTTCGGGTGGAGGGAGAGAGCAGCCGCACCCCCCATTTTTTCAGTGTTTTTTTTTCAAAAAAAAAAAAATTTCTATGTTTTACCCTTAATATATTTTTTTAAAAACCTTTAAATTATAATTGTGGCTCCGCTCCTACCTATCTTCTATTTTGGTTGAATATTCGTTATATATGGTGACAATTCAAATTAATAAGTTAAAATGATGGCCAATAACCAAGTTCGGTTCAGTAATTTCTGTTCAATAGAATTTTGTTTTCCAATCCAAGGAATTTCCAATCGCAATAATGAAGGGCTTAATTAAGGGTCCCTCCATCATCTTCACAATCATTTCATGCAATTTAGAGGCCCACCTTTCACTTCCATCAAAGCATACTTAAAGGTAAGCTTTATTTTTTGCGTTGTCTTTTCAACCAAAAATTCAAAGATTCGAAGGTGTAATTTTCTCTTAGTTTATTTTATTTTATTTTTGATTGAGTAATGATATATCTCATCATACGGTGAGGCTTTCATCAATTTTACCAGTTGTTGTTGAGCTATAACGATGGATATATTGGTTTTTCGGGAAAAAGGAATTATGATCATCGCCATATCATTGATCAGTTTGATGCTTAATTACTTCATCATTGGATGTCATTTTGACGAAACCCGTTTGCATTTTTTTTTTATGAAACTACACAATTTCTGATTTTATCTTCTCAGAGAACACCTGCCATTACTATAGCTTCTACGCGTGGTGATGCCCCTATGAATAATGTTTTGATGCATCGGACTTCCACATCATTTAGAACAGTTTGAGGGATTATAAGTGTAGTGTCCGAATAATACTCTCAACAATTCGTTTGTGCGCTCGTAGACGGGTAGTTCTGCACTATTTATCGGCATCCACATGGTGCATCATCTCATGTCTATCTGTCGCTTAGTACGGGCTTCGCGCTGCCGCTGTATAAGGAAATAAAATTATGTATATGCTATCAGCTATATTTTTTTATTAAAGTGAGCTTTTGATCCTCATGTGTTCGAGCAGTCCAAGAATCAATTTATGGGGATTCTTACTGGGGAATGTTGGAGTGTTTGTTTATGACATAAGAAGACTGACCAATCAGCACTCAGGTGGTGCATCCCCACATATCCACATGTCACTTAGTATTAGGCTTTGAGCTGACACTTTATAATGAAATAAATTTTCGCATCTGCTATATCAACTATAGTTTTTAGCAAATCGGCGAGTAAAAGCAGAATCATAGAAGTAAGTTATGAGATATTTTTTACTGTTTAACTTATGTGGTGGCAATTTTATAATAAAATGAAGTTCATTAAACAGCTTTATTTTAATAGCAAACACTCAATGGTTTTGCTTAAAAATAATTTTTTTCAACTTTAAGCAAAAGTAGCATAGAAGTGCTTTGAATAAGTAATTGCAAGTACACCCTTAATTTATCTTATTGTTACATAGTTTTAATTGTAATAATTTTCTCCTTTATTTTCTATATCATTCCACAATTTTTTTTTATTACAATCAAATTGTTATCATTCGAATAAAATTTGTTCGCATTATTAATTAACAAAAGTAAATCAAAAGCTACCATATTTAGTTATTAATTCACACGGTTAGCTTGTTAACTCTAATCAAATTTTTTGGGGCTCAACAGAAGTTGAGTGGTCTTTTCTTGTAAGTCCAATCATAACACTTAACCCGCAAAAATCATGGCTTTATTCCTTCAGTTCACCGACTTACAGGGACATGTATGCACCATGCTTTCGTTAAATAGTGTGATAATGAAAATACATTTTAAACCATGTTTAAAAAAATTAAAGATTGCGCCAAAAGCCTCATGACTTGATGACATCTACTGATACGAATACGATGCATGGTTGGGAATTTCTACGTAGGTTATGTCATATGTATTCTGCAGTAATTTACTTGACAATTTCTACGTAGGTTAAGTCTGCAACCAGTTCATCGAGTTATGTAGCATGAAGGAGATTATTAAAAAACACCACAGGACTCGTGATGCAAGGGAGCAACTCCCGTGCCCTATCTTTATAGCTTTCACTCATCGCTTTTAATGATCCAACATTTAGATCACACGTTGCGTAGCCTCCTCTGTTATTATCATCTCGAACCACTAGCCCATTGGGTTTTCGAGTCGAGTCGAGTCTCGAACTAAACTAGTTGTTTTTAATCAGGTCATGATAACAGATTGGACTAAATCGACCTAGGAAACTCGGCCATTGGGTTTTCGAGTCGAGTCGAGAGCTAAACTAGTTGATTTTTAATCAGGTCATGCTAACAGATTGGACTAAATCGATCTAGGAAACTCGGCCATTGGGTTTTCGAGTCGAGATCTAAACTAGCTATGTTTAATCAGGTCATGCTGACAGATTGGACTAAATAGATTCAGGAAACTCGGCCTAAACCTAACAATATTTATGTAAAAAATATACGAGCATGTAGGGTTTGGTCCGAATTAAGTACGTGACCTAAAGTCACCTCTCATCAAAAATTTTGAATATAGAGTATTGGTCTAGCACTTGTGTTGCTCTTATAGTTTTATTATCTTGGGTTTTTTTGTGGTTATGGACTTAATTTAACTGGTGTAAATTGGATTGAGTACCACTTATACTCTTAATATTATAAACTTTTTGCCCAACAAAAAAAAATATGTATTTAAATTTTTGATTACGCCCTTATTGATACTGACATTCACACGATTTTCATTATTTGACCTACAAGGGAAATATATTTTTGTATTGAAGTAACTTTTTTCTTAATATATATATATATATATATATATATATATATATATATATATATATATATATATATATATATATATATATTGACTTTCTCGGGTAAAATCCCCTGCAAGAAACCGAACAAGCAGATTATAACCGAAAAACACTGCACTGAAGAGACTATAACCGAACAACACTGCACCGAACATACTATAGCTAAACGGCTGGCAAACCCTGCTCGGTATCTTTGGTCAAAGATTAGCGGAAGACCCTGTTGTAAACAACAGATTAGCCGACGGAGATAAACGTGCATTAGTGGGGTGCGGATTTCTCGGACACACTCACTACATTAGCGCCAGTATCAAAGGAGATTTGATCCTAGCTTTCCCGCCAATTAATCACAAGGATCAAGCCTATAAATAGAGGCGAGCAACCTCATTACAGGGGTGGGGCTTTTTGAGGAAAAGAGGACTCCGAAGAGAACTTTAAATTGTCTATTCGGACTTCCTTTGCTATTTTTTCAGATATTCTTAAGTGTTGATTTTTCATTTAGGTATTATGTCAAGTCCTGTAACAAATAGAAAGAGTGGTTAGTATAAATTATACTGGACTTGAGTCCCGTTGTTTTTTCCTCAATTCGAGGGTTTTTCACGTAAAAAATCTTGGTGTTTTTCTTTTATTTTTTACAAATACTTAAATCTACCGAACCCAGAAAAGATCGAATCACATCAATATATATATTTATATATATATATATATATATATGTATGGATTCCAGAACAAAAAACCACAGATTAGGTACAGCACCCATCTATTCATCTTATTATTCCAGTAGGAGTATAGGACGTACTGGAAAAGGTATACCGAAGTGGAATTTTAGAAGGGCAGATACCCCACTCACCGAACAAGTTTTCAGAACAAAAGGAAAAGATTTAAATCTGTCGTTTTTAGGAGAATATTTTTACGATTTAAGGAGAAGACTTTGCTTTTTCATTTTTTGAAAACTTGAAAAGACTTTGAATTTTGAATGATCCATCATTCATCAACCTATTTTATTAAAGATGTATAAAAACTAAACATGTCCATGCAATTTGACAGTAGATCCTCCATTTTTTTTTGTATTGTTTGTTTCTATGTTTTTGTTTTTTCCGAACTGTTGTAGAGTAGTTTTTTTTTTAGAAAGTAGAATGACAAATTTTGAGCATACAAGCAATTCTTCTATGCACTCGTAAATGGGTAGATCTGCACCGTCTATGGAATACCAAGTATGCCATCGACACCCACGTGATACATCCCTCATGTCTGCTTATCGCTTAGTACGGGAATGTCACTATTATAAGAAAATAAAGCTGCATATCTATTAGCAGCTATAACTTTTGGTATCCAATGATTTCATCGTAACCTAGAAGACCTAGGAAATAAAAAAGAAAAGGCTATCTTACTCTTTCTAGGTCTTAGCTGGATTGGTATAATTATCGTATATAAAGGAGCTAAACTGGCATTTTTATCCTAACATACAATTAGTTTGCTCTTTTCCTCCATTTTTTAAAGGTATATTTTATTTGAGCATAGCATACAATTAGTTTGCTCATTTTTCTCCATTTTTTGAAGAATATTTTACAATTACGCATAAAATATGTCGTTATGGCGAAAATTTACATTAGCCAACAAATTCTATGAAACCTAAGTTTGGAGCAGTCCATATATATAATATGGAAAAATATGAAGATTAAACTCATAATTTAAGAAACATTATAAATAAATTTAAATAGTTTTCATTTGATAAAAAAACTATTCTACTTTACATTTCTTTTCAAATAACTCTAGAACGTCACATCATTTAGCTAGAGAAGGATCATTGATTTTCTATATACATGCAAGTAAAATTTATGTGGTGGTCTGAAGATCTTTAGACCAGAAAAAGAAAAAGAAAAGAAAAGAAAAAGCATTGAAATTTGATACATGGAGAAGAGATTCATAGTCAGTAATGATACATTTTAATATGATATACACAAATTATTTAAATATGGGTAAATTTAGAAAATGGTCCTAGAGTAGAGGTCTTTGCAATACTAATCCCGAAATTTTAATACTAATTAAATATAGTCCTATGAAATTTATTTTTAATAGAAAATAGTCTCAAACTTTTGTTTTAATCAATACTAGTACCAAACTTTTTGTCAAAGCTTCTATTCAATTATTAAACGACTTGTTAAACATTAATTTATGTGAGACTAAAGTTATTGAAATAATTTATATTGGACTATTTTTTATTAAAAATAATTTCTATGAGACTATATTTTGATTAGTTCTAAAACTTTGAGAATATTCTATAGGGTCATTTGTTAAATTTACCCTTTAAATATATTAGATCGTCTTCTTGTCAGGCCTCAATCATAACAAAAAAAAAATAGCAAATTAAACTGACATAATTTTACTCGCCAACAAAATTCAGACTAGAAAACTTCGTGAACTATTTCATTCACCGGTCTCGAGTTTTAGCATTTCTTAAGCCATTATCGCAGGTTTCTAGATGATTACCGCAGACAATGAATACATGATCTCCTAAGATTCATTAATAATCCAGTACAAAAATAACATTGATCTCATGCATAAGCTGAGAAATTGATTCATCAATCGTTCATTTGAACATCCATACAAAAAACAAGTAAGAACAAGAAACATTTTTTAAACAATAACAGAACAAAATATGAAGACCCCTTATTCCTTGATTGAAGTTTGATTATCTGTCAATTCGGCATCATCCAGCTGCTTCATAAAAGCCGAGTCAACCGAAGAACTCAAAGCCCTGTTGTTTAATTTGGGATATATTCAGAGAAGAAACATAGGAGTTACTATAGTTCTTGTTATGGTATTATTCTTCTCCAGAAAAAACTCGCTCTTTCTGCCTCTTTTGGGGGATCAAGCCTGAAATTCCACCGAAAATCCAGCCCGTTTCTTCATGAATCGGGCCTGACCCAGGTGCCAACCCTTGGACCTTAAGGTACGTTTTGTTTTGGGTAAATTTTATAAAGAGGAAATTACAAGAAGGTACCACTTTTTAAAACATCTTTCAACTAAATCACCCTAAAAACTCTTCTTTCAACTAAATACATCTTTTAAAAAATATCTTTCACATAAGTCTATTTTATGGAACCCTAATCTAATTAATCCATTTTTATGACTTAAACACCCCTATCTAATTAATCCATGTTCTCAATGGCAGATTGTTCGATTGGTTGAATTGCTTTAAAATTTCAGAACAAGTATCGAATTTTGTTCTTCACAAATTGAATCTCGTTGTCGTTCTCATCCTCGTCTTCAATCAATTTCAATCAATGTTGCTGGATTGCACATCGATGATACCACTGTCATTTGGTTGAGACGGCTGGCTAGTGGATCTTAAAATACGTTCATGGTATTCATCGCACCAGTAGAAATTATTCGGATGATTTAGCGATGCCGGACAAATGTAGTAGTACCTTCCCGGATGAGTAGAATATTGACCAGCCATACGTAGAACCATACATTCATTCCCGCACGAACATTGGGGTGGACTCTTCGTTTCAAAATTACCTCTGTCGAATAAATACGTTAAAAAAGAGAACTATAATTGCAGACGCATGTATTGGCATATTGTTCATTAAATAAGAAGTACGTAATTATTTACTACATTTTTGAAAACAAAATGTTGAAATGTGAAATAAGCTCTAATATGTGCAAATCAATGTAAGCTGTTAAACTTTTGTGAAGTTTAATTCATAAAATTAAACTATCGATGCATGTTGAGTCTACCGATGCATGTAATTTACATGCACCGGTAGACGACTCAAAATTATAATGTATTTGAGATGTTCGATCAATTGTTTGAATTAAAATTTTGAGAATGCAATGATATTGAAACCATTGGTGCATGTAATTTACATGCACCGGCAGTTCATGAGTCTATCGGTGCATGTAATTTACATGCACCGATAGACTCAGTGGTGCATGTAATTTACATGCACCGGTAGTTCATGAGTCTATCGGTGCATGTAATTCACATGCACCGATAGACTCATTGGTGCATGTAAATTACATGCATCTTTAGACTTAGGTTTTGCTTTCTTATTCATTTTGTTATTTCACATCTCAAGCCTTCTATTTCAAATATTATAAAAGAAAATGCACCAACATAAATTAGAATGATGTAATTAATCCAAACCACGTAAGAAGTAATTTCAGAATACCATAAACATATGTAAATAAACAGAAACAAAGAAAGAAAGAAATTCCTAAATGAAACGAAACACCAGATAGTAAAAATCCCACATGTGCTCAACTGAATTCCAATTACCAATCTATCGGTGCATGTAATTTACATGCACCGATAGTCTACCGGTGCATGTAAATTACATGCATCGGTAGACTCAACATTTGCAACCACGTAAGAAGTAATTTCAGAATACCATAAACATATGTAAATAAACAGAAACAAAGAAAGAAAGAAATTCCTAAATTGAAACGAAACACCAGATAGTAAAAATCCCACATGTGCTCAACTGAATTCCAATTACCAATCTATCGGTGCATGTAATTTACATGCACCGATAGTCTACCGGTGCATGTAAATTACATGCATCGGTAGACTCAACATGCATCGATAGTTTAATTTTATGAATTAAACTTCACAAAAGTTTAACAGCTTACATTGATTTGCACATATTAGAGCTTATTTCACATTTCAACATTTTGTTTTCAAAAATGTAGTAAATAATTACGTACTTCTTATTTAATGAACAATATGCCAATACATGCGTCTGCAATTATAGTTCCCTTTTTTAACGTATTTATTCGACAGAGGTAATTTTGAAACGAAGAGTCCACCCCAATGTTCGTGCGGGAATGGATGTATGGTTCTACGTATGGCTGGTCAATATTCTACTCATCCGGGAAGGTACTACTACATTTGTCCGGCATCGCTAAATCATCCGAATAATTTCTACTGGTGCGATGTGAGGGTTGGAGACTAGGGTTTGATATTGAAGGAGGTAATCCAAGGAAGGCAGAAGACTATTTTGGTCATTTTGACCAAAATTGGACCTAGTTGAAAGAATATTTTTTGGGGTGACTGGGCTGAAAAATCTTTTACCAAGTAGTACCGGCCCGAAATTTTCCCTTAATTTAATTCAATTGTGTTTGATTGTTTGAAGCCCACTGGACATCTCATAAGTCATTTATTTAAAAATTTGTATGCTCTGTCAGTCAATTTTGGACAATGAAGATACAACAACAATTAAGTTTTTAATCTTAATGAATTAAGATAGACCGTATGAATAATAAAGATAATCAAATCGAGTCGGACACGTGCGTCAATCTTCTCCAAAGTTTCTATAGGTCAGTGTGTTTTTTTTAAAAATATTAATTGTCAATGTGTCTGTTTTTAGTTTGGGTAACATCAACTTTTTATTTCAATTTCTTCTAATATATATGAATTAAACAAAGATGCAATAATTTATATACTCGTTCAATAATTTAGCAATATTTGATGCATGAAAATAATTTTTACTATTTTTTTTAGATTCCTATAAATCTTCGGTCAAATAATCACACCCAGAAATCATGAATCGAATCACTGTCAAAACAGCTCAGAATAGATATGCCTAATTACGACAAATATGATTCTGAATGCTGAATTTAAATTTCAAAAAATTAAATATCATTAGAACTTTGGTACGTAACTACCGGTCCCATTTCTGTACACCCGGTCTTTACAAACACCAACACATATACAAATATATACATAAATATATATATTTATGTATTTTGGTCTTTACAAACACCCGATCTATATAGATATTTTCCATGTAGCTACTGCTTTGCTGCCAAAATGTCAATAATAATGTCGTACGGTTCGTAGAATTTTGTGATCAGATTTTTTTTTTGGCTCATGTTACTACAAGAGCTCCTATTATTGGAGTTAGAGCAAAAAATTTAAAATCCCTATTGCCCTTTTTATACATGTACTTAATTTTCGTGCTTGTATGCTGAAGTATACATGTCATGCCTCAATTTACTTTATATACGTATCACATGATTATGACGTAATTTAAAATAATCACGGTACGATGTGGACTCGAGTTCGGGTGGAACCGAGTGATGATCGAGATACTAAAAGAATGAATTACTATGAGGTAACATAAACAAGAAACATAGGAGATATGTGCGTTGTGAACAAAGATATGTATAGTCTTGACATATGGATGATTTGATATGCAAGAGAAGGAAGAGATATGAATTGTGTAGTGGAACATGACCTTGGTGCACATTTGTATACATTTGCAAGTGCATTAGCATGTGTATTTGAGTTGCAAGTGCATTAACATGTCATGTGAATTTGAGTTAGGGGTGAAGGAATTAATAAGAAGGGATAAGCTGATTGTCTACACATAATACACCAACTTTCACCTACAAATCTCTACAAAACCTCTTGCTTGTTCTTCTTACTCTTACACTTTTATCTTGGAATTTACTTGCAAGATTCATTTGAGACTAAGAGGAAGTAAGTTACTTGGTAAGGAGACTACACTTTCATTACTTTATCATGCAATTTAGAAGTTCTTTGCTTTTGTTTGAAGTTGGAAGCATGAAAGCATGTGAAGAATCATATTATGGTTCTATGCTAGTAATTGGATTCTAAAATGGTGAAAAAATGTTGTTATGCTAGTAGAGAGTGCATGAACCTTGTTTTCATGTTGAATTTCTAGTTGTAGGAGAAGAGCTAGGAAGATAAGTTCAAAATCGCCATGGTTTGAAATTTCTGTTGTCGACCGATCGATCGCTCGAAGTGTACCGATCGATCGGTAAAACAGGGGAAAGTTAAGGTGGTGCATGTACCGATCGATCGCTGAAAACGACCGATCGATCGGTGAAATGCCGTAGCATTTTTGAGAAATTCAACTATTTAAGCGATCGATCGCTGGCTTTTGACCGACCGATCGCTAGGGTTACTTGTTTGGACCGATCGATCGCTAGGGTGACCGATCGATCGGTAGATTTAAAATGTATATTTTGTAGAATTTGATTTTAATGCCTATGATAACATGATATATTATTGGCATTGTTGTAGCACCATCACAGGGGACAGGACAACGAGGCAATTAGCCAGGGACGACTGATTTATCTCGTTTGTGTCGCTTTCCAGGTACGTGTTGACGTACGGAGTATAGATATGATGTGATGATGATGTTATGGTTTTGATATCATATGATTTATGTTATCTCGCGTCATATGATTGGTAGTTTCATATGCATGTACATACATGGATTTCATATGATTGGGATGGAGGCCTTGATAGATATGTGTATATGCTTTGGTGAGATCATTGCCTCGATAGATATGCCTGGTGTGGTATATGCTTTGGCTGGGATCGTTGCCACGATAGATATACTACATATGCTTTGGCTTGAGAGATATACGCCTGGTGTGGGTATATGCTCTGGCTATTATCACAGATGAGTATGGTACTATGATATGTGCTGCTAATATGAAGATGTGATGTGGTTCCACTGACATATTGAGCTGAATAGGCATATCATATGGGGCTCGTGATAATAGGGTGATTATTGGACATGTCATGACATAGTGCATTTGTGGATGCATGATACAGAACATTCACGTTAGATGATTTATTGTGCTTTATCATTGATATTGATATTGTGTTTTGATATTGCATTGAGATAGTTGTTCTCTATACTCATTGTGTGAATGTTTCTGTAGGGACTCATAGACGTGGGGAGACGGGATGTGAGTCATTTTCCGCTGCGAGCTGAACCACTGCCTAGGAGTTATCTTGGATTAGGTTGTTACTTGTACATGTGATGTATAGTTGGTTAGGTTTTTATAACCTTGTAACAACTTAACTAGTTAGAAACTCTTAATCAGTGCATGTTTTTACTTAATTCAGACTCACATATGTTAAGATAATACATAAATGGATTAAGTAATGAGGACCCCACAATACAAGATCATGAGATGTAGATTTTTGGACCACTGTAAGACCACGGATATTTTTTTTTAAGGTTTAAATCTGTGTAGCGTTCCTTTAAAAAAATAAAAAAAAATTCAATTTCTCGTTCGAAGCTCAAGAACCCTAATCCCCAAATTAGTTCGTTTCTCCGATTTTCTGAGCATAGGTCGATCGTTTTAAAATTAAAAATTTTCGTGTGATTATTCCAGCAAGTCGATCATTAGCCCTCTGTCAATTTCAGATTTCAAGCTCCGATTAGGGATTAATTCGAAACCCCTATTATTTCGAATTTTAGAACCCTAATTTTCGAATTTTTTAAAAAAAAAAAAAAAAAAATTTAATTTTCCAGAATTCGATTTCTTGCTTTTGATACTTGATTTTATGATTTGTCAAGTATTTAATTCCGTGTTTGGGTTTAGGTGATGACAACCCGAGCACAATCTGTCCAGATTCTCAGTATGGAGCAAGAAATTGAGAAGCTCAAGGAAGCTAAAGCTGAACTGATAGAAGTTGCGGAACATCTGAGAGGCGATGTCCATAGAATTAGCTACTATCATCATCAAGCTAATGAGCAGCTTGAGGAATCTAAGGAAGAAGTAGCTAGAATAGACGAACTCCATAGGACTGCAGAGGAAAAATGCGTAGTCCAAAGACAGCAGTTGGATCAAATGGCTGATCATATTCCCACACTTCAAAATACGAACCATCGCCTGTCTGTAAGAAGCAATGGTTACTGGGGTATAGTCACTCATCTCCTGAATGTCAACAGTGATCTAAGGGAAGGGGGAAGCCAATGATCACATGAGAAATCTTCTGGATGTTGTCGATTCAGATGAAGATTCAGACGAAGACCCTGAGGAAGAACCCATGCAAGAAGATGTCGTAGAAGAACTAGGAAATGGAGAAGTGATAGATCCATAGTTCTTAGAAGCTTTGTTTAGGAGTTTGGTTTTCATTTTATTTCAATGTTCAGCATTTTCCTTTTCAGTAGTTGTGATAAACATTTTTCCAGTGATTAATAAAAGTATCATTTTTGTTTATCATGTCTTCTTTATCTTTCTGCTATCGTTATACCTTCTGCGCAAAGATTTTAGATCTTTATATATTGTAGGAAATGGCCGGACGTCCTACTCGCAGCAATCGTAATCCCAACTATGCTGTTCCTCCCAACTCTAATGAGGAGAGAACTAATGGAAATCAGAATCCTCCACCTGCACCGCCACAACCTCCGAGGGTGGGACTAAGTCGTGAAGACTTGGCAGCAATAGCCACCATTGTGGCCACGACACTTCAAGGTTTGAATAACCCTACTGCTAATCAGCCACATCCACAGCCAGCACATCCGCAAGGTGTAAAGTACCACTATGAATCGTTGCGGAAAAACAGAGTTCCAACCTTTGATGGTAACTCAGACTCGGAGGTGGCCCAGAACTGGCTGAAACAAATTGAGAACCACCATAGACTGTTGGAAGTACCGGATGATATCAAGGTGGAAGTTACCACGTCTTTTCTCATCGACCAAGCTGGGAAGTGGTGGGAAAACGTGTCCCCACTTATGCTAGAAGCGGGACCAGTTACATGGCAAAGGTTCCGAAGTACATTTCTGAAGCAGTACTTTCCAACTGCGGTCCTAGAACCAGAAGTTGCGAGAGTTTGAAAACCTGACACAGACTACAGATATGTCAGTTGTGGATTATACTGCAAGGTTTAACTCGTTGGGAACATACGCACCGAGTATCATGGCAGACGAATCCCTTAAGCTACACCGCTTCAGGATTGGACTGAACAGTCGAATCCAGTCCGCCCTGGCAATCTTTGAGACAACCAGTTTCGGAGATTTAATGGGAGCAGCCATCAGGGATGAAGCAGATATCAAGCGTCGCGAGGAAGAGTTTAAGCGCAAGCGACCCCTCACCAGTCAGCATACTGCTAGCAGTCAAAACTTCAAGAGGCCTAGTCCGTCCAGTAACCAGCAAAGGGGACCCACAATAGGCCCAACTCAACAGAGGTACCCCAAGTGTTCGAACTGTGGGTATCATCATCCCGGAGAATGTCTCAGAGGAAAAGGTGCATGTTTCCGATGTGGGAAGACAGGCCACCGAATTGCTGAGTGTCCCGAACCTGATATGAGGGGGACGACGGTAAGGAATAACGGCCCTCCTAGTAAACCAAATGGGACTAAGCCGAACGCCAGAGTGTTTGCTATAACGCGAGATGAGGCAGAAGACGCAAACGACGTTGTGGCAGGTACCATTTATTTAAACGAATTACCTGCATATACATTGTTTGATTGTGGTGCCACGCACTCGTTTATATCTAAGAGGTTTACTAAGAAACTAGCCCTTAAGCCAGAACTGCTTAGTGAACCATATAACGTAGCAACACCAGCCAATAAGACCCTTATAGCACATAGTATTCACCGAAATTGTAATCTTAGTATTAATGAAATCAAGTTTAATGCTGAGCTAATTCAACTCAACATGGTGGATTTTGATGTTATATTGGGAATGGATTGGTTATCCAAACATCATGGAGTAGTAGACTGCCGTAACAAGAATGTTAAACTACGGACTCCAGACGAGAAAGAGATCGTATACCATGGCAAAGCTAAGGAAAGAAAATTTCTACTGACGGCAGCCCAAACCTGGAAAGCTGTAAAGAACGGTGAAGAAGTTTACCTAGCTACAATAAGCGAGGTTAAAGAGGAAGATGAACCCAGGATAGAAGACATAGCCGTTGCACAAGAATTTCCGGATGTCTTTCCTGAAGAATTACCCGGTACAGTTCCAAACCGAGAATTGGAATTTGAGATTAATTTGGTACCAGGCGCTGCACCAGTCTCAAAGGCACCGTACCGAATGGCTCCGGCCGAACTGAAAGAACTTAAGGAACAACTGCAGGAGTTATTGGACAAGAAACAAATCAGACCAAGTGTATCCCCATGGGGAGCTCCAGTGTTGTTTGTGAAGAAGAAAGACGGGAGCATGAGATTGTGCATCGACTACAGAGAGCTGAATAAGATCACAATCAAGAACAAGTACCCTCTTCCGAGGATAGATGACCTGTTCGATCAACTCAAAGGCGCTAAAGTGTTTTCCAAGCTCGATTTAAGGACAGGCTATCACCAACTAAAGATAAAAGCAGAGGACGTGCCGAAAACCGCATTTAGAACACGGTACGGGCATTACGAGTTCACGGTGATGCCATTTGGCTTAACAAACGCGCCCGCCGTATTCATGGATTTAATGAATCGTGTATTCAAGCCATTCCTGGACGACTTTGTAGTAGTGTTCATCGACGACATACTCATTTACTCGTCGAGCAATGAAGAACACGAACAACACCTTCGCCTCACGCTCCAGACATTAAGAGAGAAAGAACTCTACGCCAAATTTAATAAATGTGAATTTTGGCTAGAAAGCGTATCTTTCTTAGGACACATCATATCAAAAGAAGGCGTGTCAGTGGATCCTAAAAAGGTAGAGGCAGTTTTAGATTGGCCTAGACCAACGACAGTGACTGAAATCCGAAGCTTCTTGGGATTAGCTGGGTACTACCGGAAGTTTGTCGAAGGATTTTCGTCAATAGCAGTACCTCTTACCAGGCTCACACAAAAGAACGCAAAGTTCATATGGAGTGAAGAATGTGAGAAGAGCTTTGAGACTTTAAAGGAAAAGCTCTTATCCGCACCCGTACTGGTATTACCAACTGAAGACATGAGTTTCACTATTTATAGTGATGCATCTAAAGAAGGACTAGGATGTGTACTCATGCAGGAAGGAAGAGTGATTGCTTATGCTTCAAGACAGCTCAAGCCCCATGAGCAAAACTACCCTACACATGATCTCGAGTTAGCCGCAGTAGTGTTCGCCTTGAAGATTTGGAGACACTATCTGTATGGCGCTAAGTGCGAAGTGTTCACGGACCATCAAAGCCTCAAGTACTTGTTCACTCAAAAGGAACTCAACATGAGGCAGAGACGATGGATCGAACTTCTAAAAGACTACGATCTCACTATTAGCTACCACCCCGGCAAGGCAAACAAAGTAGCAGATGCTTTGAGCCGGAAAGGCAAAGGAAAAATAATCTTAGCTACGGTCTCAGCTCAACCGTGTCTTCGAGAGACCATCAAGCTAAGCCAAGATCAAGATCCGAGCCTAACCAAGCTAAAGGAACAAGTCAAAGAGAAGAAAGTTACTGATTTTGAGATCGATAACAATGGAATTCTTTGGATGAAAGGACGATTGTGTGTGCCAGATGTGAACAACATAAGACAAGAAGTAATGTCTGAAGCGCACAAGTCAAAGTTTTCAGTCCACCCTGGGAGTACAAAGATGTACAAGGATCTGAAGGAAAGTTTTTGGTGGAACGCAATGAAAAAGGATGTAGCTGAATTTGTTGCCCGATGCTTGGTATGTCAACAAGTTAAGGCTGAGCATCAAAGACCCGGAGGACTTCTTCAACCTCTGGAAATCCCGGAATGGAAATGGGATCACATCTCCATGGATTTTGTCGTGGGACTACCAAAGTCAAAGCAGAGCCATGACGGAATATGGGTAATTGTTGATAGACTAACCAAGTCAGCACACTTTCTACCTGTCCGTATGAACTACAACTTGGATAAATTGGCAACTCTATATATGGACAATATAGTGAGATTGCATGGAGTCCCAGTAAGCATCCTATCCGACAGAGATCCCAGATTCGTGTCGCGTTTCTGGAAAAGCTTTCAGCAAGCTATGGGAAGTAAAGTGACTCTTAGCACGGCCTATCACCCGCAAACCGATGGCCAGACAGAGAGGACTATCCAAACCCTCGAAGATATGCTAAGAGCTTGTGTATTGGATTTTACTGCAAATTGGAGCGAACTATTACCTCTAGTCGAGTTCGCTTACAATAACAGCTATCATAGTAGCATTGGGATGGCGCCATACGAAGCACTCTATGGGCGCAAATGCCGATCACCCTTATACTGGGATGAAGTAGGAGAAAGAGCAATCACAGGACCTGAATTAGTACAAGCTACTACTGACAAGATAGCCATCATCAGAGATAGACTTAAGACAGCCCAGGACCGACAGAAAAGTTGGGCTGATCTGAAAAGGAGACCCGTGGATATAGAGATTGGTGAGAAAGTCTATGTAAAGATTTCACCAATGAAAGGAGTAATTAGATTCGACAAAAAGGGAAAGTTGAACCCAAGATATGTGGGACCGTTTGAAGTTTTAGAAAAGGTGGGAACGCTAGCATACAAAATAGCACTACCGCCAAATCTGTCAAGAATTCACAATGTCTTCCACGTATCACAACTAAGGAAATACATTGCTGACCCAAGTCATGTACTTGAAGCAGAACCCCTAATAACTCAAGGGAACTTGGACGAAACATTGAAATACGAAGAAATCCCAATCCGTATTCTGGATACCAAGGATCAAGTTCTGAGAAGAAGGACAATTCCATATGTCAAAGTCCAATGGTCAAACCATACTGAAAGAGAAGCTACTTGGGAAATGGAAGAATCAATGCGGGAGAAATATCCCTACCTTTTCCTAAATCAGGTTGACTCGAGTTTCGAGGACGAAACTTCCAATAAGGAGGGAGGGATGTAAAACCCGAGATTTTAACCCGAGATTTGATGTCATCAAAATTACTTAAGGTACTTTATTCATATTAAAACTCTAATTGTTTATTAGATAATTAAGTGTTTTAGTATTTTTGAAACTCTAAATAATAAATAGATAGTTAAGCATTCTAGTATAATTAAAACTCTAAAGATGATTAAGAATTTGATTAGGGATAAAATTGTATCATGTTATCTCTATCTTGTCTAATCTATACTCAATAAATAAGGCCAAAGCTAATCACTTTTTCAACACATTGAAACCAAGCCTTCAGCCTCCTTTCAGCAACAAATCTTCGAAAAAAAACTGATATTGGAGTGCCGTGAATTCATCCACAAAAAGGCACAAAATTTCAATATTTTATTATACCACAACTTTTGGTCAACAAGTCTTCAAGAATTTAACCAATCAAAATCCTTCTCCATTCTCCTTTCATCAATAAATTCGAAAGGTTTAGCTTTTATTTGCAAAGAATTCCAGCCTTCATAAATCCAGCAAACAGTCTTCCAAAATCAGTCCAAAAGCCTTCGTAAAACACACACAGTGCACACACAGTAAAGGTGTGCGATTACTGTTCATATTGGAAGATTTGAATCCGTTCGTTTCGTACCGTCGATTACTCAAACACGCATCCAAGCACTGTAAGTGGGCTTTTGCTATAATTATTCGTTTCGTTTTCTAAAATCATATAAGTATGTTTTGAAATTCCAATCGATATGTATTATGTTGAAATTATGAAAGTATTATTTTTTTAAGCACGCTAAACTCGAAATCTAATTGGATTTGGATCCCCATGACCCTGATGCGGTGGGATGTAACCGCTAAAAGAACCTTATACGGTGGTAATCCGTTGTTTCTGGATTATCCAGACCCTTTATTCGTGGGTTAGCCGATGTTATGACCTCATCTCTAGGAGGGTTAAGTCTAGAGACTGATATCAGTACCAAGAAGAGAGTAGAATGCTTTACTGTGCTTAAGTATATGAAAATTATGAAACAATATGTTATGTCATGGCTCGTAAGGGCAACCAAGTATGTTAAGATACATTCATATCGGTTTATGCAAGTTTTATGATACAAGTTTATGAAAATTATGTATATGTATGATATCGATTGTCCCCCACTTGCTGAGTGTTTTCCAAAGCACTCAACCCCTTACTCTACATCCCCAGATAAAGCTGAAGAAGAATTAGAGCAAGAAGAAGAGCACCAATTTTGGGGTTGGTGAATCAAGTCCGCTGCGTAGTTCAAGATTTTATTGTTTTAAAGTTTTCCAAGTTTTAAAACAATTTTAGTTATTCAGTTATTAAGTTTTAGTTTCACGTTTTTAATTCAGTTGTAAAGACAATGATTTATTTATTTATGGAATATAGACTGGTTTTCAGTTGTTATGATATTACGAGGCTTATTGGTTTCCTAGTTGTAATGGAAATCAATGCCGGTGTTATTGACCCCGGTCTCGGGGCGTGACAGGTATGCTTTTAGATTCCTGATACCCGAACCCGGGTATCCCGATTCCCCGAAACCCGTCCCGATTCCCACCCCTAGACTCAAGAGGTGACTCACATCACATGCAACACTTTGCTCCTATCTCACTTATTCCTCAATGATCAAACTTATCATATCACCACGCACGCTCAACAGTAGCAACATCACAATCCATCGCACGCTCAATAGGAACATCACAATAATTCATAGCACCATTCATTGGGTGCTTTTAATACTTGACAACACATTAATCAACAATTACAATTATCCAATACTTGTACGTCTCTACGTACTAATTCAAATACAACATGAATATATTATCCATTGTACATAACAATAATACTTTTACCTATGTTCGTACGCCACACGTTCCTTATAGTGCAAATGTAAGAGTCGCTCCTTGCCTTCGCCCCGAAATCCGATGAATTATTCGCTACACACAATCAGTAATTCATGATTAATTACGTGCACACAATTGTATACTCATGCACGTACCCAACCTTTAAATATATCATCAAATCATGATGATCAAGCATATAAAAGACTCGGACAAAGCGTACGTCGACACCTCAACAGTAAAATATTTTTCAATAAATCCCTTCTACCGATTGATCAGTCCACACCTACCGATCGATCGGTAGCCATCAAAATCACATTTTGGCTACGCAGTTCGACCGATCGATCGTTCGCGATCGATCGATCGTTAGTTCCTCCCGATCGATCGGTAAGTGTCTGAATTAACATCAAAAACTACGGTAGGTACAATGCGATCGATCGGTCGATCGTTGCACAGACCCGAAAATCCCCATTTTCAATTCTCCAAAACCTCGCCTATCCATACCACAACCTCATACAACTCGATTCCAACCATAGATAAACATCCTTGGACACTCATCAAGGATTATTACACATTTTATTTCAAGAAACTAACAAGAATCCAAGATTCTTCAAAACCCCAAAATCAACCCAACTCAAAACAACCAAAACTTACAAAAATACTATCAAAACAAATATAATCGAGAGGAGACGAAGATTACCCAACAATTTGCTCATTAATCTCATCCAAAATCGAGCTCCATCGATTTCTTCAAGAGAGAGAGAGAGAGAGAGAGAGAGAGAGAGAGAGAGAGAGAGAGAGAGAGAGAGAGAGAGTGATTGAACACCGAGTACACTTGATATTTATATAGTATCAATGCTCCAAAAACCCGAGTCTCATATACTCGTATCAAAAGTCTTTAATAACAATATATGTTCAATGAATTATCTCGTACTCGCACAAAAACATCTCAAACCTCAATCCAAAACTCCCAACTCAAAATCCCACTATCAATACGATTCCAAGGTTCAACCCACCAACGATCATAAAACTCTCGAACATTGAATCCAATAAATTCAACACCGGATAATAATCCCCTAAAATCTCAATTTGGTAATTATTTCATAATTACCACAATTAAAATCAACTACTGAATATAATTAAATCTGTGATTACTACAATTAATTTTCGGATATCACAACCACTTTTGTTTAAAAATAGAAGTTTGGGACTACTATTTATTAAAATTTGAGAGCTCCCCGACCTTGCCGGGATGAATATAAGTATGACCTAAAAATTTGAAATTAGTATTGCAAAGATCCTTATTATATGAGATCATTTATAAAAGGGAAAATTTCGGGCCGATACTACTTGGTAAAAGATTTTTCAGCCCAGTCACCCCAAAAAATATTCTTTCAACTAGGTCCAATTTTGGTCAAAATGACCAAAATAGTCTTCTGCCTTCCTTGGATCACCTCCTTCAATATCAAACCCTAGTCTCCAACCCTCACATCGCACCAGTAGAAATTATTCGGATGATTTAGCGATGCCGGACAAATGTAGTAGTACCTTCCCGGATGAGTAGAATATTGACCAGCCATACGTAGAACCATACATCCATTCCCGCACGAACATTGGGGTGGACTCTTCGTTTCAAAATTACCTCTGTCGAATAAATACGTTAAAAAAGGGAACTATAATTGCAGACGCATGTATTGGCATATTGTTCATTAAATAAGAAGTACGTAATTATTTACTACATTTTTTAAAACAAAATGTTGAAATGTGAAATAAGCTCTAATATGTGCAAATCAATGTAAGCTGTTAAACTTTTGTGAAGTTTAATTCATAAAATTAAACTATCGATGCATGTTGAGTCTACCGATGCATGTAATTTACATGCACCGGTAGACTATCGGTGCATGTAAATTACATGCACCGATAGATTGGTAATTGGAATTCAGTTGAGCACATGTGGGATTTTTACTATCTGGTGTTTCGTTTCAATTTAGGAATTTCTTTCTTTCTTTGTTTCTGTTTATTTACATATGTTTATGGTATTCTGAAATTACTTCTTACGTGGTTGCAAATGTTGAGTCTACCGATGCATGTAATTTACATGCACCGGTAGACTATCGGTGCATGTAAATTACATGCACCGATAGATTGGTAATTGGAATTCAGTTGAGCACATGTGGGATTTTTACTATCTGGTGTTTCGTTTCATTTAGGAATTTCTTTCTTTCTTTGTTTCTGTTTATTTACATATGTTTATGGTATTCTGAAATTACTTCTTACGTGGTTTGGATTAATTACATCATTCTAATTTATGTTGGTGCATTTTCTTTTATAATATTTATCTGAAATAGAAGGCTTGAGATGTGAAATAACAAAATGAATAAGAAAGCAAAACCTAAGTCTAAAGATGCATGTAATTTACATGCACCAATGAGTCTATCGGTGCATGTGAATTACATGCACCGATAGACTCATGAACTACCGGTGCATGTAAATTACATGCACCACTGAGTCTATCGGTGCATGTAAATTACATGCACCGATAGACTCATGAACTGCCGGTGCATGTAAATTACATGCACCAATGGTTTCAATATCATTGCATTCTCAAAATTTTAATTCAAACAATTGATCGAACATCTCAAATACATTATAATTTTGAGTCGTCTACCGGTGCATGTAAATTACATGCATCGGTAGACTCAACATGCATCGATAGTTTAATTTTATGAATTAAACTTCACAAAAGTTTAACAGCTTACATTGATTTGCACATATTAGAGCTTATTTCACATTTCAACATTTTGTTTTAAAAAATGTAGTAAATAATTACGTACTTCTTATTTAATGAACAATATGCCAATACATGCGTCTGCAATTATAGTTCCCTTTTTTAACGTATTTATTCGACAGAGGTAATTTTGAAACGAAGAGTCCACCCCAATGTTCGTGCGGGAATGGATGTATGGTTCTACGTATGGCTGGTCAATATTCTACTCATCCGGGAAGGTACTACTACATTTGTCCGGCATCGCTAAATCATCCGAATAATTTCTACTGGTGCGATGAATACCATGAACGTATTTTAAGATCCACTAGCCAGCCGTCTCAACCAAATGACAGTGGTATCATCGATGTGCAATCCAGCAACATTGATTGAAATTGATTGAAGACGAGGATGAGAACGACAACGAGATTCAATTTGTGAAGAACAAAATTCGATACTTGTTCTGAAATTTTAAAGCAATTCAACCAATCGAACAATCTGCCATTGAGAACATGGATTAATTAGATAGGGGTGTTTAAGTCATAAAAATGGATTAATTAGATTAGGGTTCCATAAAATAGACTTATGTGAAAGATATTTTTTAAAAGATGTATTTAGTTGAAAGAAGAGTTTTTAGGGTGATTTAGTTGAAAGATGTTTTAAAAAGTGGTACCTTCTTGTAATTTCCTCTTAAATTAAACTCGTTATATTTTAATATAAATAATAAAAAAATAGAATAAATATAACTAGGCTGGTCATTTCAATTTTCTTTTTTCTTTTTTTTCTTGGGGTGAGGCAAATATTTTTTTCCACTTACAACAGATGTGGAGACAACAACTCCTAATGGAACACTTACCAAATCTGAATACAACCTTTATTCAACAGGGAAGTAGAGAACTCGGCGGGACTCGAACTCAAGTCGCTCCCAAAAAGAGAGATGAGCTCTAAGACTAAATCAAAAACTTTAGAAATCGAGCCAACCGATTTATTTTTATAAATCCGACTACTCGAATTGATTTGGTTATGATAGGTAGTTTTCTTTTAGAAAAAAACTCGAATTTCCTGATTAAATAGATCATGCTGATATTTTAAAATTTTAAAAACAAATTAATGATCATATGAACCCAATTTTTTTTATTAAACCAATTCGATCGAATATTTTGTCAAGTGTGAGGCTTTCCACACCGGAAGATTTCGAAACTGACCTTAATTTTTTTTTTTTAATGCATGACATTTCCCGGTGTTAGAAATAACACTAGGGATATATGCCTAGTATTTAAATAATATTTTTTTTTTTTTAAGGTTTCTCAACTGTCCATTCCTCATCAGGTTAATTTGTAACATAACCTTGTCAAATATTTTTTTACTTGCGATATTTCATAACTCTTTTCTCATATCAAAAAAATATAGAGATCATATCAAAATAAGAATTAGTAAAATGTAAAAATTGAGAAGATCGTGTATCAAAATCACGGTAAAAGAAAGATTGAAATATTTAAATTTCCAATATCAAATGCAATCCTTGACTAGATATGAGTTTTAACAAAGTTTACCTTTTTCACGTAAAGGATCCAACTTATCCTCCACATGAAATAACTCGAGAAATTCAAGAAGGTTGCGAAATATATCAATTAGGGCAAAAAAAATGAAGTTCACGAGCAGCAGCCATGGCTTCAATAATTCAAGAACCAAAGGGGGAGACAAAACAACGGCCACAGTCATAGCCGCATCTCACGTTTTCAATCCCGTTGTTTTACAAATGGGGCACAAATTTTTGTGCATGAGCCAGTGTTTGATGCAGTCATTATGAAAATCATGGCCGCAGTCGAGCGTTCCGAGGCTGTCTCCTTCGGCGTATTCTTCCTGTATCAGATAATCCAGCATTGCAATAAAATGAGCAACACATCGAATTTTTCGAATATTTTCCGCAATTTTTATGGTGTTTCAAGAGAAGAAATTTTCGTACTCGACATATACTGCAAGGCTCGGTCTCCACTGGATTTTCTGCTCCAGTAATTTCGTATTTCTTGTTTTTCAGTCGATTGGTTATGACCTTTTCGGTCAGTCCTGTGCACACATTTCCAATGCGTTCCTCCAGGGCCAACAACTCCTGCGGAGGATGTTGTCAAACACTATATTGGAGATAACGATACAACTCAAATCTTTTCAACCAAAAACAAGATAGTCCAAATGACACGTTTCATTACTTATAGTAAGGCGTAGACAATTGCAACATAGATAATTGTTGCTCACAATAGACTGATGATAAATAAATGGAAAAAGGAAATCCTTCTTGCTCACCTCATAAGACATGTTATCTACATCCAGCCGCATATCACGATGTCGATCATGTAGATCAGCCATCCCAAAAAAGACTGAGTTATCAAGGAGCATCACGTCCTAGCACACAAACAGAAAGAGCCGTCGTATTTGGAAAACATACAAAGCAGAAAATTAACAGCAAAGGAAGAACACCACTTGCATACTAATTAAACTGTGAAACAACTCCTCCCTTAACTTCGCCCTTAACTTCACAATACAGATGTAGAGATAATAATCTTCCTCCATCCTTATTTGAAAATGCCATTTTGAACTAACAAAGCTCTAAAAGGGAGAATATGCATCACAGTATTATTTTAGGGAAAATGGAGTGCATTTTATATCCTGAATTGTCAAATTGGACTAACTTACATACAAGTCGCATGGTACCGAAAACACATGATACTAAAATATTCAGCAACACAATGATAGTATCAAGTTCGGGGAAAAATAGTTACACATGCCAGTGGTTGCATTGAATGGTCATGCATGACGTACAAGGAAAGAAAAGAAAAGAGGATTACAACACAGAAGCACAAACCTCCAGTCTCAACCCCTCCCCCCTACGCATGAGATCCAAGACACGGCGAATCTGCTGAAAGTAAAGTATATTTAGTCACATTTTCTTCATGTTTTTGGATAATAAGGGAAGTTTCTTCGATAGTATATGGATATCTAGTGATGCAAAACCAGCACAAACAAAGACTGAAGCATTAAAAATTGGCGTCAGAGGAGAACTAGAGGTCATCTAGGAGCATGTACATCAAGATAAAACAGCATGGATCTAAAACATTAATTCACACAAATTAATAATATTAAAAAACATTAATGCACAAGCACATTGGCAGTCGATGAAACATATTATGGCACATGTTTACCAAAATATGTGTTACAAAGCACAAAAACACCAAGAACAAATAAGCCATCTGAATGCTAGAACTAGCAAGATTCTGCGAATCGATTGTCCATCAAACATTAGTGTTCTGCTCATAGGGCCCATCTTATGGGCCAAAGCAGGAGTAACCAATGTTGAGTGGAGAGGTTAAGGGGAAAAAATTCAAATTTTGTGGGAAAATTTTCCCTCCCAAATATACACTAAAGTGCCACAACGCATCCCATTCCCAAATGCATAACACTACAAACTAGAAACTAAAAGACCACTTCTCAACCTATCTTCAAAGTTTCAACCAGAGAAAATTGATTACATAACCCCACATAGAATTTCGAATCACCTATTGATCCTAAAAATCATCAGTTACGCAACTTTAAACACCACTAATATGAAAGAAATTCCTGAATCTAAGCACAACCAATCAAGGCTGACATGCAAATTACATGGGACATGAGTAATAGGAGAAACATGATGTGATTCCATTCAGTTGAAAATTAACCAGAATAATTCGAAACTCCCATTAAGAAGATGGAAATGCGGATGACAAAGAAATGCGTATATATACCTCAGACATAATAGCACTTCTTCCTTCAGTAGCAGAAGCCAAAACTCGTAGTGAATTAGGTATTCCACCATCACGACGTCTCTCCAACAATACCGACCTTTGGCTTGACATACGATGACCTTGCCCACCCGATCTAAATGTAAGAGCCATCTGTTGTGAGGTAGCTGAAGAACTTGTTCGTGTAGCAAGATTACTACTCTGACCCCCAGTTTCAGTACCTGCTGAGGATAACAAAGATCTTCGCACAATTTCTGACTGTCTCTGAGGATATTGTGGATAGCTTGGATGAGACCAATTAGGTGAAGCAGAATCAAGTCCTGAAGAAGTGGCCACCCGAGAAGTAGAGGCAGCATTTCCAGCTAAATTGTTATTCCCACTAGCAAAGTTCCAGTTTATAGGATACCGAGATGAATTTCTCATCTCACGATCCGGAACAAAGATGGGATGATCTGAAATGCTTCTAGGAATATTCCTTTGAGCAGCTTCATTATAAATTCCAGCATCCCTCTCTCCTGAAATGGTAGTGGAAGCAAATGGGCTGTTAGTTCTTGAGCTAGATGCTTCATTCCACCTGGACTGAAGATTTCGGCGCACTAAAGGAACTTGCAAAAGAGCTGACTGCCCTTGAACACTTCCATTTTCCACCACAGGAGATGGGTTCAAGTCTAACAGACGATTATGAAAACCTAATCTTGATGAATTCTGTGAAGATGAAACATCTACACTTCCAAAATCAACCTCTGAAGATGGATATACAGGCACAGAATCTTGTCGGTGTGAGCCGTTAGAACGCAAGCTGAAATTCCTGAGAGAATTTTCAGCAGTTCCCGAGGGATTGAAAGAAAACGGCCCTGCAGAAACAGCTTCTCCAACACCAATCCTAAGCCTTGAAGTTGGCCGCTCCGACCCATCATTAGTGACAAGGTTGTTACCTATCTGTGCTGGTATTATATTGTTTCTTGCAACAATCTGAGTAGATTGTACCGCACTATTATGATAACAATTTGAACTCCCAGCTCCAGATGACTGTCCCACTACTTCAAATATTTTTCTCTTGCAAGATGCTCGTCGACCATCCAAAGAACCAGACCCATATTCACTCTCCTCCATCGCAAATCCACGAAATCCAGGCGGCAACCTCAAAGAATCTGAGGAACCACCGGCTGATGTAATACACTCATTTGATGATCCAACAGATATGCATGTGTTGGGACGTTCAATTATCTCAACATCGTCATCTTCATTATTTCTGTATCCTGAATTAATGTCAAGATCGTGCAGAAGAGCGTAAGAGCTGGAATCGTGAGATCGAAAAAACCCATCTGTAGTATGATTGTCATTTGGATTTGCATTATCAATGTCAAATGAAAAAACATTAGATGGTTGAAATTGGCGGTCTTCCATGGTGATAGTGGCTAGATTGCGAATGCCGCTAATATGTTCCGTTATTGCCTCATTTTGATGACCTTGATTCTGTGCAGCACTTGAACTCGATTGACCGGCACTCCACTCGCCATTTGGCCCTTCATGCCTTACATGATGCAGATATGAAATATTAGCGTCACCTGATGACATTCTGTGCTCAGGAACAAGATTTTGTGCAGAACTCTGCATACTATTCCAGGATATTTGTGAATCTATGCCAGAAGGAACTGATGATGATCCGAGATCAAGGCTTAGATTTTCTGGCAAGGCGCTGATAGAAATCCTTTGCCCTTGCATTAGGGCTAAAGTTTGATTTCTTCAAATGCACACAACCGGTTCGAATACACTTGAGTCAGGGTATCTACCACTGTTGTTCTTCAGCAAATCTGCAAGGATCAACACATTCAAAGTTGCATGTGATATACTCAACATAATTACATTTGGAGGAATATAGGGGAATATAGCATGTACAACTAGAAAATGAGAGCAAGAAAATGTTTCGTGTGTCAGTAAGTCACTGAAAATTAAAAACACTTAGCCCGAAAATATCTAAATGACACATATCACCAGACACCACACAATAATCAATATAAAAAGCCATTATTAGCATCTCCAAGTGAATGAATGAAAGCTGAATGCTTTCAGCACTAGCAAGAACAAAACATTCATAGCGCTAACATTCTAGCAACTTAAAAGAACCAAAGAAACAAACTTATGGGTATCTAAAAGTTCTCACATCCCACAATTTCTATGGCATTTTAAGATCTTGCATCAAGTACAGTGGGCTTGCAGCATTTTGGCATTTTGAAAGTACTACAAAATACAGGAGAAAATGGAAGGGGAAGAAAAAAAAAAGAAAAAGAAAAAGCCAACCCAATCTCCTATTTTACATATAAAAAAAATTTACACATTCATGAGCCATCCATCACTTAACAGATTATTCTTTTAGCGACGGAACACTAGAGGTAACTGGTGAAGAACTGGAAAAGATGACATCGGGAAGAAATCTGAAAAAAATTCGACCTTGAATCACCTAACCAAAAATATAACTATCTTAGGGAAAAGCATAGCGGGCAAAAAACACACTTTTAACTTTCTAGAACTAGCAAAATATTTGCCCAGATAAAGATACTAAACCCATCAGAGAAATGAAAGCAGAAAAGTAATAGAAGGCTGAGAAACAATGCAACGGATGAATCCCAGGAACCAAATGGAACAAATAACCCAAAAGATCAAATTTTTAACCAGTAAAAATTAAAAGAATGGAACGCGTTGAAAAGAGCTAACATGATGGTATCATTCAAGATCAAACATGAATCATAAAAATCTGAAACTTTTACCAGCCAGAGAGCAGCAGATAGAGCAAGATCTAAAGGCAAGACCTGAAAACAGCAAAACAACCATTAAAAAAGATTTCTTCTTGCAAGTAAATAAACGGCAAAAACATCAAACAATCATCAAAAACTCCCCCGCCACACCTCTGTTCCCACATTCAGACACAACAAACGAAATAAAATCGAGAAAAAAACAACACAAACACCAAATCTTGTGCAGAAAATTTTAGAGAGGGAGAAAAAAAAAGTTTCTTGAAATGAGATGAGGATAAAAGAGATGAGAATGAAATGAATTGGTGGGTGTTGTGGTGTGAAAGAGAAGAGAAATTGAGAGATGGGTGGAAGGATTTATGAGGGCAGTAATCTTTAATTTACTCAAAAACACCCCACCTATAGGCGACAGGGCCACATTCACACCTCTATGCACAGATAGAAATGAAGAAAATTTTCAAGAAAGCAATAAAAGAGAGAGCTTTCCAATTTTCATTAATGCCCACAATTAATAAATAATAAATCAAAAGTCAGAAATGAGGAAGGATTCCTCTGCAGTTTCCAGTGTGTGATGTTAATGAAAATGAATACTTTGTTTACACATTTTTATTATTGAAAAAACAAAAGGAAATTCCCATGATAAAGAAAGGGTTAAAAATTAAAAAGAGTGCTGATTATGGGCTCTGAATTATCACAGTTTCCAAGTCTTTCTCGTGAGAGAAAACGGGAGAAAAGGCTCTTCCTTTGTTTTTGTCTTTGTATTTCAAAATCTTCACGCCAAGCACCTGTCCCTTGTTTATGTATCCATGCCATTCATCACACTGCTCTTGTTGTACTCATTTCAAGTTTACCATGCTTTGTAGCATGTACACGCCGGATGTAAGATTGAAACAAGATGGTTGATTCAATAGATTTAAGCAAGCAAGCTAAGATTTTACAAAAAATATATATATAATCCTATTTTTTTGTTAAATGAGTGTCATATCTTCTATGTTTTATCCATTTTGTGGATTTATTTGACGTCGCTCTTAAGATAAGTATCTTTGGAGCGGTATCTTGTGACATAAAGCGGACATATAGCGCGAGATGTCGCCCTAAAGGCACCGTCCTTAAAAGCGACATACAAAAAACCTGGTTTATATATATATATATATATATATATATATATATATATATATATATATATATATATATATATATATATTATAATACTTGATTGTACATCTTTTGTTATTTATCATAAAATTTTATATTAAGTTTCATTATTTATTAGATTTAAAGAAGATATATACTTGTAAACATACTTTTAGTCGAGGTTGTTTTTTCTTCACAGTTTATGGAGAATTATAATCTTTCAACAATGTTCGGCGAGTGGTTTGATTTTTCACATCACTCTTTGGATTGCTTCGATTTTGTGAACTAGTCAAAAGTTGTAGGAAATCACTTTCAAAATGGGAAATATTACTGTCTATCAGTTTAATTTGATAAAATACTTTCAAATTTATTATTTGATTTTAAAACAAAAAATTTAAGTTTATCATTTAGATTTATTAAATAATTTTATTTATTAAATTTTGACTTTCTGTACATCTAATAAATGAAATATTTTTGGCTACCCCATGAGATAGATCAAATCATCCAACATTGGATATATAAATATAGCTTATATATGGTTGAATCTACCCCATGGAGCGAGGTAGTGCCCCATGGGATATTGTTCATGAAGCAATAAATAAGTCTTGTAAGCGTTGTTTAAATTTATTTATACAATCACAATTAGTAAAAACTTGACGACTCTGTCGCATGTTAATGTTTAAGATAAGCTAATTAATTTGCTAACTAATATATTTAAAAAAAATACGATCCTTGGCCTGTCACAAAATCGTTTTCTAGGTATCGAGTTAATTAAGTAGAATTAAAAATGTGTTTAGAGAGTGCATATTGTCACGACCCGCAACTTTCTAGAAGATTCCGGCATACATCCAGAGGCTACAGGACATCCGGGAACTCCCGGAAGCTTGAAGAACACTTTGGAGCACCCCGAAAGATTCTAGACATCTCTTGTACATTCTTTTATATGTAGGTCATTCTAGAACCTTATAGAGATGTACATAGTAGAAGCATGTAGAAGCTTGTAGATGTGTGGAACATCCTAGAAGATCATTTCAGCCATTAGATCAAATCGATCACAATCATCCATTGAGGAGGTGGACTTGTATACATAGGGGGTAGGAGTTCATTTGTAACCATCAAGTTTTCAATCAAGCATTCAAGCAATACACTCTTCAAAGCATTTTCTCAAGCTCTCTTTGTGTTCTTTCTCTTTCTAGCACTTTAGCAACCAACTCAGGAGGAAGGCTGACCAACTCGGGGTTACTAGTCAAGTGCCGCACGGGTTCAAGAAAGTCTAGGTGAAAACTCTCATCCCGTGACAAGTGGTATCAGAGCCTAGGTCGGCTCTTAAAGTTTCCGTACTCAAGGTTGTTTGTTGGTGGTGTTGCTAGAAGGAAGAATGTAGGACTAAGGGGTGGTCCAACAACCCGAGAAGCCAGGGAAGGCCCCGAGGAAGGCCAGTCAAGGGAACCCTCGGTCGACTTTATGGGCATGGAGAATCGGATGATCCGACTGGAGCAATACATGACAGATCACTCCCAAGCCTTCAAGGATGTGGCCGAGAGGGTACGGGAACTTGAAGCGAACACCTCAGGGGAGGAGTTTCAAGGCCAGGTACTCCAACAAATTAATTCTTTCAATTTTGATGTGAATAATCAATTCGATGAATTTAGGGGCATGATTGAGGCCTTGCAAGAAGAGTTCAAAACTCTCAAGGCCGACATGGTTATATGCAAAAGGGCTTTGGCCAATGCGTGGGATCATGTGGCCGCGGCACCAACCCGGATCGACGTTCCAAGGCCAAGACCATACAATGGGACTCGCAATGCCAAGGAACTCGACAACTTTATGTGGAGCTTCGAACAATACTTTGCAGCCTCAAATGTGCGGGACAACGAGGCCAAGATTCACACGGCGCCCCTATTCCTTACCGACACAGTCACACTATGGTGGAAGAGGCGACACGCTGACATTGGGCGATGCACATGCCGCATGGAAACATGGGAAGACTTCAAGGCCGAGCTCAAGCGGCAATTCTACCCCGAAATGTGGAATATGAGGTTCGGGGACGTCTACGACGGCTCACACACAACAAAATTATAAAAGAGTACATCAAGGAGTTTCAAGAGATCATATTGGAGATCCCGGAGTTGACGGATCGAGGAGAATTCTTCGCATTCCTTGATGGGCTCAGGCCATGGGCAAAACAGGAGCTCCAATGCCGTCAAGTGCAGGATTTGGTTACGGCAATTGCTTATGCCGAGAGCCTTATTGAGTTGCGGCCCTCCAATGATGGCAACAACAAAGGCAAGAGGGATGCCAAGAGCAAAAATGTGGGAGGCAACCAGTCAAACACAAGCCAAACCTACAACAGGCACAATGCACCAAGACCATCAACCAATAGGTCCAATGACCGGGAACTGACTTGCTTCCTTTGTCACAAGACCAACCACTTCATGGCCAATTGCCCAAAAGTAAACAAGCTAGCAGCTCTTGCAGTCGAAGATGATGAGCCAAATTGGATCTCTATGGCTCCTCAATGCCGTCAAGGCAAAGGTGGAGCGCGCCAAATGACCCAAGAGTGGGTCTATGTTTGTGGATGTCTTGGTTAGGGGGCGACGAATCAAGGCATTGGTGGATACGGGAGCCACACACAACTTCATCCGGGAGGAGGCGGCGAAGAAGTTGGGGCTTGCCATCACTCCGACCGGAGGATCAATCAAGTCAATGAATGCGAAGGCCAAACCAATTGCCGGGGCGGCCAAGGGAGTGAAGACCACGATAGGAGAATGGCAGGGGTATGTCTCCTACACGCCCAAATTAACCCCACTCAATCCTCAAGATTGATAACAATAATGTAGTAGTGTGAGTAGGGATCGATCACACGAGGAGGTGTGAATTCTTGTGTCAATGAAAATCAAAATCGAAACAATAAAAGATGGGGTTGTGAAGTTGAATTATACTAATTAAAATTAAAAACAAAGATTAACTAATGAAAGCGATTCTTGGTATCGGTCGACTCTTCCTTGGAATTATCATCTATTTCATCGATTCACAAAAGACTCAATTTTTCATATGAATATTCATCGTTGGACGTTTGATCCTATAATCAAAGTCCTATCTCACCTTACGTTTAGTTAAGTAGCCGAAGCGTTCTAGTTTAACCCTTATCAAACAATCAATCAAAAAACAAGCGATTAAGATTTAAATCGATGATAGCATATGAACTAGTGAGATCGATGAAGCTAAACAACATAATCCAAGCGTCTATGTTTAATCTAGTCAAGTGTTCTTCCTAGGAATTTAACAAACTCACAAGCGAAAATTCATCAATCTTAGTTGCTTCGTAAATTAGAGGGATCAAACGATTTCGTATTTGATATCTAATTTAGCATTAGATTTCATGCAAGTTATTAGGTTGTCAATCTAATAAACAAACACAACAATCATATCAATAAATTCAGAAAAAACTCTTGATACTCAAAAATTGATAATTAAAGCATAAGAATCTCCCCAAGATAAATAAAATCCAAGGATTTGTCTTTCTCAACCAAGAATTAAAAACTAGCTAGACATAATCTAAGAAAAACGATAAATAAAAACAAGGGAAAGAAAACTAATCCGATCTCCGCTCGTCGAGGTGTCAATCTCGCCTTCGCTTCGATCTTAGTAGCCGTCTTCAACAAAATTGAAAGAAAAATTGTAAAACTATCATAAACTACTCTACCCTAACTATCTAGATGGTTCAAAGGTCTGAATTTCGAAGGATATATGTAGGGAAGGCTAAGGGGTAGGTTAGAATCCATGTAGGAAGGAAATAAATCAAGAATTCAAGCTTTCCAAAACTCTGCTGGCGATCGATCGGCGTCGATCGCCAGCCTTTATTTTTCAGGCAGATTGTCTCGGCGATCGATCGCGGATGTTTGCCGATCGATCGCCGAGCCTTAACGTTTTCTGGCGAGTTTTGTATTTTGGCCATAACTTTCTCGTACAAACTCCGAATTCGATGAATTAGCTGTCCACGCGTAGATAACTCAAAGTTCTACAACTTTTCTATGGATTACATTTCCAAAACTTGGCTCGACCATATATAAATTTGAGGAGAAATGAGCGACATGTGTCTTAGATTCTGGTTTTTTCCTCTTTTCTTCAACTTTACTCCTTCGTTCATCATTTTAGCTTGATTTCTTCACCTTTTCCTATATTTACATAAATATAAGATTAGGTAGCATATGTATCTATTTATCCATCAAAATATACCAAATCGTAGACAATTAAGCGCAATAGATGTGTCTATTTCTAGTCACATCAACCACCAATGAAGGACGTAGACCACAAGATCGAGCTAGTGGCAGATGCTAGCCCGCCCTCACGCACACCCTATCGGATGGCACCACCAGAATTGGAGGAGTTGCAGAAACAACTCAAGGAACTACTTGATGCGGGGATGATCCAGCCATCCAAGTCCCCATATGGTGCACCAATGCTCTTTCAAAAGAAGCATGATGGATCTCTACGCATGTGTGTGGACTATCGGGCCTTGAACAAGTTGATGGTCCGGAACAAGTACCCGATACCGCTCATTGGAGAATTGTTCGACCAGCTTGGAGGGGCCAAGTGGTTCTCAAAGAATGACTCACGGTCCGGATATTGGCAGGTGCGGATTGCAGTAGGGGATGAGCCAAAGACCGCTATGGTCATGAGGTACGGGTCTTACGAATTTCTAGTTATACCTTTTGGCCTCACCAACGCACCGGCCACATTTTGCACCCTCATGAACAAGGTATTCCACCCTTACTTGGATAAATTTGTGGTTGTTTACCTTGATGATATTGTTTTCTACTCATCCACGTTGGGAGAACACGTGGAGCATTTGAGAAAGGTGTTTCAGGCACTTCGAGAAAATGAACTATACATCAAGTTGGAGTGCTCTTTTGCCCGAGACGAGGTGTCATTCTTGGGCCACAACATCAAGACCGGAAGGATCATGATGGATGATGCCAAGGTGAAGGCCACACGAGATTGGGAGGCTCCAACCAATGTATCACAACTTCGATCATTTTTGGGGTTAGCCAACTATTACCTCCGCTTCATACAGGAGTATTCGAACATTGCCACACCCCTCACTAATCTCTTGAAGAAGAACAAAAAGTGGGAGTGAGATCCAAAGTACCGGGAAGCATTTGAAGAGCTAAAAATCAAGGTGACGGAGCAACCAGTTTTAGCCCTGCCGGATCACACAAAGCCATACGAGGTGCACACTGATGCCTAAGACTATGCCATTGGGGGCGTTCTTATGCAAAATGGGCATCCCATTGCCTTTGAGAGCCGCAAGTTGAATGATGCCGAGCGACACTACACGGTCCATGAGAAGGAGATGACTGCAGTGGTGCATTGCCTACGAGTATGGAGGCATTACTTGCTTGGGAGCAAGTTTATTGTGTGGACAGACAATGTTGTCACGAGCTACTTCCAAACCCAAAAGAAGCTCACTCCGAAGCAAGCGAGATGGCAGGAATTTCTTGCGGAGTTCGACTACACGCTGGAGTACAAGCCGGGCGCAACAAATCGTGTAACCGATGCCTTAAGCCGGAAGGTGGATCTTGCAGCCATAAGCCAACCCGCAAGCATGTTGAAGGATCGCATACAGGAAGGACTAGATCAAGATCCAATGATGAAGAACATCATGTACTTCGCTAGTGAAGGCAAAACCTGACGCTTTTGGATCCGAGATGGCTTGCTATTCACGAAGGGAGACCGCCTCTTCGTGCCCAAGTGGGGAAATTTGCGCCGGGAAATACTCAATGAGTGTCATGATTCAAAGTGGGCGGGCCACCCGGGGATGCATCGCACTATGGCACTCGTGGAGGATTCTTATTGTTGGCCAAGGATGCGGGAGGATGTGGAGGCCTATGTGTGGGTTTGTCTTGTGTGCCAACAATACAAGGTGGAACAGCAGCAGCCAGCCGGTCTCCTACAACCACTTCTCATTCTTGAACACCCGTTCGAGAGTATATCAATGGACTTCATTACGGCACTACCCAAGTCAGAAGGGTGCGTGACTATCATTGTTGTGGTGGACAGGTTTTCTAAGTATGCCATCTTTATTGCCGCACCGCCAGACATCACTGCTGTTGACACAACCAAGCTTTTCACTAAGCATGTGGTCAAGCATTGGGGCATTCCGAAGACCATTGTGAGTGATCGCGACCCTCGTTTCACGGGGAAGTTTTGGTCCGAGCTATTCAAGCTTTTGGGGTCCGATCTTGCATTCTCAACGAGCTTCCACCCGCAAACGGATGGGCAGACCTAGCGGGTGAATGCGCTACTAGAATTATACTTACGGCACTATGTGAGTGCCAACCAGCGAGATTGGGCGAAACTCTTAGACACTGCCCAGTTCTCTTATAATTTACAGTGGAGCGAATCTACTGGACGTAGTCCATTTGAGTTAGCCACTGGCAGACAATCGATGACACCACATAACATTGCCACATGCTACACAGGGAACAGCCCCACAACATACACATTCGCCAAGTCCATACAGGAGGAGACTGACTTGGCTCAAGCATCCTTGAACAAAGCAGCCAAAAAGATGAAAAAGTGGGCAAATCTTAACCGACTAGCGGTCGAGTTCAAGGAAGGGGACCTTGTAATGGTAAAGCTACTACCCCAACAGTTTAAGTCATTACGGCCAGTACACAAGGGGTTGATACGTAGATATGAAAGGCCCTTTTTCCCATCGAGCGGCATATAGGCACAGTGTCTTATCGCCTACAATTGCCGCAAAAGTTAAAGATTCATCCGGTGTTTCATGTGAGTCAGCTAAAGCCATATCATGCAGACACGGAGGATCCAAACCGAGAAACATCACATCGGGCGCCAACTGTTGTGGTCACATCATACGACAAAGACGTGGAGGAGATCTTGGCGGACCGAGTGATACGCAAGAGAGGAATTCCCCCATACACCGAGTACTTCGTGCAATGGAAAGGATTACCTGAGGCTGAATCTAGTTGGGAGCACGAAGAACACTTGTGGCAATTTGCGCACAAGATAAAAGAATTCTGGGAAATACAGGCGACGAGGGCATCGCCATCTTAGGTGGGGGAGAATGTCACGACCCGCAACTTTCTAGAAGATTCCGGCATACATCGAGAGGCTCGGGACTTCCGGAAACTCCCGAAAGCGTGAAGAACACATTGGAGCACCCTGGAAGATTCTAGACATCTCTTGTACATTCTTTTATATGTAGGTCATTATAGAACCTTATAGAGATGTACATAGTAGAAGCATATAGATGTGTGGAACATCCTAGAAGATCATTTCTAACCATTAGATCAAATCGATCACAACCATCCATTGAGGAGGTGGCTTGTATATATAGGGGGTAGGAGTTCATTTGTAACCATCAAGTTTTCAATCAAGCATTCAAGCAATACACTATTCAAAGCATTTTCTCAAGCTCTCTTTGTGTTCTTTCTCTTTCTAGCAGTTTAGCAACCAACTCAGGAGGAAGGTTGACTTGCTAGCAACGCGGTGTTACTAGTCAAGTGCCGCACGGGTTCGAGAAAGTCTGGGTGAAAACTCTCATCCCGTGACAATATGCTACAACATGGAAAATGTTTGTATGGACCCGGTTTGACCTCTACTTATTGACCAACTAAAAAATTATCGATCTAAAATGATTGGTATGTTAATTTATGCATTGCTTTTATTTAAAATTTATTGTGTTTAATATTGCTTGGTGTATAAGTGGAGCTCAAAATGTGTGTACACAAATATTTCCCCTACAAGGGTCACAAATTCTTATTCACTCAATTTTTATCAGGTAAATGCTTTGTACAAAATAGTTGATTAAGCATACAGAGTAACAACAATTAAAATGAAAAAGCTATTAGTTTTTTTCTGGCATATACAGCCTATTTTCTCTTGATCAGATTATTGAAACTGTAAAATAGCACGAGTTAGAGGGAAAAAAATTGTACGCAATAATTAAGATGTTGAAGGTCAAAGTTTGGTCATGTTACTAAAAATTATTACTTTTCATTATTTTAGGTTGTTATATAACCATTTTGATGTATTGAATAAAATTCTAATATGCCTATGTATCAAGAATGTACAAATTTAGATACTTCCGGCCTAATCGGACCGACAAAGACTTATGTCCATTTTGGACAAAACTTGAGTTCCAATCGAACATATAACCCAAATATTTGTTTAAAAATTCATCGCTCCCTAAAAAAAATGTACAAATTTAACTTTAAAAAAAATGTACAAATTAATAATATCGCACGAACTGCAATGGATTGTTCCGTACAGTCAGAAAAAAAAATTAAATTAAATATCGGAGTCCAAGAAATGCACTGTTCCGTGGTCAACTTGTGGTTTTAAACTTTAATTTACAAATAACTGAAGTGATTTTAATAAAACAAAATATTTAATATCATCCCAGGACATAACAAAGATTTTGATTTAAAAGTTTCTATAAATTTGAATTAAAAAAATTATAAAGTTTTACGAAGTATGATAAATTCATTTTAAGACATGGAGTATATACTAGTGGATTTAGGGTACTTGCATAATATATAGATTTTATTATTTAATTTCTAACATGTCTTTACTAAGTTTAGAAATGTGTCAGTGTGTTTCTTGTTCTATACATCGTTATGGTACTCCAGTCGAAATCTATCTGGTTATTCTTGTATATATATATATATATATATATATATAATAAAAAAGTGCCTAATGCGGGGTATATTGTGTAGAACAGGGGCAGAACTAGAAGATAAGTTTAGGGTTGTCTTAAAATATATTTATATATATACATAATACATATATTTATATACATATGCAGAGCTAGGGGTTTGCAAGCCTATCCTAGCTCTGCCAGTGATGTGGAATCAAATATTTATCGTTTTACCAAAAAATATAGCGGGTGGTAATAGTCAAACGTAAATATTTTAAACCGTACAGCAGCTCAAACGTCACGTTTTGATCGATATCACATCAAGGATAATTGTTGTACCCAATAGACTGCAAAAAGATTATGTATTAAATATGTAATTTTAGTTATGAACTATCAACATTGTGAGTTTTATGTTATTCGTTTTTTAGGATAGCTTTAATTATATATTTAAATACAAGTGGTTTCACTTAAGTTTTAACCATATTGAAATAACTTAAAAAATAGTCTGTTGTGCTTTTTTTTATCATGGAAAAGGGATTTTGTAAAGCTATTTATAAGATTCAAACTTGAGTTTTTTTTTTCAAAACGGGAGAATGACTATCAATTAGGCTAGGCCTAATTAAGAGTCATCTTTTGCGCTTTTACTCGTAACAAGTTCACACGTGCTGTGTTTAGATTTTAGATGTGGGGATTTTAAATATAACATTGTATTGTATGCAATTTCTAGAGATGTCAAATAGAGCGGACGGCACGACGCGGAGCGACATGACACGACCCGTCTCGATCGCGGATCGTGCCGGCCCGACACGGAACAGTGCCGGGCGGCACGGATTTGCGGGCCGTGCCGGGCCGACATGTCCCATTTGACATCTGTAGCAATTTCTACGGACAATTGGTGAAAATTAAATATATATCGCATGTAAGAAAAAATATAGGAGGAATAATTTTCCTTACAATTTTTAAAATTTTTTTTGTTTAAAATAGATAATTATTATCAAATTCTCTTTCATTTTGCAAAACATCGTTTGTTTTTCTTTCTTTTGGCACAATTTTATGTGCTAAACAAATTTCTAACATATGGTAAGCAAGAAATCACTTAAAATACTTATTTTGATATGTTAAATATATTGCCAGAAATACTTTTTAGATTAAAATTTTGTAATATTAATTTTTACTTTCTAAATGATTTGTTACTAGTAAAAAACACCGTTGAACATACAAAATATTTTTATTGGCGATAATAATCTAATAACTAACAATAATCAATAAATATCAATTAAATACTCTAATAATTAAAAAGTAATAAATTATTTTTTTATGTATAGTTGTATTTATCATTAATTATATTTGTATATCTTCATTTGGAGCACTAGCTGGAATCTTATGAACATTTTCCACAACGTCCAACTCCAAAATCCACTTGTTAATATTCAAATGCTTTAAAAATTAAATTCCTTCCAGGAAGTTCTTGCTGGCAATGTCAATCGAAAACATGTACCTACATACTTTACGAGGGGCTCACTCATTGTATTAAGGATACAATGACTATTATTTTGCTACACTAGTTCACCCCATGTAGCATCCACATTCGTTTGGTACCAGATTCTCGGGGTCTTCGTTTCTTGTTTGTGACGCCGAAGTTGGACCTTTAGATTCACTAGGTTTATGGTGGCCTTTGGTGCATCGTACTACCTCTAAGGATATTGGTGGATGCACCCCAGGGCACTACCTCTGGAGGTAGCATCAAATATTCCTTTTCTACTTGTCTAGAAACTCCAAATAGTGAAGCAAAGTAAGGATTATTGTCGAAAGAACATCTATTTCAAAGAAAACAACATAAAGAAAAAGGCCACCCGAAAATATTTTCAAATATTTCCACAATGGTGATTGACGCCAAGCTGGTTGGATACATTCACATGACCAACAAATGGACATCTTCGATTTCCTCATGGTGAAATAGAGCACCACCAGGAATCCAACGGATGTGCCATTATGGAAAGCCCACCACATAAGGATCGTCACTTTATTTGGTAATGCGCAATTGCCAGAGTTTGATCCACCACTTACGAGGTCCCTTTCCTGATGAACTACCTTCTCTGTCGGACCACTCACGGCAGGCATAGCTTGTAGCCTGATTTTAGATAATCTTCCCCAGAAAGTTCATGGAGCCAGAGTGTTTTGTTGGTACAAGGCATGCTACTCTTGGGATTTGAAACATAAGTTCATGATTAATCGGCCAAAAAAGTGAATGTTGTGGCATGATCCAATCCTAAGCATCCGTTGCCTTAAGGAGACTACAAGCCAATCTATCAACACTTGGCTCCCGGCGTTTCGTAATTGGCTTAAAAGAAGGGTTCATGGTAGCTAGGCATCCCGAAAGACTAACTCTAGAACCATTGTCAATGTGCTGACCCCAAAGAATGCTTACGCTGTATAGAAGAACGGCTGTCGCCAAGAGTAGCATTGAGAAAATCCACTGAGTGAATGTATAGCCTCGAGTACTGTTGCCACGCGAGATGCATGATATGAAATTAGTCACCAGCTTTGCTTTGCTACGAGGGCTTAATCAGGTGATGATAAGATGAATCTGAGACACGTGCGGGAACATTACTTCAATTGTTCTCATCTGAGCAAGTGAAGAAAGCAATTCCGGATATGTATCCTTGGAAACCCCAAGACCCGATGGATCTCATGCAGGTTTCCTTCAAGCTAGAGAATTGGAGTATTGTAGGCGGTGCTGATGTCACACATGGAAAAAGAATCGGTGAAATATACGAACGAAACGAATTCTTTGTTGATCCAAGAAAAGAATGACCCTCAACAACCTTTCCCATTTTAGATAAGTGAGTTTACGTGATGTGCAAAACAATCTCAAGAGCTCAGGCAAATCATATTCATCCCAAGCAGTTCCTATCACAGACGATCTAAACGGATAATGTCATTGTAACCTTTGAAGTACTCCGTATCGAGGCCTTCGAAGTACTCAAGCCAGATGACGGATCCAATACATATCGGGGCCATATCAGTATCCTAAATATATTCGATATGAGACCGTGAAGTTTTTAACTCATCCATACATCATAGATGTGAAAATAACTTATGATCGAGTTGAATGATCCTATTGACAAGCTATTATGGGAAAGATGGGTTTTTCAAGGCGATGGATTGCATCTCTACTCCTTGTTTTGCTTTCTTAGTTAATGATTCGGTTGTGGGGAATTAGTCCCACGGTGATTACCACAGGATCGCCTTTTCTTGCCTTATATTTTTCTACTTTGTGCAGAGGGGCTTCTCGGAATTATTAAGATCAGCTGCCAATGATGGAGGTTGCGCAGGTATATCTTGTGCACCAGAGATGCCCCAAATGTCAATCATTCGTTTTTTTTTTTTTCGGATGACAGCATTAGTTGGAGAAGCAACCTAATTAGTAATTCTATTTTATTTTATTTTATTTTGAAGGGACAAAACGAAAAATCCATGAATTTGTTCATTTGCTACCCATGAACTGAGGGAAGACTTTTCCACGGATTTTACAGCAAGAAAAGAGCAATTTTCTATAACAAATAAATACCTAAAAGCTTTAATTAAACAAATTTAAGCCACAATAGTTCTTGATTATGCCAGCAATTTGAGCATTATATTCAACTGAAATCGGAAGGGGGTAACAAAAGCGTTTTAGCATCGCTAACATGAATTCATTGCTTCCTGGTGTAACCAGTGACATAAATCACTCTTTTTTAGGGAAACACAATAGGACTAGGTTCAAGAAAACAAGGACAGTAAAATTTTATTCATGCCAGCGATTAAGAGTTTTAGTTTTTTCCAGCTAAAGTTTCACAAGATGATGAAATATTAAAATGGCACAACTTCACTAGTCTATCTGCACTTTTTCTTTTGAATAAAAACTACATCAAACTATTGCTTGCACCTTTGATCTTGTTCATCAAGATAAATTGCCAAAACTCGTACAGGTTTCAGAAGATGAAAGCTCCATCAGCGATTGATTGGAGTATGCATTCTCTCTACTATTTTATTAACAGCATCACGCGACATTACCAGTGTATCATGCAGCAGGATGCTGTAGACATTTAAACCCTGAAAATATTATAACAGAGGACAAATATTACCAATTGTCACACAACCTCAAAGACCCAGATCAAAATCATCTGAAAAACAAGAATGGGAAATAGGTAAATGTGTGATCTAATTAAAAAAGGCAATTAATATATCAATCACAAGAAAGCTCAACCAACATCCACATCATGTATTAAAGTAAGAACGCTTCAAACTTCCGTAGCAGAAGTATATGTTAGTGGCAGCCATGCTTTATTTGCTTATAAAGAAATTTAATCTGCCTATTATTCAATCCAATCATCCGAATCCTCACAGGTATATAGAGAGATTCAAAGGGAAAAAGGAAAACAATTGAAATTAGTGGTATCAGCAAGTCCTCACAAAAGATGATATCTACTTCCACATAGTTATTAAAAGCTCGCATAGAACACGCTAAAGCTCAAGGTAAAGCGAGGCGCTGGTCTTGCGCCTCGCAGTGCCATGCGCTTTGTGTTTTGGCAAAGCGCGAGCTATGTGCGCTATCTGCGCTTTTTCAATTAGCCAAGGCGCGCGCTATAGAGCGCCTTTGCTAAGGCTTGAAAATACGTTGCTAAGGTTGGGCTTTAAATTTAAATTTGGGCTTAATAAAAATAAGCGCAAGTTAGAAAATATTAGGGTTAAGTTAGAGAGTTTTAGGGTTACTGTTACATAAAGTCTTGTTGCATAAACCCTTCAGCCTCCAGTCGCAGCCGACCGATAAACAGGTTGATGTGTCCAAGTGCTCTATTTTTCTTTTCTTCAAATTACATTGCATTATTTCCTTTCCTTTTTCATCTCAAATTATTACTTATTTTTGGATTGATTCTCCTTTCTTGTTTTATATTTTCTGTTCCTTCCATTTTTGCGTGACAAAATTCATCAGTCATCACAATCGCTAATGAGCCATTCAATCAAAGTTTAACAAATACTTGAGAATATCGCAAAATATAAACTGCTAAGCTATTAACATCGCTAAAGCATACTGCTAATTGTTGCTAATGAGATTGATTAAACTTTATGGATACTTTTGATGTATTAAAAATATATAATCTATTGCGCTTTACTTTAGTAAAGCGCACGCTTCACGTCACGTTATACGCTATAGCCCCAGGACCCGTTTGCGCTTTAGTGCGCTATGCGCCTTTAATAACTATTTACTTCCATAACCTTCACATACCACAACAAGGAGGACAAAGAAGAGCACATACAAAATGACAAACTGTACTGAAAGACTTCCACATTCTATATTTTTTTGGATAAAAATACTTTCTAAATATTTGATTTCTTTTGTGATTTTCGTAGATGATGCACATACAGCTTTACGTGATATTTATCTCTAAAAAAAATACGGACAAGAACCATAAATACAGTTAAAATGAAGGAAAGATATTTAAAAGCAAAAGGCTCGGGCAAGTATACCCACGCACAGACCCTTTTTGAACAGAAAAAAGAAGCTCGGGACTTACAATTGAAGGCAAGACATTAACATAATGCAGATTTTGTGTAGCCAGCTTCAGCTTTTCAGCGATTGGACCACCATCAACCAACAAAAGTTTCTTGGCATTCTCCATCTGATGAACATGGTTCACAATGTTTTTTGTCTTGTGCGAAGGAACCTCCAAATCCTCAAAGACCATAAGCTATATATTTGACAGGTTATTCTTAATTATTTTAAAAAACCTGAGGTATGTGCAGACATAATCAGGGTAAATCAGTACACAAACTAGAGATGATACTGTGCATTTCTTAAAACATAAACTTTGACAGTGTAGAATATTGGAATAACAAGAGAAGTGCACTTGGAGCATAAAAGTAGTGCAAATGATGAATAAGGAGAAAATGAAATAGCTAAATTGTGTCCCAAAATTTGCACTGGTATTTAGCAAAAATTCACAAATGGTTTCACTGCTATTAACATTTCTCTTTCAGTAGGAATATACTTGCCTTTCCTTCTGCTGCACGAGCTGAAAGTGCAATCTTCAGCCCTAGTCGACGAACCTTCTTGTTTAGCTTGATAGCATGACTACGTGGTTTTGGACCATGCATGGTAGCACCACCTCTAAACTGTTGACCACAAAATAGTTATTGTCGAACCCATTTGAAGTATACCCAAAGAAGAGAAGCAATGAGAACTTCATAAGAAAAACAAGCTCACCTGTGGACCCCGCAATGTTCCATGCCTTGCTCGACCAGTACCCTTTTGCGGCCAAGGCTTTCTGCCAGTTCCACTAACCTCACTGATAGTTTTGGTAGAATGGGTACCCTGAGAAACATAGCACAATTTTTATCAGCAGGATACAAATTTAACACACAGAAAACATAAGGATGAGAGTCATAGTTATTAAAAGCTTACATAGCGCGCGCTAAAGCTCAAGGCGAAGCGAGGCGCGGGTCGTCCGCCTCGCAGCGACATGCGCCTCGTGTTTTGGCAAAGCGCGTGCTATGTGCGCTATCTGGGGTTTTTCAGTTAGCCAAGGCGCGCGTTATAGCGCGCCTTTGCTAAGGCTTGAAAATTGGGAGGTTGGGCTTCAAATTTAAATTTGGTGTTAAGTTAGAGAGTTTTAGGGTTACTGTTTTTTAAGTCTTGTTGCATAAAATTCCAGCCTCCAGTCGCCGTCGACCGATAAGCAGGTTGATGTGTTCAAGTGCACTATTTTTCTTTTCTTCAAAATTACATTGCATTATTTCCTTCCCTTTTTTCGTCTCAAATTAATATTTTGTTTTGGATTGATTCTGCTTTCTTGTTTTATATTTTCTTTTCCTTCAATTTTTACGTGACATAGTTCATCAGTGATCAGTCATCACAATCGCCAATGAGTCCATAAGTTTGATAAATACTTGAGAATATAGCAAAATATAAATTGCTAAGCTTTTACCATTGTTAAAGCATAATGCTAATTGTTGCTAATGAGTTTGATTAAATTTTATGGATATTTTTGATATATTAAAAATATATAAGCTATTGTGTTTTACTTAGTAAAACGCGCGCTTCGCGTCGCGCTTCGCGTCGCGCTTCGCGTCGCGCTTCGCGCTATACCCCCAGAACCCTTTTGCGCTTTAGTGCGCTATGGGCCTTAAATAACTATGATACAGACACATTATTCAGTTAAAATATACACAGCGAAAACAACTTCTTTTATCATACAGGACTCTGGTTTTCCATAGTCAATTGGGATGGAGCAGCAATTTCATGAAGGACAGTGAGTTGCTTCATAGAAGCAAAATCGATATCCCAAAACAAGACATCGATGAATGAAAACATGAACACATGTACAAATATTTTTCCCAAAGAGAAGAAACATATATCACCAAGTTTGGTCAGTATATCATCAAGGTAGAGAATTAGGCACCTGCCGACGTTTAGCAAGCTGCCATCTTACAACACGATGAATAATATCTTTCCTAATTGGTACATCAAAAACATCACCAGCCAAGACCATAAATCCTTTATCTTCATTGTGAAAATTTGTAATAGGGATAACAAGGTCCTGACAGAGACCTGTAGTACCAAGACAAGAGACAAAAAAGTTGAAATTATTTGACTATACAATGCAGGAAAGCCCCATTAGTAGTTTTGAGAGAAACAGTTTCAATTATTTTATATTTTCATCATGCCTTCTGTAAAGGAGAATTGCTCTTCAAAAGAAAATAGACAGTCGATAAAGAAGTGGGCCATCTTAAATAAAATGCATTACAGCGTCTGCTAAAACAATGATATCCACCAATATACCATAAGATACATAAAATAAATAAATAGATGCACATCGATCATAGAGATTTTCCCTTCAGGCATGGTAAGGAAAACAATATAAATATGGAAGTACACAACTCACACAAGATTTTTGAAATATTAAACTTGTTTATAACTGATCCACTGTTTTCGTGGCTCTGAAGCATTATAAAATGAATCTTTTCATTGACACTTGAACTTACTATTCTAGGTCCGAATAAGATCAGAAAGGAGTAATTTGAAACTTCCACGAAGGAAAAGTTAAAATCTTGGTGCATATAATATCTATTGGATATCTGCTGATTTTAGAGATCAGTAAATGTAGCACCACTTCAAATTTGAATGATCCTTTAGAGACAAGTAACATGCATTAAAAAGTGAATAATTATTTAAGAATTCACAAAAATAAGTGTAAGTTGCTTCAGTAGCGAAGGCTTGATCTGATAATTGAGGAAGGTGAACATATTAAGGTGAGATTCCCAAATTATGAGAAAAAGCATGGGCTTCATTAGCAGTATGCTTTATTCAATGTCATGTGTGAAAGATTGGGATGATGATGATGTTGGATATACAAAGTAATCCTTGAGAAGCACTGAAGCAGTAAGATGCACAAGATAAGTAGGTGCGAAAGCAAATTTTAAGTCAATAACTGAAGCCATAATACTGCAAGGAGGACTACAGCAGAAAATAATTGCATCCCTTTGTCTTATCACCAAAGTCTAAAGAAACACAAAGTACCAATACATAATGAATAAATGTGAACTAAAAACCACCAAGTAATCTCGTTTGACTTCAATTATGTGAGATCCACCTCCACTCAATCACACAAATTATAAGCATCATCAGGAATCGAAGTAACATCATCAAATAGAACTTTAGAAACGAATTTTATGTTCGTATTATAAAAAACCAACACAAACAGGCATACAAAGTGAGTGCATAATTTCCATACCCTGCATAATATAATAATTGAATAAAAAATGCATTTATCCAAAACCGGTATCAAAGAATTGAAATATTATGTGCTCATACCAATTTTCCGCTCAGGAGTCATCACCAGTTTCGATGACAACAAATCTGAGGGAAATGTGCCTTCACTTGTATTCGAAGTTAAAATAGGAGTGGAATACCTTCGGTACACATCAAAAGACATCTGATATAGATAAGAAGGTGGTCAGGATTCAATTAGTTGGCAAAACAAAAAGCCTTGAAAGCATGTAAAACAAAATCTAATGACCGGGCATTTACACTCACGCAACTTCAATCAAATAATTACTTTCAAGTACCCCCATAACCTTTCCGCAGTGCACAAAAGATATACCTTTCTGAGAACAGTAGATTGCGCTGAAGACAAGCACTCCCCATAACAATGGCCATTGAATGCTGCTTTCAATGTTCAAAGCAAATTCAAATATTAAGAAACTCACAAAAAACGATAGGTTCCATAAAATAAAGCTAAATTTCTAATCATTTGATCAACGATAAAATTATTTTTATCGTGGATTACAACAAATAATGCAATACCGATGCTGAAAATATTAAATCAAATCCCTTTATCGAATAAATGGAATTGCCTAAAACAGCGTACCATTGGATCGAAATATTGATGCAAACGATTTATCATAAGAACCGACGGAACGAAATACTCTTCTTGAAACTGACAATGCCATCGCTAATGCTCCAAACAATACGTTTCAGAGATACAGGAATACCATCTCAGCTCAAATCATATAAGTAGAAATCTTATTCCATAGTATCGAGTCAGCTTCAGGAAAGCAAAAAATCAGTGGCAAATCCGAGACCTGAACACGACTAAAGCAGTCCAATTCCAATAATTATAAGGAAATGACAAATCAGATGGGGGAATACACTGCGCCACGGCGGCGTAGCGTCGAGGCAGCGGCGGGGCAGGGTAGGAGATCTTTGCTGCTAATCCATTCAAAACCCTTCTATAAACCCTTTCCATTGCAGTTCTGAAAACGGATTAAGTATAGTGGGTTCGGGTCGGGTTCCTAATTTGAGCATACATTCCATATTTATTAGTTTAAGTATTAAAGTATTATTATTTGTTATATAAGCATACTTACAAATAATATAAGCATAGTTACAAATAATAATTTTTTATTAAAAATATCATAGAAAATAAAATACTTAAAGAAAAGATAAAAGGGCATATGCATAGGCTAATTTAATTTGAAACGAATGGTTAGAGATGTCAAATGGAGCGGACGGCACGAGGCACGGCACGGGCACGGCACGACGCCGAGTGGCACGACACAACCCGTTTTGCTACAGTGCCGTGCCGTGCCAAGCACGGCCAGGAACATGGGCCGTGCCGGGCCAAGGGATTCCAGCCCGTGGGCTGGCACCGCACGACGCGACACTGTTTTCTCCTTTTTTTTAATCAGCGATCGAACGTCAATTATGTGGCGATGCATCGCTAGACTCAAGCGGTGCATTTCCACCACATTGACCAATATAAGCCATATATGGATTCCTACTTGCCGCTGAAGCTCCTGGTCATCACTTTTTTAAACAATAAATTTCCACTTGTGAATGATTAATCCGCAAGTGCATAAAGGTTGTCGATCCGATATGGACTAACTATAAATACAAAATAAGACACTTTAATTATATTTAACCTACGATAATTAGTTGAATATATACTAACTTATAAAACTACTACTAATGATCCAACCAAGCAAACCAAAGATGATGAGAAAAATCCACTATATAAGATTATCAAGATGTCCGTTCATCATTGTAATCCTATGACCCTCGATTGAATATACAAATATCTCTAAGGTGACGAGTTCTCCGGTTTTATCTAATATTTTCTCGAGCTATATTAAACATAATATCAAATTGCAGTAAGTCATTCTCGCACTTATTTTAACAATTCAATATTGCATTGAGATTTTCGATTACAAGATGTCTATGGATATCACATGTGTATTGGATCTCATCTATCGATCTCAATCTGAAATCCACGACATAACTAGTTCGTATTATAATATCATCTCTCGATCTCAATTATAATACTTAAATCAATTCAATGGTAATCAATCCAAGAATGTATTAAAATCATAAGTCATGTACAAAGATTATATGGAATCAATCAAAACTAAGAATTAAATCATAGGTTTAAACATAGGATCACCAAGTCTTGATAAAAGAAACTAGTTCATAATTAAATTGAAAAACCAAAGCTTAACCATGTCTTGCAACAAATCAAGCATGACTAAAGTTTAAAAGTAAAGATAAACTCCCAGCGTCTCGCTTGTAGATCCTCGCTTCTTCTCTTACTTCTTTCTCAATCGCCTCTTCAATCCCCTTGTTGGGTTGTTCCTGTTTCTCTAATGAATATCCGATGAAGATGGATGATAGTGAAGGTGAAGGTGTGATGGAGGCTAATTCCTAGGTCATAAGGATGATTTGATATTTCGTCCATGGTAGCCCTTTTATAATGGAGGGGAAAATAGGTAGATTCCTTGTAGGACTCAAACACTAAAATGTATTATTTTTTCAGAAAATTCCGCCTACCGATTGATTGGTACACAAGCTACCGATCGATTGATATTTCTTCAATTTTAATCCTTCAGCTACGGCATTTATCGATCGATCGCTACAAAGGCTCCCGACCGATCAGTATTTCTTCAAAATTGTTGCTCAACATCGTCCTTTGCCAATAGATCGGTGCATAGCCACCGTTCGATCGGTGACTCATTTTCTTTCAAAGTTGGACTTTCGTCGTTTCTTCGATCGGCTCGCTCGTTTAAGTCCTTTTTTATCATTTTTAACTCATTTTCTTCATTTCATCGCAATTTCACCTAAATTCCTGAAACATGCAAATAAACTCCAAAAACGGTAATATCGTTTAAGAATAGAAGTAAAATATAACGAGAAAATATAGAAATATAAATGCAAAATGACACTTATCAACTTCCCCAAACTTATCACTTGATTGTCATCGATCAAGCATTACAATCAAAATGTAGAGTTCATTCTTGATATTTAAAACAATTAGCTCATGACTAGCATTTACCTCAAAAATCTCACTTACACACATACAAAAGTTGAAAGAGACATGTTTTCTCATAAATCAAGCAAAACATCTCAAAATCGAAATATTTGTGTGTGTTATTGTCAATCTCAAGTTTCATTCACATTTTCAAGATCAAATCACGCTAATCAAATCAAAGTCAAAGTTATCGTCGAGCACCTCGTATACTTATTTTCAAACAACTTCTCCACTAATGTAGTTAGTCTCTAGACTTGGATCAATAGGTCTTTTAAAACTTGTAATGTAAGACCTTTGGTGTTGGTTTCAAAGAAAATGTAGGATAATCACAAAGAAGATACTATGATAACAATTTTCGCACAATAAGAGCTCGATTCTTCTTTTCACCATTGGCCCCCTTGGGTCTCATTTTGTTTTCTTTACACAAGTCTATTTCAACTTTTTTTCTTTCTTTTGTGCCATTTTCGTAAAGCACTTCATTTCTCTTTTCTTTCATCTCATTCATAGTATTTTTCTATAAGCTCATCAAAATATGAAAATTTATGTGCATCTAATGAGATTCATTATACTCCCTTAAGGTAAAAAAAATTCAATTTATGATCATAAAAGGGTAGGTACAATGAGTTTAAACAACAAAATCGAATGGGGCTAGTTGTATGCAATGCATACACCATTCTTTTTCAATAAGGCTCAAAGTATAACACTTGGGATTAATCTAAACAAGGTAAGCTTGAAAGACTCAAATGTTTCCAAGACCGCCTATATCATTTCCAAGTCAAGTTTATAACTATAAAATTTCGCTTCAAATAAGGTAGCTCTAAGATGTTCAAGACAAATTATCGAGTTCACAACAATTATCACTATTCAACATGCAATCCACAACGATCATGACTCAATGTGCTCAATATAATCCTCATTCTTGACATGCTAACTCAATAAAAGATATTCATGTACAAGTCTAACAATCATCTAAATTCAAGTCCATATGCATAGTGAGATCAAAATCCTCGTTGAATAACAACCACTACTATAATTAATTTCTTTTCTCAAGTTTGAACTCATAAAAAAAGTAGCTCATAATAATCAGACGATTCAAGTGTCAATTTCAGCTCACAACATGCAGATTAAAAATGTAAAACATGCAAGCCACTCCCCAAACGTAAATAAACATTGTCTTCAATGTTTAAAAGAATCAAAATGGAAACAGTAAACTTCTCTAATCAATAAGATTGCATGAGGGTTGATGAAGATTGGCTTCTGAAAGCTATGCTGCTGTAAGGATTTATTGCTCCAACTGAGTACCTCACAAGAGAAGAATACAAATAGTAAAATAGTCGACTCGAGAGATAATAAAACTAAAATGCAAAAACTGAAAATCAAATAAAAAATTTATAAAGGATATGCTTGGGTTGCTTCCTAAGAAGCTCTTGATTTATAGTCTTCGGCTTGACCATTAGAAGCAACCATCAAATAACGACTTACCACCCATAGTAAGTATCATATGATACCACAAATGGGTCTTGATTCAGTATGCCCTCAAGCTTGAAAATATATGAATAGTGTAGGATCGTCGCTCCAACACCATTCTTATTAAATTGATATGCATGGGAGAATGATTCTTGGTTTGGCTTGTTCTCTTAGAGGACATAGTATGTTGAAGTTGGTATCGATGAGAAAAATGGATCCATATATGACATAGAACATGTCGCTATCCATCATTATTTTCAAGAATATGCACAGTCTCCAACCTCACACTCGGCTCATCTTCCCATGGGAATTCCTCATATAACTTTTCCGATGTAGGCTCAATCACTTGAAGAGTCTCGCATTCACTTAAATCCTCCTTATGAGTGGGATCACTCAGCCAAACTTGGTTGGTGAAGTAGTCACCATCAGATAACCAAATTTGATATGTCACCTTTTGATCGATAGATACCATCTTATCCTCTTGGCATCTTGCTGAAAGTGTTTTCATGAGGGACATCAATTGCTGGTCCAGGTGACGTATAGAATTTGTCTGCCTCTCTATAATGCTCTCAAATGATGCCATTAATCTAAGTAACGTATCCTCCACCCGAGTCAGGTCTCCTTCAGAACTATCTATCCTCTCCATGATATTCAAATGGTTGGTGTGTATAATGAGGGTATTGAGGTTCCGGCGGGTATTGGTGACTCCAACCTTGCAATGAAGAATCACAATGCCAATGATAGTCGAAATCCGCCATATCATTGAACATGTGCAACTCACTGCCTTCATCATTATAAAACAGGGGGATTACCAGTTGCCAAAACTCCATTCAATACACCTCCTCGTGTTTCTGCATACAAACCAATGTAGATAAATTGCAGAAGAGTATAGTTCGAAAATTATGATACCGGGATGTGAGTGCCAAATCATTGAATCTCTCCCACGCTGCAGAAAATGGCTTTGAAAGTTGTTGGGCAAAGTTTGTGAAGACTTGTTGATGAAACATCACAATTACATAGCAAAAAAAAAAACAAAATTAAAACAATTAAATAGTATATTTTTTTTAATTATATATATATATAAATTGGTTAAATTACAATCAAAGAATCTCATGATATTACTAGTCCCCAGCAACGGCGCCAAAAACTTGATCGTCAGTTTTTTAAACAATAAATTTCCAGTTGTGAACGATTAATCCGTAAATGCACGGTTGTCAAGTTTCAGTATAGAAATATGAAGTAAATGTTGTCGATCCCACATGAACTAATTGTAAGTACCAAATAAGATGTTTTAAACTATATTTTCATACGATAGTTAGTTGAATAGAAACTTGTTAATTAAACTACTACTAATGATCCAACCAAGCAAACCAAAGATGACGAGAAAAATCCACTTGAGAAGATTATCAAGACATCGGTTCACCAATGTAATCCATATGTCCCTCGATTGAATATCCAAATATCTCTAAGGTGATGAGTTCTGCGATTTTATATAATATACTCTATCGAGCTGTATTAAACATAACATCAAATTGCAGTAAGTCACTATCACATACTTATTTAACAATTAAATTATGCATTGAGATTTGTGAAAACTTCTAACTTTCGATTACTTAGATATCTATAATACACATGTATTTGATATCATCTCCCGATCTCAATATGAAATCCATGACATAATTTACTAGTTCGTATTATAATATCATCTATTGATCTCAATTATAATAACTTAAATCAATTCAATAGTGATCAATTCATGAAAGCATTAAAATCATAAATCATGAACAAAGATAATATGGAATCAATCAAAAATTAACATTTAAATCATAGGTTCAAACATAGGATCCCCAAGTCTTGATAAAATAAACTTAGTTCATAATTAAATTGAAAAACCAAAGCTTAACCATGTCTTGCAAAAAATTAAGCATGATAAAATAAAACTAAAGTTTAAAAGTAAAGATAAACTCACAACGTCCCGCTTGTACATCATCGCTTCTTCTCTTACTTCTTTCTCAATCGCCTCTTCAATCCCCTTGTTGGGTTGTTCCAATTTCTATGATGAATATGGATGAAGGTGGATGATAGTTGTATGATGGAGGCTAGTTCCTATGTCCTAAGGATGATTTGATAATTCGTCCATGGTGGCCCTTTTATAATGGAGGATAAAATATGTATTTTTCTTGTAGGATTCAAACTCTAAAAGGTAATTTTTTTTCTTCAGAAAATTCCGTCTACTGAATTATCGGTACACAAGCTACCGATCGATCGAGATTTCTTCAATTTTAATCATCCAGCTACGACATTACCGATCGATCCGGCCGATCACTACAAGGCTCTCGATCGATCGATATTTCTTCAAAATTGTTGCTCAACTATCATCATTGCCGATCTATCGGTGCATAGACAACGATCGATCGGTGGCTCATTTTCGTTCAAGTTGAACTTTCGTCGTTTCTTCGATCGGTTCGCTCGTTTGAATCCCTTTTCATCCTTTTTAACTTATTTTCTTCATTTCCTCGTACTTTCACCTAAATTTCTGAAACATCCAAATAAATACCAAAAAACGTAATATCGTTCAAAAATTGCAGTAAAATATAACGAAAAAACATAGAAATATAAGTGTAAAAATGACACTTATCAGCTCCCAAAAATGCAAACTTAATAATCAACAACATCCACCGTCAACAATGTCACGTCAATCATCTTACACAGCAAAAACATATTCCTCATTACTCAAACAACAATTAGGTTGCCACTTATAGAATTTTTAAAAGAGATTTCCTCAACATTAAAATTGCACCACTTAGCATATGCAATAACTATTAAATCAATGAATGAGAAACTGAAATTTACATGTAAAACCAGTGTTTCCTCTCTAAATTTCAATAAAATCATGAATCATGAATGCTTCACAGTTACATTAAGAAAACAAATACGAAAAAGAGGAATGAATAATAAATCTAGAAGATCGATAGATACAAGATCTATAAATCGTAACTTATTTCTTTCTTTTTCCTTATATAAAAAACACAATATGTAAATCCGTAGCTCGAAGATGTTTCTTACGTTCGAGTACTATTTTGTAGTTCTTAAAGCATATATATATATATTTTTCAAAATAAAGGTATTTAAGGAATTTTCAAAGATTTTTAGATAAGGAGGGAATAAAATTGGATTATCTGAATAAATTTTTATGGAAAAAAGATTTATATGACAAAAATCCTTTATATCACATTTAATAAAAAAAATATTTTGAACAAGCCGCTGCTTCTCCTCCTCCTCCTCCTCCCCCCACTCCTAGTCCACCCTTACTCTCGCACCGCTGCTTCTCCGCCGGCCGCTGTTCCTGCTCAACTCCGGCTCCATCTCCCGCGTTGTCGAACCGTCCAAGTCCTCCTACTGGAGTACCTTAAAAGAAATAATATTTTTTACTGGTGGAAGACGAGGAAATATTAATGTTGTAAGTATTTTGTGGGGCTATAAAGCACCGAAAGGACACAAGCAAAGGCCAAAGACGTAAAGAAGTCAAGTGCAATGCAAAAGATTCGAGAGAAATTGAGAAATCTGATAAGACGGGGAAAGGCGTGATGAAACCCAATTCATACTGCAATCAAGATACATGAGATTTGATAGAGATGGAGAAGATGATGAAACTTACAATCGAAGCTTTCGGGTGAAAAGTGTTGGATTTGGCTGTGAACTAGTAAGAAGGATTGTAAATTATAGGCTTCATCAATGTTAAGATGGACCGCTTGTTGGGGCATCTCCAGTTGGTTCAAGATTCTGGACAATTGGTTTCTAACATGAGATAAGTACCAAGATGCCGGGAGTCCAATTCTTCAGTGGCACAGTCCCTTTATATTTCTTTGAAATAAGTCTTGCGTGTTGAAGTAAACAAATCGTGTGCTACTGTGAGCGAACGTGTTAAAGTAAAAAAAAAAAAATCATTGTCTAGCGATGCATGTGAATCAAGGGACGGTGCATGTATTTCATTTGTACCGTTAGATTTATATGATGCATGTGACGCCCTGTTAGACTCATTCGGTGCATGTAAATGCAATTTATATGCAACGCTAGACAAAAGCTTTATTTTGGTCGTTACCTTGGAAAATGGACCTAATCGAAAACATTTATTTTTGATGGATTGTGCCGTAAAAACTTTTTCTTATTGGAGCGATCGAATTTTACCCTAATAAATATTTTTTACTGCTGGAATCTACCAAGTTTACGTACATCCAAAGGCGGAGGCAGGGGTGTCGAGGGGCATCGCACCACCCCCAGTTTTTTTAAAAAAATTTATGTAATTTTTTTTTGTTGAAAAAATACATTTTACCCTTATTTTTTTAAAAAATAAATCCGTCCCACCACACCCCCTAATCCCAACCCCAAAATTTTTTGTCCCTTAAATTTTGTTCAAAAAAAATTCGTCACCCAAATTTTTTTTTTGGCTTCGTCCCTACAACGGCCATCACAGCATGCTCATATGAATTATGATTTGAGACGTGATTACTTGGAAAAATATCTGCACACACATACAATTTATTTTACATAATTATTCAAACTAAAATGAAAACATATTTTTACACTGATAAAAATAATAATAACTAAAAAATCAACAACCTTGTTGGATCACCCAGATTCTTGATATTAGAATTGAATACATCTACCCAATCATCTTCTGATCTAGGGCCACTCGACTTATGGGCGTTGAATGCACTGACAACGGAAAGTCATATGAAGTGGAGCCATACCTTTTATTTCACTACGCACGTTAAAACGGTACGGGAACGGTCAAAACAGAACGTGATTTTACGACCCGGAACGACGATCGTTGCATAAACACGATTTTTCATATAAACGCGATTGGAACTGGAACAACAGACTCGGAGATGCCATCCCGACCGTATCTACGAACCACGGTTGGCACCGTTCAAATCACAATGCTTCTGTTCATCAATTGCTTATTGCTACGAAGATTTACTGAAAAAAGACTATTCCACACCATCTTAAAATATCTTCTTCCACATTATTTAATAGCAAGGAAGTACGCATTACACTCAAGAAGAGAATGGAACTCCCTAATACAGTTTCCCTGATTCTCCTCTCATGGTTTCTTCTATCTCATCAAGACATTCAATCTGCAGCACAGAGATCTACATACATTGTCCACATGGACAAATCCTCCATGCCTAAGGCATTTTCCAGTCACCATTATTGGTATTCTTCCATACTCGAATCCTCAAAATCGGTGAGCGAGACATCATCGGACGGGAACAAACTTGGTCCGAAGCTAGTATATGCATACGACAACGCGTTCCATGGATTCAGTGCCGTGGTGTCGAAAGACGAATTGAAAGCTTTGAAGAAGTCGCCTGGATTCCTTTCAGCCTATGAAGATGGTATTGTCATGCCAGACACAACACATTCCTATGAATTCCTGTCTCTCAACACTGTTTCCGGGCTGTGGCCCGCATCTGAGTATGGGAAGGATGTGATCATTGGTGTGGTTGACACTGGCGTTTGGCCCGAAAGCCCTAGTTTTAGGGATGATGGGATGACTGAGATTCCAGCAAGATGGAAGGGAAGATGTCAAGAAGGGGACGAATTCAATTCATCTTTGTGCAACAAGAAACTCATCGGAGCACAATATTTCAATGCCGGAGTTCGCGCTTCGGATCCTGGAATTACTATAACTATGAATTCTGCCAGAGACACTAGCGGCCATGGCACTCATGTTGCATCTACTGCCGCTGGAAACTACGTGGAAGGGGTCTCATATTTCGGGTATGCTCCTGGGACAGCAAGAGGGGTTGCTCCACGGGCGAGATTGGCTGTTTACAAGGTTCTCTGGAATGAAGGGAGTCTCGAGTCCGACGCTTTGGCAGGCATCGATCAAGCAGTGGCGGATGGTGTTGATGTAATATCAATTTCTTTGAGTTACCGAAGGAATAATGTGTACGAGGACCCTCTTGCGATAGCGGGGTTTGGTGCGAGGGAGAAGGGGATTCTTGTTTCTGTCTCGGCGGGTAACCGAGGCCCCAATATCGCTAGCCTGCTGGGGGGAATCCCCTGGGCTATCATGGTTGCTTCGGGCACGATTGATCGTTGGTTTGCCGGGATTTTAACTTTGGGAAATGGGAAAACCATTACAGGATGGAGCACATTTCCTGGAAGAGCTTCTGTTAGGAATGTGGGTATCACTTACAACAAGACCTTATCTGCCTGCAACTCAACGACGCTATTCGCAGAAGTCCCTTCCCAAACAATCATTATATGCAATCAAACCCACGAAACTGCTGAATTTTCCACCATAATGCGCTACCTATCCGAGACAAGTATCCCAGCAGCAATCATCATTTCTGAAGATCCCATTGCATTTCGATCCACTTCGTTTCAACATCCCGCAATAGTCATTCGTCCGAGTCAAGCCACCATAGATTTCATCAAATACGCATCAAACGTATCTGGTACACAAAGAGCAACTATCGATTTCCAAAAAAACTATACTGGGTACTAAGCCCAGAGCTGCTCCAGCCGCGTCAGATTTCTCATCGAGAGGCCCAGCTCGAAGCTTCCAGGGGATCTTGAAGCCTGACATAATGGCACCTGGAACATTAATCTTGGCTGCTTATAACCCTCACGTTGGCCGAACAAGAATTGGAGAGGGTATATTTCTAGCCAGCGATTACACACTTTTATCGGGCACATCAATGTCCTGCCCACATATTTCCGGAATCGCTGCGCTTCTCAAAGCTGTGCACCCGGATTGGAGCCCTGCTGCGATTCAATCCGCCATGATGACCACTGCAAGTCAACTCGATAACACTAAACAACTAATTAAAGACGCGGGTTCAAATTATAAACTCGCAACACCCCTAGCCATGGGAGCAGGCCATGTCGACCCGAATCGGGCACTTGATCCAGGCCTGATTTACAATGCCACCCCACAAGACTTCGCCAACCTTGTCTGCGCAATGAATTTCACTCGCGAGCAAACACAAACCATTATAAGATCCGGATACAACTGCTCGAACCCATCGATGGATTTGAATTACCCATCTTTTATAGCTCTATATAACTTTGACGAAAGGGACATTCCATTGACACGGAAATTTCGGAGGACTGTTACGAATGTGGGAAACGGTGCTGCTACATACAGAGTTAAGATTGAAACACCAGCTGGTTCCAGTGTCAGTATTTCCCCGAAGGTTTTAGTGTTCCAGAAGAAATATGAGAAGCGAAGCTATTCTTTGACGATCAGATACAGGAGTGACAAAGATTTTAATGAGAAAGCGGGTTCAGTTACTTGGGTTGAAGATAGTGGGAAGTATGCCGTGAGGAGTCCCCTCGTGGTGTCTCCGGGGTGGGATAATTTCCACTAATATTTGTTTTTATCATTAACTCGTGGACCCATGGTGTTCCTTTGCTATGATTGCTGAATAAATACTTGTTCGTATCGTTTTAATAAGTATTGCTATTTTATATGGATTTAAATGATGGGATAATTTTATCTTATGTTCAACCCCAAACATATGTCATTAATTCAAATTTAAGCTCCCACTTATATATATACACAACCAAACATACACAGAAATGACCCAAGACAACAAAAAAGTAGAATCAAAGGAGCGACTAATGCAAGTTCTGAAGACAAAAATAGGCGACAGGAAAAAACTGGGGAAATTACCTACCTAAAACGTACGAAGCATCACCGGAGAACGGAGAAAATAGGCAACATTGTCGCCAAAAGCAGGAGTGGTCTGGAAGATAAATGGAAGCCGAGGATAAAACAATATAAAGCTTGAAAAAAAATTACAAAGACACGAAACCACCAACCGAGGCATGGCAAACCACCTATCCACCTGATTTCGTACAGAGAAACACAAACACACCCGATCAAATGATGATTTGAGATAAAATAACAGATAAGAAAGTACGAATATGTCGAAAACCAAACAATCAGACACATTAATTAGCCATGTTGAACATAACCATCGTTAAACTGAAAACGATTGGTGTGAAAAAAAGATTGGGTTGTATAAAAATACATTAAAAGGCCCAACACTGAACAAGAAGGAAAAAGATACCCAAGAAGACAAAAGGGAAGGACGTAAAAAGCCCAAACTGTTATATTGTTTAAATGAATAGTAATATTAGATGGCTTATTATTAATTATTGTTAATTAATATATATATATATATATATATATATATTAGATGGCTTATTATAAGAGATAATAATATATATATATAAAATGCAGTGGTGCGGGTTATGGTACCCCCAATCTATCAAACGATCTCACTTCTATATATACGGTATTACAAACGCCAATATATATATATATATAAAGAATAAAGTTCTAATTAAATTTTGTTCTTATATATATATATAACATGTTTCATAGATATATAAATATGAATAATATCATTGGAGTATTTGAATTTATGAATTTCAAAGAATCCACGTAGCTTATTTTCCTGCACAAAAACCATATTGAATAGAATGTTACCCCTAATTTTAGGGCTTCATAATCATAAATCAAAATATTTAAAAGGCGGCCTTTTATTCAAAATAATTAAAACATTTTTTAAAACACTAGTAACATTTAACTAAAAATTGAAAATCATTAAATCCTGGACCCATGATTATATTAATGAAATAATTGAAAAAACTACTCTAACAAAATTTGATATGGATTATTAATATGATCGAAGTCGCCTAAAAAATTATATTTTTAAAGAATCTGTAATTTCAGATGACACTTTTTTTAAAAAATATATTATTTAGAAGTCGCCACTTTGATGGGCACTTTGATGGGCGATTTTTGTACTTGACAATTACTATGCATAAAGCTTCTCTTTTCACACACACAAACAAAATTTCTTTTTGTTTTAAATTTTTTTATTATAGAATTCAGAGAATTATATTCAATAATTTTTAATTATTGCATATTGTTTTGGCACGGATGATGCAACTGAAATGAGTAGTCACACCTATTTTTAATTTTTTTCCCCTTTAGTAAAATGATTTCCTTCATAGTAAAATTTTAATTTAATTTTATACAATTCAAATAAATACATAGCATCTATATTGTACTGACATTCCTAAAAATTATTCAGTGCAATATCGAACACTTCTATTACACTGACACACCTCGGACATAGCATTTATATTTTATGTGGGTGTGTTTATTAAACTTTATGATGATTGAATTATATGTATTTGATGTTAGTAGGAATGATTCCAATTAATTGCAATTATTTATATCCATCTATCATATTGTAATTCAACGTAAATTTATTTTTCCTCTTAAGCGAAATACAGACGTTATATGACTTAGGATGATCTAAACGATTTTTGAATAGTTTGAGCCTTTCGAGCCACCTAATAACATCATTTATTCCTTAGTAATCCCCTTTAAGCTTAATAAAAAATCGAATGGCATGTGCTTAGGCACATGATCGACCCCCTTTCGTCATCATTTCAAATCCCACATCAACCACCTTGTTGATAGCTTATACAATATTTCCTACCCTCAAGTGAGTAAGCCCTTATTGCGCTTTAAAATTTCAGATACTTCCTATGTTCATAATTGAAAATTAGAGGGAGAGAAACAATGAAAATGGGCATGAATGCAAAGAAAATGTTGAAGAGGTGAAGAAATAAGTGATTGAAAGAATGAAAAAAATAATAAGGCGAATGATGAAAAGATGGATGAGAAAGAAGTGGGGATTCAAAAGAAAATTATCAATAGAGGAATAGAGAGGAGTAGGGGTGAACCGAACAAACCGAATTAATTTGAAAAATCGGTTCGGTTATTTCGGAAATTCAGTTTTGATTTTTTAAAAAATCGGTTAATACGGTTCGGTTTCGATTTTCATTTTAAAAATATCGGTTAACCGAATAAACCGAAATGTTTAATTTTTTAATATTTTTTTAAAAAAATTCACATTTTTTTAATTTTTTAAATCAATTATTGTCATTCTTTATTTAACTTTTAAAATCAAAATATCTAATTTTTTTAATTTTTAAAATCAAATTATCTATTTTGTAAATTTTTTTATTTTTTAAAAAAAATATCGGTTAATTCGGTTACCGACCGAAATAACCGATTTTTAATCGGTTTGGTCGGTTCGGTTTTAAGAGTAAAATTCGGTCGGTTCGGTTAGACGAAAAAAATTTCGGTCGGTTTGATTTTTCAAAAGTTCGGTTCGGTCGGTTCGGTTTTAACCGATTGCACACCCTTAGAGAGGAGAGTGCGCAATAGTGTTGGATTTGACTTACTCTCTTGCTTTGAATATCATATCCTTTTATTGAAGCCATAAGCCAATGCCATACATTATAAGCCAATTAAGATCTATTGACCGAGCCATGTTCGTCCAATATACTAGTGGAGAATGTTAAAAAAGTTAAGCTTATGGACTCTCGAGAGACATGTTTGATGAGTATGCGTTGACATTCACACACAACAAGTCTTATTGCCTTGATTGATGTTGTCCATTTTTTATTATAAGCCTATCATTCTATTGGACAATAAGTTTGAAACCAAAATTATACCGTGAAAAGCCCTATTGATATATGTGAACCAAAATCTCTTTTGATTGAGGGTGGCATGAAAGAAGAGTTAAATACTAGACCATGAATCTCTGAGGCCAATCATGATTGATAGGTGCACAACTCGAGCCTTTTGAATTTGTTTGGTTTTCATGTTTGTTTCTTTTCTTTTATTCTTAATTTTGCTCGGGACTAGCAAAAATTTAAGTTTAAGGGGTTTGATAAGTGCGTTTTTGCACTTATTATTTCTTTCGTTTCTTTTGGATTGATGTTGGTTTTTCGATCAAAATTATGCGTTTTGTGTTGTTTTTGTGTTTTTAGGAAGTTATGTGAAGATGAATGATAAGATGATAAAAAGAGCATGAAATAACAAGAAAATGGTGGAACAAGGTGAAGGCAAGGTAAATGAATGATGAAAAGTTGGGCCAAGAAGAAGATTCGGATTAGAGATCAATCTCTACAAAAACAGAGATCGATCTCTGTAGAAAAAAGAGGAAAAATCGAAAATGAATAATCTGCCATCAGAGATTGATCCCTTGAAATCAGAGATTGATCCTTGAAAATGGAGACTGATCGCCTAAAAATAGAGATTAATCCCTGAAAACAGATATCGATCACATGAAAAATAGAGATCGATCTCTATGGACAGAATGTTGGGAAACAAATTTGGCGAAACAACGATCAATCGCTGAAGTATAAGATCAATCACCAAAAGAAGATTTTTGAAAAAAATAATGACGCAGAGATCGATCGCTGGAAAACAGAGATTGATTGCTGCGCGAGTCCATCCCATTAAAAATTAGCGGCTGCTAGGTTTAAAACTCGAATCCTATCATTCGTTTTGGGGCTTTTGAGACTCTTTCAAGGGCAATACATATTGAGGAGGCTGCTAGGATTCCAAGGGCAAGGATTTCATCACAAAACGAAGGCGGCTTTCATCTGGGGACGGAGAATTGCTTCCATATCGTTTTGTCTCTTACTTTCGTTCATTTATGAATTTCTCAAACATGTCTATGTGTTTTATGAATTATAGGATAAACTAATCCTTTCTTTCTAGGGGGAAGACGTAGCTTGATTGGATATTATGTTTTGGTTTGATTGATTTACATATTAGAATTTATCACATGATTTATTTGTGTTTTCTTGCTTTGAATGCAATTTAATTGATTTAATTGTAATATTTGTTTGTTATCTATCACTCGAGAGAGTGGATTGTGAACAAGACATAGGAAAACACATCGTGGATGTTTATATCGTCGACATGCGTATAACTCCATTGAAGCCTTTGAAAGAATTATTTTGCAATCAATATTGTTTAATATTTAATCTTAGATAGAGTTATCAAGGTTGATATTGAATGATAATTTCTACTATCACTTGGGAAAGAAGTAGGAAACACTTAAGAATTCTTGGCTAATAAACTAGATAAATCTATAATATTGTAATTGATCATAGGAAACATAATTGATAATCAAGTGAAATCGGACATCTAGAATCCTTCTCATAATTAATTCTCTTGAATTATTGCAACTGTTAGTTAGTGATATACTTTATTTGACAACCAACAACACTACTAGTTTTTCTAAATAGGATTAAGACCATCTAGCACAGTATTTAATTAATACTATAGACCAATCCTCGTGGGTTCGACCTCCGTATTCATATCCATATACTAAAACTTGACATCGTACGCTTGCGATACGTTTTGTACGCAACAGTGATTGACTAAGGTTTCAAGAAGTTTTGATGTAGGAATTTTGAGGTGTATAAAGGGAACCATGAGGATAAGCTCGAAAATCGCCATGTTCTGAAAAGAACATAGCATCACGATCAATTGTGTGTCATGGAGCGATAGATCGCCGATGCTAAGAAAATAATAAGGCGGTTTAAACTTCTGGCGATCGATTGCGTAAATAGGAGAGATCGATTGCGCTTGGACAGTAAGTTTTGTAAAGGATCAGGAGATCGATCGCGTAACAATAAGCGATCGATCGCTTGATGAACAGAATGTTGGGCAAGTTTCATAGTGTTGAGCGATCGATCGCCAAGGGTGAGCAATCGATCGCGAGACTCAAAATGTTGCAAAATGTTATCTTTTCATGGAATTTGATGATGAGGCTTATTATAACATTGGATTGTTGATATTCATGCAGCATCATCTCAGGGACAGATCAAGGGAAGGATAAATAATAACTCCTTCTATCTTTGAAATGGACGACAGGTACGTGTTAGCGTACGAATATCGATGTTACATTTATGATAAATGTATGTGATGAAAATATATATTGTTGAAATATGAGATGATTTTGAATATCATATGTGATGATGATATATATACCGTTGAGGCATGTTATTGTTGTGATGGTTCTGATGTACATGTGATATATTTAGAATGATTGGATGTATATCATTGTGACGATGTTGTTGAGACATGTGATTGGTGTTGTGAGGCACGATGCTGTTGAGGCATGTGATTGGTATTGTGAGGCATGATGCTGTTGAGGCATGAGATATGACTGTTATAACGTGTGATGACGGAAATATGATATGTTCTGGTAACATGAGACGTGAAGGCTGAGCCACTGGCATATTGAGCGGAAAGACAATATCATATATGTCCCGTTATAACATGCTGATTATTGAGATATGTAATGACGTAATTGAATATTGTATTATATTGTGATTTGGTGTATGTACAGGAACAACCAAAGAGGAGTATTTTAATGCATGAAATAAAGGAAGTTCTTTATACAGTTTTTATCACACATTTACACATAAGACATACACATGATGCATATAGCATAACATTTAATGGCAGCGGAGATTGCAATTTCATATCATCTAATTAAGACATTTACAATAATTTACGAGGCATGTACGCCTAACCAAGGTTGCGTCTCTACTACAAGGGTACCCTTGGGCTACTGTTGTCGCATCCCAGGACTGTTGATTGGTGGTTTTCCGGGACCTTAACTTTGGGGAGTGGAGAAAACATTTCGGGTTGGAGCACCTTTCCGGCTAGGCCCATGATCAAGAACTTGCCTCTCGTTTATGACAGGACCCTTTCTGCTTGCGATTCATCTGAACTACTGGCGGAAGCCCCGGATAACATCATCATCATATGCAATGTTACAGGTCAAGTATATGGTTTCTTATCCCTAATGGATTATCTAAGCAAAACCAACGTGAAAGCAGTTGTTATCATTTCTGATGATATCAATATTCTTCGATCCAGTTCATTCCCTCACCCCGGAGTGGTAATCACCCCAAAAGAATCCTTAGATGTGATTCTTTATGCATCCGAAAGTGCAAAACCCATAGCCAGCATCGATTTCCAGCTAACAATTCTTGGTACTAAACAGAGACCGGCTCCAGCCTTATCGGAGGGTTCGTCAAGAGGCCCGGCTCGGAATTACCAGTACATCTTGAAACCGGACATAATGGCACCAGGAGTTTTAATCTTAGCAGCCTACAATCCTCACGTTCCGGGCCCCAGAATAAACACCACAGAACTAACAAGTGATTACACTCTCTTATCAGGCACATCAATGGCTTGCCCACATATTTCTGGTATCGCAGCTCTTCTTAAAGCAGCGCACCCCGAACGGAGTCCCGCAGCAATTCAATCCGCCATGATGACCACTGACCAACCCATCAAGGATATGGCCTCTAACTATAGAGCTGTCGGACCCCGAGGAATTGGTGCTGGCCAAGTAGACCCAAATCGTGCTATTGATACAGGCCTCATTTGTTGAAGACCGATTCAAAGTTTTTAGGAAGACTTAGTCTTTGATTTATTTCAATTCTGTTAAACTAGTGCTAATAAATCTCATAATATTGTTGAGATATTTCAGCTTTTATTGTTGTGTGGTTAGCCTATATAAAGGCATTTTTAGTTGTAAAATAAGCAAGGAAGATATACAAAGCTTATGCTAATAAAAAGGCTTTTTACCTTGCTGCAAACTTTGTTTTTATCATTGTCTTCCCCAACATTGTGGTATCAGAGCCAGGTTCTTTTATAACTGGGCTTCAACCTCATGCCAACTAATGGCAATGTCATGAGCATTTCTCACCCAGCAATACCTGTCTTTAAAGGTGAAAGTTATGAATTCTGGAGCATTAAACTGAAGACTCTTTTCAAGTCTCAAGAGCTATGGGACTTGGTCGAAAATGGGTACCCAGATCCAGACGATGAAGCCAAACTGCAAGAAAATAGAAAGAAAGATGCGAAGGCATTATTCTTCATTCAACAAGCTGTTCATGAGTCAATTTTTTCCAAAATTGCTGGTGCAACTACAGCAAAAGAAGCATGGACAATATTAAAGAATGCATTTCAAGGTACCTCGAAGGTGATTACTGTGAAACTTCAAATTGTTCGTCGGGATTTCGAAACCTTATTTATGAAAGGTGGAGAATCAGTGCAAGATTTCCTAACCAGAGTTGCTGAAATCATTAATCAATTGAGATCCTATGGAGAAGATATCTCTGATCAAACTATTGTGGAGAAGGTGTTAAGAAGTTTGACTCCAAAATTTGATCATGTTGTTGCTGCAATTGAGGAGTCTAAAGACCTATCAATATATTCATTTGCTGAGCTAATGGGGTCTCTTCAATCTCATGAGGTAAGAATAAATAAATCAGTTGAGAAAAATGAAGAAAAAGCCTTTCATGTGCAGGGAGAGAATTCAAACCAGAAAAATGAACAAAGAATTGCAGCTGGTAGAGGACGTGGAAGGGGACAATCATACGGCAGAGGTGGTTATGGTCATGGCAGAGGACGAGGTGACAAAAGTAGTATACAATGTCACAACTGTAAAAGATTTGGACATGTAAAGGCTGAATGCTGGAGAAACGATGAGTAAAACAGCTCCACACAGTACGGAGAAATGACTAATGTCCCCTATTGTAATTACTGCAAACGCTATGGGCATGTGCAGGATCAATGCTGGAAGAAAAATAGGCAAGCAAATTATACAGAGGAGCAGGGACAGGAGACCAATTTGTTCATGGCTTATCAAGACGATGTAAAGTCTTCCAATGACATTTGGTTCCTAGACAGCGGGTGTTCAAATCATATGACAGGCTCAAAGTCATTATTTAAGGAGCTTGATGAGTCTTACAAAATAAAAGTAAGGCTTGGAGATGACAAGCAAATGCAAGTGGAAGGAAAAGGTATTGTAGCAGTAAATGATGGCCATGATAAGGTAAAGCTCCTTCATAATGTCTATTTTATTCCATGTTTAACTCAAAATCTTTTGAGTGTTGGGCAGCTCATGGGGAGTGGGTATTCTATCCTCTTCGATAATGGCTCATGTGTGATTAGAGATAAAAAAAATCTGATCAAGTTATTGTTAATGTCCAAATGATGCCAAATAAGTTGTTTCCACTTGAGGTATCTAGTGTCGAAAATAATGCTTTTATTGTCAAAGAAAGCAAATAATCTAGATTATGGCACTTGCGTTACGGGCATTTGAATTTAAAAGGTTTGAGATTGTTAAGTCAAAAAGAAATGGATTTTGGGCTGCCTAAAATCGACTCTTTAGATTTATGTGAAGGATGTGTATATGGGAAACAATGTAAGAAACCTTTTCCTGTTGGAAAATCTAGAAGAGCAACTAAGTGTTTGGAGCTTGTTCATGCTGATTTGTGTGGTCCTATGCAAACTGAGTCATTTGGAGGGAATAAATATTTTTTGATGTTCACAGATGATCATAGTCGCATGAGTTGGATTTATTTTCTGAAATTCAAGTCAGAAACATTCGAATCATTTAAAAAATTCAAGGCACTTGTTGAAAAACAAAGTGAAAGAAGCATAAAGACACTTCGTACAGACAGGGGATGAGAATTCTTATCTAATGATTTTATTCAGTTTTGTGAAGAACAAGGGTTGCACAGAGAGTTGACTGCTCCATATACACCCGAACAAAATGGCATAGGTGAGCGGAAAAATAGAACGGTGGTCGAAATGGCAAGGAGCTTGCTTAAAGCAAAAGGAATTCCAAATGCATATTGGGCAGAAGCAGTTTCTACAGCAGTTTATTTGCTGAATTTATCACCAACCAATGCAGTTTTAAATCAAACACCATATGAAGCTTGGAGTGGTAAGAGGCCTTCGGTTAGTCATTTAAAAATTTTCGGTTGTATTGCTTATGCTTTGATTGATTTGCATAATCGTAGCAAACTTGACGACAAATCAACAAAATGTATTTTTGTTGGTTATTGTACTCAATCTAAAGCATATAGGTTGTATGATCCTGTCAATTGCAAAGTGATCATTAGCAGGAATATTGTCTTTGATGAAGAAGCAAATTGGAAATGGCAAGAAGGATCTGCAGGTGTTCAAATTGGTGGTTCATCATTAATTGAAGCTCCACAAGTTGAAGAAACGATCCCAGTACCTTCAAATTCAACAAATTCAAGTCCTACAAGGTGTAACAGCTCATCTTCGAATGAAACTCCACCACAAAAAACTCGATCATTGAGGGAAATTTATAACTCAACTCAAGCTTTATTTGTTGCTGATCCTACTAGTTTTGTGGAAGCTATGAGCAAAGAAGAATGGTGTAGTGCAATGAAAGAAGAGTTGAAATCAATTTAAAAAAATGAAACATGGAAATTGGTGGACTTACCAGAAGGTAAAAGTGCAATCGGAGTCAAATGGGTATTTAAAACGAAGTATCATTCAGATGGTACTATTGATAAACACAAAGCTCGTCTCGTTGTAAAATGATATTCACAGCAACAAGGAATTGCTTATGAAGATACTTTTTCTCCAGTTGCACGCTTCGAAACAGTGAGGATTTTCCTTGCATTGGCTGCCCATTTAAGTCTGCCTATTTATCAATTTGATGTAAAGTCTGCGTTTTTGAATGGGGAGTTGCAAGAAGAAGTATATGTCTCTCAACCTGAAGGTTTTATTATTCATGGTAAAGAAGACAAAGTGTATAAACTCAAAAAGGCACTTTATGGGTTGAAGCAAGCGCCACGCGCATGGTATAGCAAAATCGATTCATATTTTCTTTCTAACGGCTTTGAAAGAAGTAAGAATGAGCCCACATTATACTTGAAGAAGCAAGGTAAGAATGACATTTTAGTTATATGTATTTATGTGGATGATATGATTTATATGGGTTCATCTTCTACTCTTATTGATGAGTTTAGAGTTTGCATGAAAAAAGAATTTGAGATGTCAGATTTGGGGTTATTGTCTTACTTTCTTGGTCTTGAAGTGAATCAAGTTGAAGATGGAATATTTGTTTCACAAAAGAAATATGCTACTGATCTTCTTAAAAGGTCCAACATGAGTTATTGCAAAGTAGCAGCCACCCCGATGAATGTAAATGAAAAGCTACTGCTTAGTGATGGTACTGGAGAAGCAAGCTCAAGATATTTCAGAAGTTTGGTTGGAGGTTTAATTTATTTGACTCATACTCGACCTGATATATCATTTCCAGTCAGTATAATATCCAGATTTATGCACTCTCCTTTGAAGCATCATCTTGGAGCTGCAAAAAGAGTTTTGCGATATATTGCAGGAACAACTGATTTTGGGCTATGGTATGATCACTATTCAGATTTTAAATTATATGGATTTACAGATAGTGATTGGGCTGGGTGTTTGGAAGATAGGAAGAGCACATCTGGATATGTTTTTAGTCTTGGTTCAGCTGCTATCTCATGGTGTTCAAAGAAACACGCAACAACAGCTTTATCATCCTCTGAAGCTGAATATGTAGCAGCTACATCATCAGCATGTCAAGCAGTATGGTTGCAAAGAATTCTAGCAGATCTCAACCAGGAACAAATTGAAGCAACTAAGATTTATTGTGATAATAAATCTGCAATAGCTATGTCCAAAAATCCAGCACAACATGGAAGAACAAAGCACATTGATCTTCGAGTTCATTTTATCAGAGAATTGGTATCAAAGGGGTTGATTAACTTGGAGTTTTGCAGCACAAATGAACAATCTGCTGACATACTTACAAAACCACTTTCTTGTGAGAAGCATGTGTATTTCAGAAATCAACTAGGTGTTTGCAACTTTGAATCAAGGGGGGGTGTTGAAGACCGATTCAAAGTTTTTAGGAAGACTTAGTCTTTGATTTATTTCAATTCTGTTAAACTAGTGCTAATAAATCTCATAATATTGTTGAGATATTTCAGCTTTTATTGTTGTGTGGTTAGCCTATATAAAGGCATTTTTAGTTGTAAAATAAGCAAGGAAGATATACAAAGCTTATGCTAATAAAAAGGCTTTTTACCTTGCTGCAAACTTTGTTTTTATCATCGTCTTCCCCAACATCATTTACGACACCACCACACAAGATTTTGTTAATCCTGTCTGCTCAATGAACTTCACCACTGAGCAAACGAAAACCATCATAAGATCAAGCTACAACCGTTGTCTGACCTGAACTATCCTTCTTTTATAGCTCTATACAACTCTGAAGAAAGTGGAAAGATGTTAACCCGGAGATTTCTAAGAACTGTGACAAATGTAGGGGATGGAGCAGCTACATACAAAGCTAAGGTGGAAACACCGAATGGGACTACGATCAGAGTTTCGCAGAGGATTTTAGCGTTCAGAAATAAATATGAGAAGCTGAGTTATTCTTTAACGATTCGTTACACGGGAGTCGCTGACCAAAGATATGGGTCGATCACTTGGGTAGAAGAGAATGGCAATCACAGCGTGAGGAGCCCCATCGATGTGTGTCCAGGACTCGATGTGTTGGGTTATTGATCATTTCCATGTTACTTTATTTCATACAAAAAACTTATTGGGTTGCCGCAATAATCCGGATGTCACTTTTAAAAAAATGTATGAATGGTAATATCTGTGTAAACAAATAAAATGAAATTTATTATTTTATCCATGCATAAGTTTTTTTAAAAAATAAAAACTGCAATTGGTCATGTTTTGCACAACATTTTTAAGGGAGAAAAATTGTTACCCGAACTCACATTTTAGTTCGTTGATGCGGGTCTTTTGATGCTCCCTTGAGCGCAGCTGGGCTGCCGCAATAGTTGGGATGTCCTGAATGACACTACACCCTCAACATAAATGTTGATGCCTTTTTAGTTCTTTGATTTACGATCGAATCACCTTAGCAGGGGTGGAGGCAATGGGGGTGCTCGGCCGGCCCTCGCACTCCTCAAAAAAAATTTAATGTTTTTTTTATTTTTGACCCTTACGGTTTTAGCAATAGCGGAGGCAATGGGGGTGCTTGGGAGATCCCCGTATCTCCCAAAAAAAGTTAATGTTAGAAAATTTTAAAATCTTTGAACCTTATTGTTTTTTTTAAAAAAAATCTCTTCGCCTCAAGGAGCGAATCTAGCCTAAATGTTAAGGGGTAAAAAATGATAACATAAAAAATAAAATGTAATAACTTTTTTTATGGGTCAAAATATAATTTCAGTGGGATAAAATATAATTTTTGGGAGGCAAAATATAATTTTTAATTTTTTTAAAACTAATAAAAAAACTTTTTTTGAGGGGGGACATAATCCTGCCCCCCTAAATTTTTGGCTGGCTCCGCTTTTGCACCTTGAGCATCTTTGGCTCATCCTATAAGTTCACTTTTTTTTTTTGTAATAACATCCAATAAGTTACTTAAAATATTGTGAAAGTTAATTATTACAAAATTATTTTTTAATATTATAAGAATTTTGTTTTTTGGTGATAACGATTGCGGGTATGGGGATTTTATAGGAGGTAAATGGGTTTGGGTTTAAAAATATTTTTTTAATAGTATTTTCGTAATATCTTACAATTATTGAGGCTCAGTATTTTGATAATATATCATCCTCAATTATTGCAAGACGTTTCTAAACATTGGCAGAATCCGATGTTTAAAAAAATCATGGATTCCCATGAATCCGTTATCTCAGACCACAAATTGTTATAAATCCGTAATGATAAAAAAAATTGCTATATTTTAACAAAGTTTTTTATTTTCTTTAATATTTAAATGAAAAACCCCAAAAGTCATAATTACACACCACGGCCATCGTAACATGTTGATATGAATTATGAAACCTGATTATAATTATTTTTAAAAAAAATATCCATGCAAAATTAAAGATTTCGTGGATTATTATTCAGTTATGTCAGATTTCACAAACCCATATATTATTTAATTTATGAAGAAAATAAAGTTTAAAAAAAATGTTAGAAGATGCATACTCTGTATATTTTATCAGGCTTGGGGAGATGAATCTTTACCTTTGTTAGCCTGTGATTAGTTAATCTATTGGAGTGTTTATATCATTAAGGGTGGGTCTTGACGCAACGATTAAAGTAGCTGCCAGAGGTCACAAGTTTGAGTCGCAGAAACATCACTTGCATTATAATAGAAGCTGCGTACATTAGGCCTAAAGTAGCCGGACCCCTTCCCAGACTCCATGCATAGCGAGAGCTTCGTGCACCGTGGTTTTGAGTGTTTATATTATTATTATTATTATTATTATTATTATTATTATTATTATTGTTACCATCCCTGAACATGTGTGAAAAGCATACTCATGTGGTGAAGCCCCATGCGTATCAGTCTTCAGGCCTATGGGTCTCGATGGTATGGTGACCGTACATTCTAGCGGGGTGCACAAGATCGTTATCCACGAGAGATCGCCTGACATTTATTTTGGATCATTCTTTAAGACTCACACAGATTTGGATCTTTTATTGTTTGCATGTCCCTTCAGTTTGACTTTATGGGACAGGGTTCACAGATATCTTAATATTCGTTTTGGTCCATACTCTTTTCTGTATAATAGATTTTTTATGGAGTATTTACGGGTCGGTACCATTTCCAAAATATTAATTTATTATAGTTCACCAAAAAACATGACTTCACTTAGGTCAATTTTAGGATAAAATGATCATACTAGACACGTGTAAGTGTTGTCGCCTCCAATTCTAAGATTAAGCAGCAACAACCATCCATGGAAAGTGTCGTTGCAGTGCTCGAGAACTTCGAACAACCATCTTTCTTCCCACAAGCTCCGCGAACGACTCCAGAAGCATAAAAATATGTATGACTCTATAATTTCTGTGATTAAGCAACAACTTTCATCCATGGAAAGCTCATCGCCATGAGATTTCTCTAGTCTGAAGACACTGCTTCTCCATGCCAACCCAACACAGAAAGTCGACGGAACAAAAAATTGAACATGAAAGCTCAGCCGCAACCTCTAAGGCTTCAGTTATCAACTCCACGTTCATGGAACTCAATGTGCGACGCCGCGACGACCACTGCTATGAAACTCGAAAACCCTAGCAACTTTAATGTTTCAAATAGTGTACCACCATGTTAAAAAGTGTGCACCATCATGCAAAAATATCGTGCACCACCATTAAAAAAAATCATGCACCACCATGTTAAAAAATCATGCACCATCATGCAAAAAAGTCGTGCATCACCATTACAAAAAATCGTGCACTAATTTACAAAAGTCGTGCACCACCATGTTCAAAATCAAATGCACCAATCGTGCAACAAAGTACAAAAAAAGTGCAACAATGTACAAAAAAGCGTGCACGATTAGTTAAAAATATTGAATTTAGTTTGTTGTATGTGCACGATTGAATTTATAAATGGGTGCACGATTAAATGAAGATGCACGTTTGTTATTTGTTAGTATGTGCACGATTGGATTTATAAATTGGTGCACGATTAGTTTTATCGTTTGTGAACGATTAGTTTAAATATTGAATTTAGTTTTTTGTGTGTGCACGATTAATTAAAATATTGAATGATTTTTTGTTGCATGTGCACGAATAATTAAAATATTGAATTTAGTTTGTTGTATCAACGATTATATGTTTTAAGGGGTGCACGATTAGTAGTGTTCCTTGTGCACGATTAACTAAAAGACTGACACATGACAGGTTAAGTGAAGATGCACAATTGTTTATGTTTGTGCACGATTGGATATATGAATGGGTGCACGATTAGTTTTATTTTTTTGTACACGATTAGATTTAACGTGCATGATTGGATTTGAAATTTGAAATTTTGTACATAATCGAGCATCACATATTTGAAAAAGTGATGTGATGTACGATTTTTGAAATTTCAAAAATTATGGTGCACAGTTCAAGAATTTCAGAATTTTTACTCATGATACACGATTTTTTTGCCCCAAAATTTCTTACTATTTTACATAATCGTGCATTATGGAAATTTCAAATGAAATTTGAAATTTTTACATAATCACGCATCATATTTTTACATAATCGTGCATCATACATTTTAAATTTTGTACATAATCGTGCATCACATATTTGAAAAAGTGATGTGATGCACGATTTTGAAATTTCAAAAATTATGGTGCATTGGTTCAAAAATTTCATAATTTTTACCCATGATGGACGATTTTTTGCCTCAAAATTTCTTAAAATTTTGTCAATTGCTATACGATTTTCCCCCCAACAAATCTGAATTTTTTGAACGTGAAACCGTGCACCAAACTTCCAATGATGCACGAGTTTTTACCCATAATGCACGATTGTCAAGTGCTACATACGTGCACCATTCTTCACAGCATCCAACTTTTGCTCAAAAATCCTCTATTGCTCAAAACTCGAAAAGCAGACCATTTCAAAAAAAAAAAAAAACAGACAAACAAACCCAAAAAAAAAAAACCCATGCATTGATGAAGAATGGAATAATGAATAGGAAGAAGAAGATTCACAATTTCACATAGTGTATTTGTATTGTGAATATGGGGACTGGTGTATCAAAGAACCCAGGTAGCAGCGGCGCCCATCGCAGCGAAGAGAGAGAAGACCGATGTGGCGGCCAACTATTTGTTTGTCTAAAAATGAAAATTAGAAGCTCAATTTCTCCATTTTTGTGTGTTCAGATCCTTATTCCACTTTTAAGTTCTTTTTTAATGAACAGAGTGCTTCGCACCTCCGTTGAGGCTGCGTCTGCTAAATGGGGCGGCACACAACCACCCCGTGTGGCGGCGTTTGAGAGCTTCGCGCCTCCGTTGACGAGGCCTTCTCTCTGCCAATGGAGGTGGCGGATGTTCTCCAACACAGGAGGGAGGTGCAGTCGGCAGAGGAGCTCCGACACAGGAGGAAGGTGCAGTCGGAGTATTGCGTCGAGGAAGAAGAGAATGGATAATAAGTTTGGGAGATGGGTGAGAGGAATATTTTTGTAATGAAAAAAGTACATAATCAACTACAAGTTTTAAAAATGGACATTTGTGAATAAAAGTTTTCAAATGTTGACTTTTAAGCAAAATTGTTTTTTTACCTAAACTTAGTTGAATTAATATTTTGTAACTAATACCTCATTATAATTATCCCATTTTTTATTTACTGATAAAAAGACTTGCTCAAGCCTCATGTCTAATTGTTTTGCTTGACGTGGGAAAAACAAAAAATTGTTAATTCGAATACACGTTGTGGTACTGAAAATTTATAATAAACAGGCATGCACTTGTATGAAATAAAGTATCGATGAGCCCAAATTAGTTTATTTTTGAAAACTTCAGTGATAAAATTTGTTATTAAATTCGGATATTATGATTGTGTCATGACCACATGCCCAGTCCTGTGACTGCATCTCATATAACAACTACTTCGTATACATCACCGCTCTAAGAAAATGGTTCACCAAAGTTGTTAAAGGAGTCCATTGAATCCCTTATAAACAATTTTAAACTTCCAATTTTTAAACACGTGGGACAAGGGTATCACAATAACACCTCCTTTAGAACGTGATATCCTCATCGCGACCTAATCCATCGACCCACAAGCGTAAGGAATCTAGAGATGGTTCCTACAGGTTCAAGAGGTGACTCTCATACATGTAACATTTTGCCTCGCAGAGTCGCAGGTCAAGAGGTGGCTCTCACGCACGTGACACTTTGCCCCTTAGGCTCAAGAGGTGATCCCACGTCATATAGCACTTTGCCCTGCATAACACTTTATCTCCCGGTGTTTTCCTTGCTGGTAACTAACTTTGATACGATTCTGTCATGTCCCAAGTTTGACTCATATAGCAACTATTTTGTATATGCTATTGTTCTACAAAAATTGTTAATCCAAATTGTTATATGAGTTTATTATAACCTTTATAAACCTTTTTAAAATTTATAAACCTTTTTAAAACTTCAATTTTTATCCATGAAAGTTTAGTAAAGCAGTCTAAGTGTGAATGGACTGTTTTAAAAAAATAATGTTTAAAAAAGCAAAATTCCACTAACTCAATGTTAGAGAATCACGTAGAGAATTCTACACCCTTCTTATCGTGTTTCCAAAAGGTTCCACTATGTTAACTAATACAATGGCAATTCACACGCACTGAATAGTTTCACATGGTGTTATTACCTTGCACCGAATAACTTTAGGTCATATTCAACTCATAAATTCATTTTATCATATTTTGTATCAAAATAATTCAATTTCTGCATCAAACACAAAATTCATCACAAAACCATCTACTTCAAACTTTACTCTAAAATGAATATTCCCTGCAATATTCCATTTAATTTCATTTATAATAATTATTTTATTCAATAACTATCTATTTACAAATTTATTAATATATTTACATAAATTTAATAATTAAATCATTCAAATTTAATCAGCAATTCAATTTAATTATTTATTTTGATTTTATATTAAATAACTAAAATATGTATTTCCATGTTTTGTGTAACAATATAACAATTCAATTAAACAATTAATTTGAAATAAAAAACTAATAATCACAAAATTTGGTGCAGCAGTGCAGCGTTGCTCCAAACTAGCACAAAATCAGCGCTAGGTTGGAGCACCAAATTGGACGCATATAGTCTAGTTTTGATCTCTGTATAATACTGTGGCATATTAAAAAAAATGGTAACTATCATATTAACAGTCAACTAGGTATTTGATGCTCTAATTAATACAGTGTTAACTTTGTCTGATGTAAATTTACTTGTTATTGTTAGAATACAATTCAGAAATTTTCCAAGTATTCTTCATCTGATCTTCCAAACTAACCATGTAACAGTGAAAAGTGTCGGAACGAGTTAATAGGATTTTCTTCAAATTTAGGGATTGTCTAGACTCAATGTAACAGTGAAAAGTGTCGGAACGAGCTAATGTTACACAAAAAATTATCCAATGGATGATACGAAGTATCATCCAACGTTGATTTCCAAGTTCTAAGTGCTCTTATAGACAACATCAAATTAACCAAAGCTACGCATGCTTGCATAAAATCTTAACATATATTGTAAGGAAATTGCATAATATAACAAATATATTTTTTCTAGTGATTTGGTTTTAAAAATTACTTCTTCAAGAAACTAATATATGGCCATGTACAAATTATATCCCGTTGGATGAATATACAGTTTTAAATAATAATACACTCATAATATTAATCATAATAGGAAATTAATCTCTATGATTAATTTATCAAGCATACCTAATAATTAACCTTAACAACTCTGATCCTACGATCACCATCCCTCCATATGTACACTTGCAATAGACTCAACCCTTTTAAATTACAAAAAAAAAAAAAAAAACTCCCAAAAAAAAGCTTATAAGTATTGATAATAAATATTAAAGCACAACCATTTAAATATAAATATAAATAAATTAATTTAACTATCCTCGGAATCCTCGGGGCTCGGGTACTCATTCAAGTCGGGTTTTTCAAAAACCGGGGCGGAGTCAGTGGGTGCATGGCCGGCGGCCTGGAGGGCGTCGACGCTAGCACCAACTTCGATGGCTTTTTTCCTTATGGTGGCGGCGGACAACTCCCCGGGCTCGTCGCCATCTTTAACTATGTGTTCAGGGAAGTTCAGCCTTGCAGTAGGGCCGCGGAGATAGAACACCGCCGTGTCATATGCACGCGCCGCCGCCACCGGGGAGTTGTAGGAGCCGAGCCAGATTCTTGATCTCTTATTGGGCTCCCTAATCTCCGCCACCCATTTTCCCCACTTCCTCATCCGTATACCTCTGTAGGGTTTGTCTTGTTGCCTTTGCCTTCGCTTGGTCTCTCTGGTTGATGAAGATGGTGAAGAATTAATACAAGCTTCTTCCATGATTAAAATCTAGATATCAAGAAAACAAAACCCTTTTAATTTCTGAGGATAATTCTCTCAAAATTTTCCGGTTTCTTGGTTGGGAATTATAGAAAGAATTAGTTTGAAAGTAGGAATAACGACAATGTTTGTGATAACGCAGGAGAAAGAAAGAAATCGTAGAAAAACACTTACTTTGAGGGTCCATACTTATATATTATTATTATATTATTATATGGATGTATGTAGACTTGCTAAGTAAACTTTTGTTTGGTCATATACGACGTAAATCCGACGTAAATCCAATAATACACATATGTGTTTAGTGTAATCTATGAATTTGGCCATTTCACGAGAGCTATTAGACGATTGATGAAGATATGACTCAAAATTATACACAAGGTGATTAATGATGATATTTTGACCGATAAAAACGCTTGGAGAAGACTGAGACATGTGTTCGACCCGACTTGATTCTATCTTTCATATAATCTATCTCAATTTATTGGAATTAAATATTTAATTGTTGTTTTATTATTATTATTATTAGGATGGATGTGGACTTGTTTAGTGGAAGGGGTTTTCAATTATAAAAAAATTATTAGAAAAAAGTTTATCCTTAGAAAATAAAAATATGTCATATATCATGGATAAACATGATAATAATATGTGCCACAAAATTTGGGGTGATTGTATAATTTGGTCTTGATATTATCGATTGAGTGGCTTTATGCAGCCCCCTTCGCATTATGAATGGTCGGTCCTACATTGTTAATAATTACATCGTCTTGGTTTTTATGATGTATCGATTTCTCATTTGTGGCCTCCTTATATTTTCTTGCGGGAAGATGTGAAAAAAAAATTATAAATGAAAAATAGAGCAAAACCAAATTTAATTTTTATGAAATGCTTTTTTCTTGAAAATTTATTAAAATACTTGTAAGGTGGTCTATTTTAATATTGATTTTTTAAATAGTAAAAATTTGGTGTTAATGTAATAGGTTGGGTTTTTTCGAGATGTGATGTGATTAAGGATATAATTGGTGTATAATGGAATATTGTTGACTTGTCCTACGTCGTAACAACACTTCATGGAAAAAAACTAAAAGCAAAAAAAAAAATGTGTTAAAAATAAGTTTGCATAGAAGAGAAGATGCAAGAAAGTTGCTTTACGTTGGTTTGATCATGTTCAACGTAGGCATAGCAGTGCACATGTGCGTCGATGAAGTCCATGGATTTTGGCCAACACAAAAGCGAGAGGACGACCGAAGAAGACATGGCTCAAAGTTATACGCAAAGACTTGGAGTGCAAGGAGATTACATAAGATATATTGACCGATAGAAGCGTTTGGAGAAGACTGGCGCATGTGTTCGACCCGACTTGATTCTCTCTATTGTTCATGTAGCATACCCTAATTCATTGGGATTAAAGGCTTATTTGTTGTTTTTGAAATAAGTTTGCGATTATATTTGATTTCCCAAATTATCCTCGAGATTATTGTGTTTCATATTTATGTAAGGTTTTATGCTTAGGAATTTAAATATAGAGTCCTAAAGAACGTCTATAGAATGCTCTCTTCTCTTCTAATATGTATAGATAAAATATAGATTTGAACTTTAAAAATAAATAAATATAAGTATAAAGTAATCAAGTAGGCTAAAATTGCAAATAGGGCCAACTATTAAAAAGTCGGGAATATAAAACTAATAACAATTTCATCTCAAAAAAAATATCATATGTTCTAGTCCTATCCAATTCCTAATGTCATCACAGGTATCGCGTTAGCCTACTCCAATTCATTGAAATTAAAAACTATTGTTGTGATGTATCATAGGTAATGCTTGTTGTACAACTTTTATTACGATTTAAATTTTAAGCTTTTACTTAAAATTCGGATCTAGGGCTCGCGATATATTCCATCGATGCACTCAATTCTCTAACATCAACTTGTTATATGCAAATTTTAAAATCTTGTAATAAAGATAAAATATATCTTTTAGGCACTCAAGTTGGGCATTAAATTACACATGGGAAAGGTACTACTAGATGAAACAAGTGATCAACTTTAAGAGTGGCTAGTTTCATTCGACCTCACTTGACAAGTTCAATCAAGTAGTACAAACTATATAGGGGGAAATATTTATATACATTCGGTTTGGATTCCACTTCTATATCAATTCAATATTAAAATATAATATTTTAAAATAAAAAATAAATAAAATAACATACTATAGGCCAATCTATTGATTTGGTCTATAAATGAGATCCAAACCAGATCCATACAAATATTTTTTTGTATACGGATTTCGATCTGATAGCTACTTATTGCACTCAACGGTGGCTCCTCCAGCCATGTGTGAAACCCGAATTATATATTTAAGAAAAGACGTTATTTGAAATAATAGGAATTAAAACCGAATTAATGGCACTATAATTTCAGCATTCATTAGCCATTACATTGATGAATTAAGGTAATTGAATGAGGAGTCTATGCAGCAGCTAAATCGTCTCATAATTTTAGCATTCATTACCAATTATGTTAAGGAATAAGGTGATTGATGGCAGGGGTTACAAGTCGGTTTTATGCCTATAAATAGGGGTGTACATGGATGTGTTTGGGTGAGTAGACATGAAAAAATCACCAAACTCACTATATGCGGGTTGCTAAATTATCAAACCGCAACTACATATATAATATTAAAAACCGCACGGTTTCTGGTGGGTGCGGGCGGTTCGTTGATCAAATAGATATCAATTACGATTAGTACATTTATAAGTTCTTAAACTAAGGTATTTATCATCGATGATAATAAAACAGAACTAAAATTAAATAATAAAACAGAACTAAAATTAAATAGACTGATAGAACAATATAAAACAATAAAAATTTAAAATCATATGAACAAAAATATTATATGAAACATAATTTCAAATCTTTGCAATTAAAAATCAAAAGTAAAACGATAGATCATTAATCATATCATCGTCATCCTAAAAATTATATATATCTATATCATGTACTAAAACTGAAATTGAATATGTTATCTCACAATACGGAAAAAAAATTAATAACTTAAAGTATCAAAATCTTCCACCATCAAATTGGGATGTCAATAACTTTAACATTTATGTGTACAAAGAAAAAAAATCAATTCATAAGTCCAAAAAATTAAAAATATTTCTTCTTACTCAAGATGAAGTTTCCAAACTAAAAATTCTTTCATATTATTACGACATTCATAATGAAAGAATTTGAAACTATTGTCTTTCAACGAATCAACAATTGTATTTTATTCGGCAAAATAAATTATATTAGATAAGTACAAGTTATACTCTAAATAATACACAAGAAATTAGCACTGAAATATTGTTGCTTTAAAAATCACAATTTACAATTTAAACCCCTAAAATATTTAATCTTATAATTAAAGAATCTTTAATATATAAAGATACAGGCGGATTGAGTGGATAGACCGGTGGATGTGCGATAATCCATTACATGTACACATAAATGCGGATTGCTTAATTTTTCAACTACAACACTTTTTTCAAAAGGTAAAACGGACGGATACTAGTGGATGAATGCTGATTGGGCGAGTGGATTGGGTTGTGTGATTTGTTTTGTACATCCATACCTATAAATACTATAGTTACCAAATCAAAAAAATACATAGAACTCTATATACTCTCCCCCAAAATTCGTAGCTTATAACTAAGGCAAGGTCAGAGGCGTCTCATTCTCAATTGCAACAATTAGATGGCATTAATGATCTCTTGAAGATCTGCTGTATCACTTAAGCGGTGCCTGAAACTTTGTCTTGCATAAGAGAATAACTCTTGTAGGAGTGGTTGAGCAATAATGAATGATTGATAATTATCTTGTGTTTGCCAACCCCTTTTTTCTCTCAAATGAGTTTTCATTATATAGCTCAAGGAATCCAACTGTCATATTGATTCCTGAATATCCGTACTGCTGCTATAATACTCTGTTGACTTTAACTGGCGAACATAAATGCATTGTCGTTAGTTTCCTGAAAAGCCATGGATGCATTTAATGAGTTTATTGTTGGGATATGCCCTAAGACAAGTCATTAGATGATTGTTTATGACATACAATGTATTATGATTTTATAAATGGCAAATCATTATTATATATTATTCGAATATCTGTGCAATATGAATTGATATATAAGTTAATGTCCTTAGAATAATATTGTATTATTCTTAAAGATTGTCCCTAGTCAAGTATTATCATGAATTGGGATAATGATAATGCATTGAGACTAGTATGTGTTGATTGATGAATTGTTCATTGATATGAGATATCAAATCAACACATGGGTACATGTTAGATAACGATGTACTGGACAGACCCACCATGAGAATGCTACATGGATAGTTATATGAGTGTCATAAGCAATTCTCATAGTGATAATAATGTATGTAATCCTTACGACTTGAGATCATCAGAGATCCCAACATAAGAAGTTATGTATCTTGATATTGTCAAACGTTGCCTGTAACAGGGTAAACTATAAAGGCAGCTATTGGATACACTACAAATTATGTAGAGGGATGTTGATTGATCAAGATAGGATTTGTCCCTCCTATATAACAGGAGAAGTGTTTGGGCCCTTGATCAAGTAAGACTAAAATGCAAGGCCGTGCTCGAATGAGTCGATATGTGATATCCAGCTTATTCGTTTATTCTAGTTCTACTTGATGATCAAGAAATAGAGATTGAATATACGAGTATGACTATTCCATGACTCGTGTTCAATCTAAACACATGGACAAAGGGATTAAGTTACATGGTTAATATTATCACAAGTTCTAAGGTTATGTCGAGTCAAAGACATTCTTGTAATTTGGGTAGCCTTGATGTGTTGCTAGACACCGCTCTTTGCTTGTGAAGTAAAATGAGATTTTATGTCATTGCCAACATTACAAGATCCTATCGGGTCGCACAAAAGATTAAATCGATAAAGGGAATTAAATTCATGGGATGAATTAATTAATTAAGAAGAGTCTTAATTAAATGATTATAAGGATTTAATTAAATCATGGGTTTGGGCCCATGAAGCTTTGTGAAAGCCTTTAATTAAATCATATATAATTAGATGGCAAGGTTAATGTTTAATTAACACTTCATATGAAAATAACCTAGCCTCCTCTCATAAAACTCTCGGCCGCCATCTTTCTCTCATTAATCTCACGGCCGCCGTCGAGCTCTTGTGACGAAATTGGTAGTCGTTGATCGGTTTTGAACCGAGAGTTCAGTTTTGGTTCAAGAATAAGTCTAGCATCTTGTTCTTGAACATCCCTATTAGGATCGGGGTAGTGTTTAGAAGGGGGGTTGAATAAACACTAGATTCAATTTCTATTTATTTTTCTGGTTAACTGTAAACTGTTAAGTATTACAGTTGCTTCTCAATACCAGTCAAGTCAGCAGACACTTATTATAGTGCGGAAGACTTCAATATCCGGTAGGTGCCTTCATCCGGTAGGACTTCATCCAGTTGGTCTTTGTCACCCGGTAGGACTTCAATATGCGGTAGGTGTTCATCACCCGGTAGGACTTCATCCAGTTGGTCTTTGTTACCCGGTAGGACTTCATCCAGTAGGACTTTAACATCCGGTAGGAGTCTTCATCCAGTTGGTCTTTATCACCAGGTAGGACTTCATCCAGTAGGTGTTTAACATCCGGTAGGTGTTTGTAATCACCAAAACTTAGAAATCGTTTTCTCAACAATTTTCCCCTTTTTGGTGATGACAAAACTAAGCAATAATCGATTTCCTACTCGAGTAAATAATACGAGAATCCTGAAAATACTTGAAGACATAATGGAAAAGAAATTTTCATTTGTTATAAATATAAGCAGATTACAAGTTGTAATCAAACTGGACAAATGAGAGAGATTCATCTTTATTTAAGATGAATTCTTATAACTTGAATAGAATCTAAGACAAATCTAGTTTTACACAATATAGCTGATACATGACAAATTTTTAAACAAGCACTGTAGACCCGGAGAGCTTCGATCCACCTAATGTCAGAGAGGAAGAGCTCGATCCACCTTATTTCAGAGAGGAAAAGCTCGATCCACCTTGTTTCAGAGATGAAGTCGGGAAGAGTCAAATGTATATTCATCAGGCCTCCATGATTTATGGATTCACCTAATGAAAATACTCTATCTCTGTCTGCCGGTCTACCTTGTTTCAGAGAGAAAGTCGGGAAGAGTTCAAAAGTATATACATCAGGCCTCCATGGTTCATGGATTCACCTATCAGAATACTCTATCCATGTCTTCCCCCTTTTTGTCATCAGCACCCAGATAACTCCTGATTGCAGTTCCTGACTGATGATGAGCATCAGAGCAGGATCCAAACGCTGAAGCTTAACGAAGCTGGGTTAGATAAGTAATCAACCCATGAGGGGTTGATTTAGATAAGTAATAAACCCATGAAACTGAACAATTGTAAGATGTAAACCAAGGAATTTTCAAAGAGTTGAAAAGAATCATGATTCGCGAATGTGAGTTATGAAAGCAAACATGAGTCTCTATTTATAGAAGAAATGCATTTAGTGTGAACACATTAATGTGGTTACGATAAATGCGAAGAAAAAGTCAACTAAAAACAGTAAATAGATAAGATTAATTAAAGAGGGATCAGAAAATGATACTATTTTCTCCCGAACCAATGTTGGGAATAGTCGCGCTTTTCAGTAGGCGGTTGGCGCGGACTTCGAGATCTGGGCTGAGTAGTTGATCTGGACTGAGTGAGTTGTTAGGATCGGTCCAGAGTGTTTAGAGGGGGGGGGGGGGTGAATGAACACTCCTTACAAAATTTATCCCTTGTGATTTCTTTCTGATTAGTGAAGGAAATCTGTTACTTAATCAACTCTTTGAACAGAACAGACCACTAATAAGTAAGTGCGGAAACGGTCTGCTCTTGTATAAGTAAGAACAACTCGATGGCTAAGTGCAGAATGATAAGACACAGGATATGTTTCTGGAAGTTCGAAGGTGGTGTAATCCTTCTACGTCTCCCCTTCTTCCAATTAAGGAAGGTTTATACTAGAAGACTTTGATTTATACAATCCTGTTGTACAAACCCGATTCAGGCTGGATTTACCTCACTACCAGTCTGAAACTCCTAGTCACTCAACCTGCTCAGACACACTCTGTCTGACAGTTACAATATGTTGCTCACTTCTATTTTTCAATACACAATGCGCACAGTGATCCTACAATGATCAAATGTTACAAAGTAATTGCGCTTAAATGAATAACTTCAGCTCGAAAGCTTCTGTACTTTGTAAGCGTGTGCTGTTTAGCTTTCTTGTATCTTTTTCAATTGATCAGCGTGAGTTGTAGAGTCGAGAGTCTTTTGCATCTGTTTGTTGCATCCTTTTATAGTTGAAGGTGGCAACGGCATTGTTTCCCTTAATGTGCAGCTATGACTCTTTTTAGACTCTGAGAAAGCTACAGTCTTCTTCTTCAGGATACTTGCCGTTCTGGTATATGCTTTCGGCGACCGTCAGGTAAGCTCTTCTTTGTCTTCTTACCTATTATGGCAATCTTCAGTCTTTGGTCCTTTGTAGCATTAATTGCAGCATTAAATGCTGCAATAAATATCCGTTGATGATTCGGACTGAGAAGCCATCCTTTATATATCCTTGACTGCTCTGATCTGATAAAGGTTGAGATCGATCTGAAGCATCGATCTTGTCATTCTGGAATCCATCGATCCGGTCTGATATGTACTATTCTTTATCAGTTTGCTCTGATATGTCCGATCGATCTGGTATGCCTAATTTCCATCGATCCGGTCTGAAATGCTTTGCCATCTTGCTCTGTTGAGTCCGATTGATCTGGTCAATCTGATTTCTATCGATCCGGTCTGAACTGTTTTGTCATCTTTAAAATCTCATCGATAAGGTCCGGAACTAACAAATTCCCCCTTTTTGATGATGACAAAACCTAGCTTCTAAGTCTTTTTAACCAGTCTTGATAAGAGCTCTGAAGCGAATGCTTTCGGATCGATTACTTCTTTGTTCAAAATAAATGAACATCATTAAGTTTGATCGATTCAATCTTTTATTATTAAGCCTTTATTAAAGTTCAAAATAAATGAACAAGGACTTAATCAAAAGAAGGATTTTATTGATCATCAAGAAATCCTAAATACAGACAGTCTGACAAGTTAAATGACTAAGACTGCTATCTTCTTGAGCTTGGAGGCGGCTTGAAGTCTGTCTTCTTTTCCCCCTTTTTGTCAGCAGCAATCTCTTGAAGGAATTCAACAACTTGGGCTAGCTGCGCGCTGATAGCGTCAAGACGAACGTCTTGAGCGCGGAGGGAGTTAGAAACAGATGCTCTGACTTCAGTGGCTAACTCGACCTGCTCTTTCCTCAGACTGTTCTTGTAGGAGGCTTGTTGAGAAAACAGATCGTTGATGCCGCGCTGGAGGCTTCCGATACTGGCAGTCATTTTCTCTTTGAAAGAATTAAAGTCCAAAGTTGTGACTCTTTGACTTTGATGAACTTCGAGAATTCGTTGAGTTAATGACAGACAGTTATCAGAAAAGTGCTGGATAGTCCGTGCCAGGGATGGATGTGCATCAGATAGCTGGCTGGGAGAGTGATCTGATGATGACATAGCAGGGTCATCTGCTTCAGCAATCGGCACGATGGAAGAAATGGCAGCTTGATGACTTTCGGATCGGATCAGAGTGACCAGATCCGAAGAAAAACTATGAATGAATGCCAAATCTTCATCTGATGGTCCCGGAGGAGAGTGGGGACTGGAAGGTTCCTCATCTTGGAGAGCGGCAACCACTGTAGATACCACCAAATCCGGATCGAGGAGGTCTGGTACTTCAGTTGTTGCACATTCTTCAGCTGGACTGTTTTGAGCAAGGGAGGCTGATGACTTCAATGGAATAGACGTTGTCGGAGAATCCAACGGAACATTCATTGAATCATCATCTGTTGCAGACGGAGCATTAGGCAATGGCTGCTCCGCTGTCTGTTCTGGTACGAGTTCTGCAGGCTGATCTTCTGTCTGTTTTGCTTCAGCAGAAGGAATAACCTCGATAAAAGGTTCTGCCAGAGTCTTGCTGACAGAAGGATGATCCGGGCTTGTGGCTGGAGTGGAGATACCTAGCATCTGGCGTTGAAAGCGGACAGCTAGGGATAGAGCATGAATGTCCATCTCAAGTTGAGCAATCACAGCCCCATCATCTCTGGCAGTAGGAGCAAGCGGATCGAAGTTCTTCTTTTTGGCAGTGAAAAGCAGATTGGCCAGTCTTAATCTGTGTTTGGCCGTAAATAACGCTCTGCGCTGCACCGCAAGTCGAACATCATCAGTTTCTGTGCCTCTCAGAACCTCGTCTTCCATCTTCTTCAGTCTGTGCAACTTTCCGTAGAACATATCAATGTGGTTGACAGTCCGGTACTGGACATATTCATCAAAGACCACAAGGAGTTCAGCGAGCTTCTCATCAACATCCTCCATAGCGATGTCGATGGCAGTCTGTGCAGCAGATTTGGGTTTAGAAGAGATGGGTTCTGTGAGAATGGCTTTTCCCTTGCCGGTGGAGGAAGGGGACTTAATCCCTGATTGGGTATAGTCACCCAACTCAGTGATAACTATCCCTTTGACCACGGGATTGGCAGAGGGAATTCTAAGGGTGACTTTGGGTGCAGGGGTTGAGGCTGGTGAAGGCTGAGTGGGGGGTTGAGGTGCAGGGGTTGCTTTAGTGGGTGGCAGTATGGGTGGAGGTAGATGTCTGGTTGGTTTGGTAATCTGGGTTCGGGGTTTTTTGGGAAGTGGCTTGGTTGGGGATGAGTGAGCAGACTGGGTTTCTTCTGAGTCAGTCTGAATGGTCAGCTTCCGCTTGACCCGAGGTTTGCGCACATCAGCTTGTTCCTCGTCCTTCTCAATCTTGACTGAGACCAGAGTTGTAGGAGTAGGCGGAGCACCCTTGGACTTCAGCAGTGCAAGCCCTTTGGAGTTAAGGACCTTAAAGGGGCGGAGAGCAGACGACTTGCTCAGCTCGAGGCCTAAGGACTCCAAGAGCTTGCTGAGAGGAACAGCAAAGCATACGGCGTGCTTGGATGCAATCACCGTTTCCAGCAGTACTCCAAACAAAATCATGGACCAGTTTATCTTCTGTCCAGATACAATAGCTGCCATAGCCCTGAACTTCTCGGCGGTTACAGCATCGAAGCTGCCTGCTTTACCCAAAAGTGGCTTGGCTACCACTTCGCACAGCACCTGGAAATGGAAGAGCATTTCCTTCTTCTTAAATGAGGGTTGCAATCGGTGGCCAGAAATAGAAATCTTCCCCTGAAGATCTAAGAGAGATGCTGGAGGAGTCTGTCCGAACTCTGTCAGGCCGGAACTGGGGAGGCCAAAGGTCTTGGCCATTGTTGTTGGCGAGATCTCGAAAGATTTGCCCTTGACAGTTGTAGAGATGGATGACTTCCGGGAGACGGCGTTGGCGAACAGCTCGCGGATTTCTGGTTCATAAACAACGGATCCGCATTCCAAAAAATTCCGTAAACCAGATGATTCCAGGGCTCTAAAAATGGACACCATCGCAGCATCTTCTCCCCTGTAGATGTCATCAAACTCAACGGAGAGTGAGTTATGAGTGATGGTAGCCATATGAAAGAAGTTTAAAGAAGGTGCGAAGAGTAAGAAAGTAGGAGAGTAAGAAGGTAGAAAGCGGTAAACTGTAAAAAGTGAAAAAGTATGAAATGTTCAGCCCGCTAAATAGGAGAGAGAAGACACGTGTCTTTATCTCCAAGACTGAGAAATAAATTATTCAAAATAAACGGTCAGGATGAAGAAAGATAAGGCGGTTAAAGTACAACTAGTTAAAAAGGTTAATCAGTCCGGGCTGTTTTTTTTTTTTTTTTTTTTAAAACCAAATAATTGTCCAAACAGATCATAGGATAAAATCAGACTGACAAGGATCGGTCTGAAAGTTCGGACCGGTCTGTGTCTTTCTGAACATTGTATTATCGATCTGTAGTGACAAAAATCTTTAAGAGCGAAAAGAATAAAAACATCTAAACTAATTAAGATAAGTCAATTAAACCAAGAATTTGACGGAAATAATTAAACTTAGCCTCAGGAAGTGGTTTGGTGAAGATGTCTGCTGCTTGCTGCTCTGTTGAAATGTGTTCGATCCGAATTTCCTTTTTGCCAACATGATCTCGAATAAAATGATGTCGAATATCAATGTGCTTTGTTCGAGAGTGCAAAACTGGATTATACGTTATAGCGATTGCACTTGTGTTGTCGCAAAATATCGGAGAGTCAACAGCTTGAATGCCGTAGTCTTTGAGCTGGTGTTGAATCCAGAGCATTTGAGCGCAACAGCTTCCAGCGGCTAGGTATTCTGCCTCAGCTGTGGATGTGGCAATAGATGTCTGCTTCTTACTGAACCAAGAGATCAATCTTTCACCTAGAAATTGACATGTTCCACTGGTGCTTTTACGATCGATCTTACACCCAGCGTAGTCTGCGTCTGAATATCCGATCAAGCTGAAGTTTGAATCTTTGGAGTACCAAAGACCAACGTTCTGAGATCCTTTTAAGTATTTCAGAATACGCTTGGCAGCAATGAAATGTGATTGCTTTGGTTCTGTCTGAAATCTGGCGCACATACAGACTGAAAACATAATATCGGGCCGGCTCGCTGTAAGATACAATAGCGATCCGATGAGTCCTCTATACATGGTTACTTCAACTGCCGTTCCCCCTTCGTCCTTGTCTAACTTGATTGTTGGACTCATTGGAGTTGATGCAGTTGAGCATGTTTCCATTCCAAATCTCTTGAGGAGCTCTTTGATATACTTGGTCTGATTGATGAAAATGCCATTGTTGAGCTGTTTTACTTGAAGACCCAGAAAGAATGACAATTCTCCCATCATGCTCATCTCGAACTGTCCCTGCATTAACTTAGAAAATTTCTCGCACAATTTGGGGTTAGTTGACCCAAAGATTATGTCATCAACATAAATCTGAACTAATAGGGTATGTTCCCCCTTAATGAATTTAAAGAGAGTTTTATCTACTGAACCGATCTGAAAATCATGGTTCAGCAGAAATTGAGATAGAGTGTCATACCAGGCTCTTGGAGCTTGTTTCAGACCATACACTGCTTTATTCAGTAGGTATACATGATTAGGATACGAATGGTTCTGAAATCCAGGTGGTTGCTCAATGTAGACTTCTTCCTGAAGCTTTCCATTAAGAAAGGCGCTCTTGACGTCCATCTGATATACTTTGAAGTCTTTAAAGGCAGCATATGCAAGAAAGATTCGGATTGCTTCAAGTCTGGCGACTGGTGCAAATGATTCATCGAAGTCGATTCCTTCTTCTTGTCTGAATCCCTGTGCCACCAGTCTGGCTTTGTTTCTAACCACAGTTCCATCGGCGTCTAGCTTATTTCTGAAAACCCATCTGGTTCCAATAACAGGCAGATCGCTTGGTCTGGGAGTTAGACTCCAAACTTGATTTTGTTCGAATTGATTAAGCTCTTCTTGCATTGCTTTAATCCAGTTGAAATCAGTCAGAGCTTCATCGATCTTCTTGGGTTCCAGAGTTGAGATGAAAGCAGCATGAGTGAACTCATCCATCATCTGTCCTCTGGTTCTAATCGGTGCAGAAGGACGACCAATCACTAGATTAGGTGGATGCTTCTTAGTCCATCGATAGCTTGACTCTGGATTGTCTGGTTCGGTCGGAATAATAGTAGCAGCATGATCTGCATCTACTTTAATATTTGAGTCAGGAGCATCTGGATCAGCTCGATCTGAAGAAGCTTCAATGGCCTGATCCGGTCTGTCTGGCACTTCTGGTTCTGGTGGATTGTCTCTTGACCTGTTAGCTACAATCTCATCATCACTGTTAGCTTCGAGATGGATACTTTCCATCTGATTTTGAATTGAATCTTTGTTGCCCTCAACACATAATGATTCATCAAAAACTATATGAACAGATTCTTCTACAGTTAAAGTTCGATTATTAAACACTCGATAAGCTTTGCTAATTGATGAATATCCTAAGAATATACCATTATCTGACTTAGCTTCAAATGCTGTAAGATGACTCTTACCATTGTTGTGAACGAAGCATTTACAGCCAAATACATGAAAGTGAGAAACAGATGGTCTGTTACCAGTCCATATTTCATATGGAGTGAGATTCAGCTTCTTGTTAATCATAGATCGGTTTTGAGTGTAGCAAGCAGTATTTACAGCTTCTGCCCAGAACTTTTGAGAGATTCCAGAATCAGCAAGCATTGTTCTTGCTGCTTCCTTGAGCGTTCTGTTTCTTCGTTCTGCAACTCCATTCTGTTGAGGAGTTCTGGCGGCTGAAAACTCATGCTTGATTCCATGATCTTCTAGAAAGGATTCAAGATTCTGATTTGAAAACTCAGTGCCTTTGTCACTTCGAATCCTGTCTATGCTGGATGATTTCTCGTTCTGAGTGCGTTTCAGCAGCTTGATCAACTTCGGACCGGTTTGATCTTTACTGCTCAGAAATATAGTCCATGTAAAGCGTGAATAATCATCAATAACAACAAGAGTATACCGCATTCCCCCTAAACTTGTTATTGGTATAGGACCAAACAAGTCCATATGCAGTAATTCTAAACAGCGGGAGGAGGATTTGGCATTCTTGTTTTGAAGGATGATCTGATCTGTTTGCCCATTTGGCAAGCTTCGCAGATCTTATCCTTAGCAAAGTCGATCTTGGGCAGACCGATAACTAAATCATGTTTACACAGGCTAGCAATGGTCTTAAAGTTGATATGATTCAAGCGCTTATGCCATAGCCAGTGTTTATTATCATTGTTAGCGATGAAGCAAGTAGGATTATCAGGTTGAGCATGATTCCAGTTAATCTTATATGTGTTTCCATTCCTGATTCCTACGAGCATGGTTATACCATCTGATGATTTAACAGTGCAAGTGTGTTTATGAAATTCTACAGCATAACCATTATCACAGAGTTGACTGATACTAATCAGATTATAGCACAGATTTTCAACTAACAGCACATCATTGATAATAATGTTACCATGGACAATCTTACCCTTGCCCACGGTCTTACCCTTTGAGTTATCTCCGAAGATGATTTTGGGTCCAGTGCATTCTGTGACTTCAGACGGCAGCTTGATGTTTCCAGTCATGTGACGAGAGCACCCGCTGTCCAAGTACCAATCTGATGCGAGATTCTTCTGTACCTGTCATCACACATATTTATTGTTGGTACCCAATCCTATTTGGGTCCAGAACGGATTAGCCCTTTGGGAACCCACACCTGTATCAGCTTTAGTGGCTTGTGTGTGTAGGGTGTGCTATGTGCTGGTCTGTTTCGATGTTGTGTGTGATAATGTGTGCGCTGTGAAAACCTTTGATTTTCATAAGGTAGTCTATATCTTCGTTGAATCGGTTTTGAGTTATAGTAATTGTATTGTCTTCCTTGCCTTCGATCTTGCATTTTTGAATTTGGTCTCACAAACACAAATCTTGCTGGTGCCTTATCGTTGGCTTGGTCGACATAACCAATCCCTTTTCTCAAATTTTGATTTACGTAAGAGACTCCTGTTTGAATCTTAGGTGCTTCAGTTTCATATACTGTGCTGGATTTAACAAATGTCATTTGTTTGACTTGATTCTTTACCAGCAACAGCTCAGACTCATCTTTGGTGCATTCTTTGGTGTCAAAGCCTATGCCGGTGAAATCACCGACATTTCTTTGAGCTTCTTGTAATTCTTCCAATGATGTTCTGGATTTTGTCCATGTTTTGAATATATGTGAGAGCTTAGCATTTTGTGTGCTAATTCTCTTATTTTCTTCATGGAGCTGATCATAAGAGATTTTCAGCTTATTCAGCTCGATCTGGAGATTTTTGCACTCACCCTGCTCAGAGCAGCTTGGTTTGTTGTGCTCATCCATTTGAGTACTGATTTTGGCTTTATTCTTCTCAAATGATTCAGCTAAGATCCTATAATCATTTGCCATGTCTTGCAGTGCGGACATGAGCTCTTCTCGTGTAAAATCATTTGATTCAAATTCAAATACCTCATCTGTCTGACTCATTTCTTCATCTGCCATCAGACATTGAACCTCTTCTTCGCTTTCGCTGGAAGAATATTCAGAGCTGTCTGAATCGGAATCAGTCTGAGCCCATTTGCTGTTTCCTTCCTCAGCAACTAAGACTTTTTGGGATTTTCCATGATTCTTGCGGTCTTTGTGGTGCTTCTTCTTTCTATCATCACGATGCTTCTCTTTCCTTTCTTCTTTCTTTCGGTCTGGTGCAATCTGCAATAAAGTGTCCGGTCTTACCACAATTGTAGCAAGCCTGATCGTTAACAGTATCATCTTTTCTTGAGAGGGTTTGAAGTTCCTCTTATTTTTAGACATAAATTTACCGAATTTCTTTATAAATAATGACATAGCATCGTTACTCATCTGTTCAGCAGATCGGTCTGATGTTGAAGCGATCTGGTCTGGGATGGCTGCCAGGGCCTTGTTGGGTTGAGAGATGAATGGCTCTGCTTCACCTCTGCTTATTAGTTCAAACTCATAGGCCTTGAGGTCTGCAAACAGATCATGAAGTTCAACCTTGTTAAGGTCTTTGATTCCCTAATGGCAATGGTCTTTACATCCCCTTCCTTTGGCAGAAGCTCTCATTACTTTCAGAGCGATCTCTCTGTTAGAATATTCCTTCCCCCAGACCATTCAGTTCATTTATGATGCTGGTGACTCTTTCATCAAACTCATTTTAGAGTTTCACCACTTTTCATCTTTATGCTCTCCAAATCTTTGAAGAGCACAGTTAACTCTGTTTTCTTGGTCTGGTCGTTTGCCTTCACATAGCTGTGCTATCTTCTCCCAAATTTCTTTGGCAGTAGAGCACATTTTGATTTGCTGAACATGTTCTTGTCCAAAGTTTTGAACAGATGTCTTTGGCCACATTGTCGAGGTTTGTTTCTTCTATCCTCATTCGTCCAGAGGGATCTGTCTTTTCTACCATTTGTGGTCTCCACTGGTAGTGGCGACTGCTGTATTTATTTAGGATCTTCATTGGTCCATCGGTGATGACGAACCACATGTCGTCATCCTGAGCTGCAGGTGAGCTTGCATTCTGATTCTCCAGTCATCATAATCTTCTTTTGAGAACATGGGGATTTTGTTGAATGATGCCATCAGCTTAATATTTTTGTGCTGATTAAGATGACCTGCTCTTGATAACCACTTGTTAGGATCGGTACGGAGTGTTAGATAGGGGGGGGGGGGGGGGGGGGGTGGGTGAATGAACACTCCTTACAAAATTTATCCCTTGTGATTTCTTTCGATTAGTGAGGAAACTGTTACTTAATCAACTCTTTGAACATAAGACCACAATAAGTACAGTGCGGAAACGGTCTGCTCTTGTAGT